>VXAX01003791.1:1689000-1737069 GCA_013399835.1 Leptocoma aspasia
CTTCGGAAAGGTGTACCTGGGCCGCAAGGCGGGCCGGCTCTATGCCGTGAAGGTGAGGCGTCGTCGGGGTCGCGGCGCTGCCGCCTCCGCTGCCGAGCAGGCCCGTCCGGGAAAGGGCGTCCCGAGGGGATGGGGAGACATGGCCCCGGTATGAGCCCCGGGCCCTCGGGGAGCGGCCGCTGCTCGGGCACACCCGGTGCCCTGGGACGCGCTGTCCGCCGGCCGTGCCCCGCTCTCACCGCGCTGAAGTCCTGGAGGGTTTGGTCAGGGGACCTCTGATAACGACAGCTGCTTTTATAAGTACTTTCAATAAGGGGAAATAACGAGAAAAATCTTGCCAAGCGCCAGAGCGCTGTTGGCTTCTTGCTTGTAAACAATTGCCGTAACTGAGCCCCCTCTGCTGCTGCGCCTGCCGGGGGGCTAAAGCACCGCCTCTGAGAGACAAAACGAGAATAAATTACAAAAAACGTTCTTGCGGAGTAAGTATTTAAAAAAAAAACCCAACATAAACCTGTTGCATTTCCTATGTTGTTGCACAAAGGGCTAAAATCTAGGCTTGTCGTTAGTAAGAACTTTACCGATTATTTGTGCAAATTTGACTTTGTGATTAAAAGGATTATAACAAGCTGCATATTACACAAACAATAAGCAAAAACCAGTCATATAAAATAGGCGTTGCTCTGTGGAGCTATATGTCTCTACACGGTTTTAATATGAGCATTTTGAGGTTAAATAATTTGTGTGCTCTGTTTTGTTTTTCAGGTGGTGAAAAAAGCAGACATGATCAACAAAAATATGGTTCACCAGGTGCAGGCAGAGAGGGATGCATTGGCTCTCAGTAAAAGTCCTTTCATTGTGCACTTGTACTACTCACTTCAGTCAGCAAACAACGTCTATTTAGTGAGTAAAAAAATGGCTGTGGCATTTTATGGTAGTCTTGAAAACTGAACGTGAACTGTAGAGATATCTCAAAACATTTTTGTAATGTTATTCCTTAGTCACTTTTACATCTTTCTCAGAATGGTTGAAGAAGTAAAATATTTCTCTTCCTCTGGTGTCTTTTGGCTCTTTCTGCCCGTGTTTCCCTCTGTTACAGGACAAACTTAGATGTAGAAATCTTAGGGAAAACAAGAAATCATTCTATCCAAGCAGAAGCCAAGTGACTGGAAGATACTCCATGGCTCACTTAAAAGAAATTTATTCTACTTACTGCTGGTGCTCTAATTTTGTTACAGTTGTCGGCCTACCTGACAAGATGATAACTGAGTGGCAAAACTAAGTGCTGGTCCACACAGAGCACTGTGGAGCACAGCAGGACTTGTGTATGGGTTTATATACTGCTTCCACATAAGGATTCAGACTGTCTGCAAAGGGTCTGGCACAATTTGTGTGGATTGCTGTAAGCACACACAGGGAACAGCTTGATGAAATTCTGAACAAGGTTGCTATGCACTCCTACAATGCATTTTGAGTGTCGACAAAGGCTTCTTTTTCTGGAATCTCTGAACTGCTGCATGGAGTAGAGGACTTCAGGGTGAAGGATTTGTAAAGGAGATGCTAGAATCATGTCTCTGTGTGTATATAGGTATGTTTATATATATGTGGAAGAATATTGTGTATTGGAATGTAAGTACTGGTGAGATTTCTTGACCAAAACCCCATAAAGGCATTCTTGACATCAAGGAGTGAGTTTCAGAAGCCCTGCTGACTTCTATTTTATTTTGAATATGACATGGGCATTCATAATGTATCTGCATAATGGTCTATTGGGTGTGTGTATTTTTTTTTTGCACTCTTTTTCACGTGTCTTAAATGCACAGTAGCTCTCACGGTTTGCATTTTTGATAATTTGTACTTATTTCACAAAGCTCAGGTCTGAATTTAGGATTGTGTATAAATGACTGCAAGATAAAATATTGAGATACTTCAGTTTGGATAGAACAGGTGGTCTTTGGCCTCAGGCCTTGAGTTCCACAGGAATGCTTTGTACTTCATTTTCTATACTATGGAAATATACTATATTAAGCTAAATATTGATTAATATATGATATAAATATAGGTTAAAATACATAGTATTCAGTATAGAAATATATAACATTTATAATATAGAAAATTTTTTGTAGTTAGCTCTCAAAAGCTGTAGTCAGCTTTTTAATTGGCTTCTAAAAGTAATCTAGACAAATAAAATAAGCAAATGGTCTACAGAAAGAAAATGTTTCGTGTCTGCTGTTACATGAAACTTTAATTATTTTATCCAAGTGAAAAAGTATTCTGTGGGAAATGAGGTTTGAACAAAGGTACTTCTGTCTGCTTCTGCTCCCTGAAATCGTATTTTTCTAGGGGTGAAAATTATTTTGTATTTTACTTGCAATTGTGAAGTGTATTTAAAATTTAAAACGCTTGAATGACAGGTGATGGAGTACCTTATTGGTGGAGATGTCAAATCTCTTCTTCACATTTATGGATATTTTGATGAAGAAATGGCTGTTAAGTATATTTCTGAAGCAGCACTGGCTCTTGACTATCTTCATAGGCATGGAATAATCCACAGGTGAATTTTTGTTTTTCTTACAAGTATTTGGTAGTTTGGATTTTTTATTTTTTCACTCTTAGCACATAACCATCACCATTTCATTGTGGCAGGTTCCACAGGCACTTCATTTGCTAGAGCTCTTGGAAGTTCTTTTTGCACGTGTGCACTGCAGCAATGTTGTGAAACAATGGCTAAAATCAAATGTGTCTGTGTGTGCTGAGCACACAAACCCACACTGCTTTCCCCTGCCAGCTCTTTCCCTGTCCAGTGCTGTATTAGCAGCTGTGATGGTTCAGGAACCCTCTGGGTGCTGCACACATGGGCCTGTAGGACAAAGGGACGCTGGCTGCCCTGGTGCTCCCCCACAGTGGGAGTTCTTTCTGTCAGAGTTCAGCAGTGCCACAGTAGAGCACAAAACTCCTGGAGGTTTGCTTATCACCTCTAGGAGCTGCACATCAGTGAATGTTATGATGGTGCTGTTTGTGAAGGATGCTTGTCGAGCCTGCTGAAGCACAGAATATGCAACTCTTGACATGCATGCTGATTTTTACAAAGCCTGAGGTGTTTGTGCTGTATTTAATGTTAAATATATTTAATTCATTTGGTGTCTTCCTCAAACTGCAATCTTCAGCTGGCTAAGACATGTTGCTGTTAAACAGCTCTAACCAATGTTTTTATTGAATGTTTCTGGTCAGTTAACTTTCTTTGTGTTGCTCAGTGCTCTTTTTGCTGACTTCAACGATATTAATATTTTCAGGGATCTGAAGCCAGACAATATGCTCATTTCTAATCAGGGACATATAAAGTTGACAGACTTTGGGCTTTCCAGAGTTACTCTGAACAGAGGTAAGAGTTGTTTCTATCCTTTTGGTTGTATTAAAATGTATTTTTGCATCACATTTCTATATTCTTGAATACTTCACATCCCTGTAAAGGGCACCTATCAATTAAACAAGTGCAAATGTTGCAGTAATACCTGATTTCTAATAGGTAAGTACTGATTAGTTATGTGCTAGTAAGGGGTCTGCTCTTAGCATTGCACTTCAGAAGGTAAAATATTTATTCCTTGGGATGAGGATGTACGAAATATGATCTAGAGCCCCTTCTTTGGAGGGATATGGATTTCAAAGTTTTCTGAAGTCTGCTAGGAGATTTCAATGGGTGAATGAATAATTCTGGCTTGTTCCTGTTTCTCTGGCTACTTCTGCCCTTCAGTCTCATTTCCAATAAGTTAACTGGGACACTTCAGACATTAGTTTGAGGGATAAGGGGAGGTGCTAAGTCCATAACAGAAAATTAGCTCAGTACTTTGGCATGTGAATGTTCTCTTTTCAAGCAGAAAATACAGCTAAATAGTCATGACTGTCTGGCACAGGCTGCAGATCTTAAGGCGAATAGCCAATTTCTGAAATGGTTTGTACCTCCTTAGCCAGGTCATCCAAACTTAGGCTGCACAGCACCAGTCCAGGTTTTTTGAGACAGCTGCTGGAGGGTACATCCGTTTTATATAGTTAAAGGAATGTAGAAATTCAGAGTTGTCTATGGAGTTTGATTCATGGTTTTAAGAATATGAAGGAAAATCCTAGGTATTCTGTATTTTTTATGATATGCTGCTTTAACTGATGTTCTAATGGGACAGGTTATTGTGTCTAGTTGAACGTTATATGAAAGCTTTAAACCTACTTACTGCTAGTGACCAAAAAAAAGTATCTAAGGTTTCACCTATGAAAAATTTTTATGTAGCTTTTTTGAGATCTCTTTTGGAGTGATGGCAGGTTTGGAATCAAATTTAGTATCCTAGTCCATAAGCTGGAACTGCTGCCTAAAAACCAAAGCTGATATCAAATTAGAAAATGTAGTGCTTTTTGTACAATATGTTGGAAAAGAAATTTGGCTTCTACAACTTCGGAATGTATTAATGTATGGATGTATAAGAAAAAACACCTTGTGTTAAATAAGAATGTACAGGTAAGTCTTCAATTGGTCTTGGTGGCTTAATTTGTGTATTTGTTGAGTATGTGACTAAATGTTTTCTTTGTCTTTATGAAACTTAAGTAAATGTCTGCAACTTTGCCTTTGTTTACTATCAAAATGAAACCTGACCTATGTGATTTTGGGTTTTTTTCTTCTATAGAGATAAATATGATAGATATCCTTACTACCCCATCAATGGCAAAGCCAAAACAGGACTACTCACGTACTCCAGGACAATTGTTGTCTCTTATCAGTTCTCTGGGCTTTGTAAGTAATTTTCACTGTCTTTGAAGTACTTCATCCTTTTAGTTTATTTACTATCTTGGATTCAATAGTTGGCGTGATAAGGCTATTCTTGCATCTCTTCTGCCAGCTGGTAGAATGACTTACGATATGTTTAGAGTACTTTGAAATTCTGATGTGATTACCTTGGACTGTATTTTGAACGGCTGACTTTTTAATGGGCATGGTCAACTCCAATGCAAACATCATAAAGAATGGGGGAAGTTACACTCTCAGTCCTGGGTTGAGGATTTGTGCAGACTCCATTAACTTTTAACTGTGTGTCTTTCTGCTTGTTAGTATACTCCTCCTGTAGGAATGAAAGTGCCAGGGCACAAATCAAGTCCATCATCTGACAGTCTGCATGGAGTGGTTTCTCCTGTACCTATGGCCCAAAAGGATAATACCCCTCTTTCAACTAAGTTATTCAAAACACGTGAGTATACCAGGCCTTGTGCTGAGGAATACTCTGGCTGTAAGGTTGTGCTCTTTTAATTTGATGTGAGTAGCTTGGAGCCACTTCATAAAAGGTGTGATTCTATTGGTGTCTTGCTCTCCACCATTCCTCCAGTGCTTTACATCTGACATGTTTTCACCTACACTACTTATGTCATCTTCTAAAGTGGTTTTGTTTGATGGGGTTTTTTCAAATCATAACCCCTGAATTCAAAATCACCCTTTAACATTTTGTGGAAACAGTGTCAGTTCTTGATGTACTTTCACTGGAAATTGCTAAATATAGCAATGTATATTTTCATTTAAATTGTCTTATCTTGCTGCTTTCTCATTTCTAACCTGAAATGAGAAAGAAGGCAAGTATGCTGCTAATGTTTGTACTGCTTTTACATTCTTGGCAAGTTCCTAATTCAAAAAATGCATGAATTGACTATGCAGGAAAGATGACAAGAGAAATTGTTGTCACATGTAGCTTTCCTTAGCTTCCTTTGATGTGAAAGCTTAACATAGTGTGAAGTCAGTCAGTATATGTTGCCTGTTTGTATCAACATTTGAATTTTTTTTTCTCTTAAGATCTGGATAATTCTCAATTAACACCTGTGATGCCAGCGAGGAGTTTAACTCCTACTCTGCTTCAGTCAAGAAACAGGTTTGGTAGCTGCAGTGTCAGTAGCCAGTCTCACACACACCTGCCCAGCGTGGAATCAGAAAACTGGAGCAGCCCCCGGTGCGGGAAGGATGTAGAGGTCAGGACTGTTTCATCTTCCCACTCTAAATTAAAATCAGTTCGTACTTGTGTATGCAGTGTTGCAAATGTCTTCTACTTACTTACTTGCCTCAGTTATTTCAGGTGTTGAGAAACTTTCCTACAGTAGAAGGAGCAGGGGTTGTAATTTGTGTTGAGTAGGATTTTGGATCAAACCAATACAACCTTTTCCTTCAAACAAATATTAGTCCTTTGCAGTATAACAGGAGAAGTAACTGCTATTGAGCCTGCAGCAAAGGAGTGCAAGAGAAGGCTTCACTGACTGTCACTGGTTTAGCCCTATCCTGCACAAGGTGGGCACTGCTGGGAGCAGTGGCTTTTTGGAAGGTGACCTTGTTCCTATAGCTTTATGTGCTCAGCATTGTGGAAAAAGAATTTCTTTAAAAGACAGAACTTGGGAAAACAATAAAATCCACTTCAAACTTCTACTAGCTGTTAAACTGAAAAGTTTAAGGCTTTTATTACTGAAGGATTTTGTATCAACTAACCTAACACCAATAATTATAGCTGATAATATTTTACCCTAAAATTCTTTATCCTATTTTAATGTGTTAATGAAATTCTGCACAAACACAAACCTCAAAGAAAATAGTGCTGTGCTTACTGTGTTTCCTTACTGTGCAGTAAGGAAAGCAGTTCCTTACTGTGATTCCTATTTAAAGCATATAGAACAACTTACATTTAGAACAATTTATTATTCTGTATCTGTCTGTTCCTTAGGCCTTGGTTTTAGGCCTTTGTGTTATCAAAACATTAGTAATACCAGATTTTCCTTTTGTCATCTCTGAAGTGTAATATACCACAGGGTACTATAATGGGGTTCTTTCCTTTGAACTTTCTTGGAAACTGAAAACTTCTGTAGCTTAACTTCTTAAAATAAAATCACAAATACAGCTTCAATTGCTCTATTTTTTCATTCTTCGGCATTTAAAAATATGTCGTTTTCTATTGCATTATAGTAAGCTTATTTTATGTTCTTAAAAGAAGTCAAATTATCAAGTTATCCCTTACTTGGTTTTGATTTTTTTTTTGTATTTTGAAGTATGGTTTTTCACTAGTAGTAGTTAGAATGAGTAACGCTTGCAAATCTGCATTTCATTATGGAGGTGGTAATAAAGTATTTCCAATTAAATGTTTCTATAATGCTGTAATCATATTTTTCTTGATACTCAAAACTTAATGTGCTTTTTTGCAGCAAAGTGAAGATGAACCTCGTTCTACAACATGCAAAACCAGTAACAGTGGGTCAGCTCTCCTTCCAAATGTTACGTTGCCAAATAGCAAAGGCATTGAAGTTTTAAAGAAAAAAGAACTTGAGTCTGCCATTTCTCCCATTGCCAGCAATGAGTCTGGCAGTAGGCAGAATTTGGGAAGTGAACGTTTGGATATAACAGATACGCCTGTGAGCACTCTGGATGTGAAAGCCGTAGTAAGAAAGTGTATTTCTGAAAATAAGATTTGGAAAGAAAAAGTCTTTGTAAATAGAAGAGACATGACTTATGAAACAGCAGAGACTTCCAGACTACAAGAGTCATTTTCAAGGCAGAATGAGCCTGTCAAAGAGGAAGTAATGTTTGAAAAGCCAGGTGTAAAAAGAAGCTTTGAATCAGTTGACACTAGTCCTTGTCAGGAACTTAATTATGTTAAAAAAAGCAATGCAGAATATAAACGTGGCTGTCAGATCTCAGAATTTCCAGCAAACAAAGGGACAGGTTTGACAACAGAAGTTCAATCCTTAATGCTTTGTAATGATGGATGCCTATGTGACACCTGCAAAAGCAAGGAAGAAGTTAAGAGTTTTATTAGTAACCAGGAAACAATAGAAAGATCGCTTACTCCAACTGTAGCTAAAAATCTTATGTGTGATCTGGATGCAGACTGTGGAAAGGATGATGAAAAGGAGTACATGAACTCAAGTTTTTTAGGCACCGACGATGAAAAACCTTTAGATGTCTTCAGTGCAGATTCTGACTTACTTCCTGAAGTGTCTGTTACAGAAAGCCATCTAGAAAAACAGCTTTTGGATTTGGACAGAAGTGTTAAAGACCTCTCCTTTGAGGAACCAAAACCTGAAGGTGTGCTAATAACATCACCAGAGTCCCGAGATGCCTCACAGAATGGAGAGGAGGCACATACGGTCCAGGGCTGCAAGCCATTACATCCGAAAAAGGATAATGACCAGAGACACATGGAAGACACTTACCTTGACACAGTATCTTCTCCTTCAGAAAAGATGATGGAAGCACTGAGTCTCTTAAAAAAAAATGCTGTTGTTTTTCGGAGTTATAATAGTCCAATCAATATATCCAATATATCTGAGCCATGCAGCATGGCTTCCTTAGATATAATGGATCTTTCACCTGCTTGCAGTGGCTCTTACCCAACAGCTATCACTCCATTACAGAAAGGAAGACAATATCAGGTCTATCAGGTAGGTAAGGAGACAGATAGAAACTTTGTGCATGCATTGGGCATTAGGGACCTGAAATTATTTCAGTGGTAAATTTAGGGAAAACTCAAGTAGTTTGAGGTAGTCTGACAAAATGACCTCTGCTGACAGGGTTTCACTTTCTGCACTTGTGTGGCCAAAATTATAATTTCTGTAAGAATTTAGCAGTAGCTTTATGTTCACTGGTTTGCCTTTGGCTCAACATGCATTGGCTGTCCATCTTTGAGAAATCTTTGCTGTTAGAGTGAACTGATTAAAAAAAGCCTGTGGTATTTTGTCTCGTTCTGCTCCTAGAGCAGTGTCATATTTTCTGTGAGCAGTTATAGGTTTCCTAATGTCATAGGAAGTCTCTGATTTTTTGTTTTGTTTTGGGGTTTTTGTTTGTTTTGTTTTTGGGTTTTTTTGTTGTTGTTTTTTGGGGTTTTGTTTATTTGTTTGTTTGTTTTTATCCTGCACCCTTCCAAAGACAGTCTGTGAATGCTGTTCAGCTCCTGGTAACTGCCATAGTACCTGCTACTTTCTTTTTTTTTATCCTGGTAAAAGTGATAGTGTAATGTATTCTGTCAAGTGCCAATTACAAGCCTATTACAAAGATTGATATAAATGAACAGTGATAGCTGGATAGTGACACTGGAGGAAGAACTTAGGGAAAAGTTTCTCAAAGAGTAGGCATCTTTATGCTTCAAGACTGTTGGGATAAAGCAGTGGAAGTGCATTTCACACATGCTTTTCAGGGAATGTTTTGTGACTCGTTCTTGACTTGAACTTAAGTATCAATTATTACATCTGTGACTAAACCTGGAGGTGGGAGTTTCTGAGGTGGTTTAGTTTGACATCTGAAATCCTTGTCCCATCTTTTCAGACCCCGTATCGAGGGGATGCTGGCACACCGTACAGGACTCCAAAGAGCGTCCGAAGAGGAGCTGCCCCCGTAGAAGGTGAACGCATCCTGGGGACCCCAGACTACCTGGCACCTGAGCTGCTTCTGACACAGCCTCATGGTAAGACAAAACAGCCGTCTGTCAGTACTTGAAAGGGGACATCTTTACATTTCTAAGTGTCTGTAGACCTGTAAACCCTTCAAGCAATAAGACTGGGAATTCTTCAAAAATAGCTAGTGCTATGCTTTTGCCATCATGGGTGGCTGTGTTTGCTTCAGCTGCTCGTTCCATTCATTTATTGCTGTCTCATAACCAGAGGTTTTGGTTGTCCACCAGAGTCTTGCTTGCTGCCAATCAGCATTGGAAGCTGCTTTGGCAGCCTGAGACTTGTATGTGACTTAGGAGTAACAACTTGGTCATCCTGAGTGACCTTAAAGATTCTCTGGGATCAGAAAGGGGGAATTTAGTGAAATTTTAGAGTGAAAGGCTTAAGCGTCCAATTATTTTAAAATGTCTTCTGTGTTTATTGATATTAAAGTGTTATGTGAAGCCAGACAATTTTATGAAGTTGCCTTAAAATCAGTTCTTGAGTTGAGTAACCTCATGAAACACTTCAGACATCTGACAGGATCTTCTGTATAAGGCTGCAGTAATAGTCATCAAGTTTTTGGAGGCTGGTTTTTTGGGTTGGTTTGTTTGTTTTCAAAATACTATACTAAAATAGCACAATTTTGAAGGGCATATATTTCTTTGTCTCAGATTCTGGGATCCACTGAGATTAACAAAAAGTCTGAAATAGTTTTCTGCTAACTTGTAAGAAGCATTCACAAAAATTAAATGCAATGTATGTATCTCTAATACAGTTGTTGATGTATTATTGCATTTTATTTCCATCTCAAAAGTATACTACTATTTTGTAGAGCTGCAAGTCTTGGGAAAGTTACGTGAGAGAGAGACCTTAACTGGGAGATTGTGTTTACTATCCTGTGAAGCAATAAAATTCTATTAACTAAAACTCTGTGAAGAGATTTAACAATTTAATAGTAAAAACTGAAAATACTAAACATATGTAGTTGTTTTGCACTTCCATTTAGGATTCCTGGTTATCTGGCAGATACTAAAACTGGATAATATTTTGGAAATGTAATCAGTGCTACTTAGACAATGTGAAACTTGATCACAGGGTGATTTCTCTGTGGTTACTGGGTTTTCAGGACTTCAGTGAAAACTTAGAGAGTCTGGGGTTTGTGTCAGGAAATTACAAGTCTCCCATTACTTTCAGCAAAGCCAGGGTTTTCGGAACTCCAAATTTTTCCTCACTAAATATTTTGTGTGTTAAGCTGCTTGTAAATGTAGTTTTAATCCTAAATTAATCATGTTACAAAACTATTTTATTTTTGTTTCTAACTTAGATTTTACATTGCCATCTTCCTTTATTGTGGAATACTACCTTAGGAAAAAAATCTTCATTCCTATGCCTTCAGAGAATCATACTTGGTATTCAATGTTTGTATTTGTTATAGGTTTTTTTGGCAATAATTGTAATATTTTTACTTCATTATCTTTTCATATGCAGGGACTCTGATCTCTGGTGAGTTTTCTATAATCTGTGCAGAACTGAAGTATTCAGCATAACTGAACAGTCAAAGTATAACCAGATCACAGTTTCTGAGAACATTGTTTGGGTGAACAGTGTTTCTATATAGAAAGACATGTCCAATGTGCCTCCACATAAAAATGTGTGATGCTCACAGAGTCAGGAAACATCATATCAGTGCGACTAAGCTATCAGAAATCACACATGTAAACATGTACTTCAGAAGGAAAGTCAGCATTCTTAAATTGTTTAACAGGAGGTAAAGCCAGAGACACTTTTGCTCATTGCTGCCTTTCACCAGGACACACAGTCAGTCTGATTTTTGCCTATGGGTGAAGAAGGTTCAGGTGCTCAAGACCTGGCATTACTGCTTCTTGCTTCAAATCACAGAGTCATAGAATATCCCAAGTTGGAAGGGATCCACAAGGATCATTGAGTCCAACTCCTGTCCCTGCACTGGACAGCCCCAAGAGTCACAGCATGTCCCTGGAAGCACTGTCCAAATGCTTCTTGAACCCTTGCCAGGCTTGGTGCTGTGACCGCTTCCCTGGGAGCTGCTCTGGTGCCCAGCCGCCCTCTGGGTGAAAAAGCTTTCCTTAATATCCCACCTTAACCTAGCACAGCTTCATGCTGTCCTTGGGTCCTGTGAAGCAGGGATATGGTAGGAGTTAATCTAGTTTTAGTTAGACTTTCTGTGGGAAAAATTGTAGCTGAAACCTGGTTATTACATTGTTCAGGTTGTGATCTTATTAGACTTTGACTGGAGCTGGGAGTGTTTTACTGAACATCCAGGTAGTCCTAACAACAGTGGATGTGAACTCACTGCTTGGATGTGCTTTAGCTTGGTGGGGCACTCTTACACTCTTACTGCTGCTAGGAGTTGCTAAAAGTGTATTAGATTACTGGTTAAACACTTTGGTTTTCAGCATTTCTAAACACTAGTCTTTGTGAAATGGCTCAAAACATCTGTTTGCTTGGAGGTGTCTTAGGTTTTTTTATATGCCAAAAAGCCAAGAACAATTAGATTTATTATCTTTCAAAGTTGTTTGTTGTTTTTTTTTTTAACAGCAATTGTGGCATCTATTCTTTATACAGTGGAGTGGGCATGGCTTGAGGATACAGAAAGCTTAGAATGCATGCAGTGGTGTCTGGGATTGCTTTGCCTGCTGGTTTCGATATAGATTAACAGGAGAGATTGGCAAAAAGACAAAACCCTGGAATGTGGAAAACCAAAACTAGTTAATAACAAAGCAGAGACAGCTAATTTCCCCAGTCAGTTCAGTGTAATGGAAGGTAGTGCCAGCTTCATATGTGCTGGCTCCTTTCTGCAAGCTGTTTTCATGATGTTCATCATAATTTAGACACACAAAAATTAAGTTCAATAGACTGAAGTTTTGGAGACTTTTTAAAGAACTGAGAGAAGGGCACAGGTGGCAACATGGAGCACTCATCCAGGCTCAAGTCATGAGGCATCTGTTTCTTACCACAGAACAATCTCTTGGAGAAGTTAGCTCCTGGATTCTCTGTGATGGGAGTTGATAATTAGATTGTTACTAAGAGCCCCCTTGGTTTTATCAGTAAACCCAGTGTAACCTATAATGAATTAAGGAACAGAATGGCTTTAAAAAACCTTTTAATGTATTTTTAATCTGCATGAATATTAAATACAACATGTCTCTTCATAATTTTCAAGAAACTTGCAGTATTTAAACACTCTTCAGCTTTTGCTAATCTTTAAGTCTTTGCAAGTATCATTTTTATCAGTGTAATGATGTGGATTTATTTTACCAGGTTCTGCTGTAGACTGGTGGGCCCTTGGAGTTTGTCTGTTTGAGTTTCTAACTGGAATTCCACCTTTTAATGATGAAACATCAACACAGGTCTTCCAAAATATTTTGAAAAGAGGTAATCTGTTTCAGTAATCAGGGTAAGTATGTATTTCCAGGATTTGTTTTATAGTTTGAGTTACCAACTCAATTGTATCTTTGTCTGTAGATATTCCCTGGCCTGAGGGTGAAGAAAAGCTGTCTGATAATGCCCAGAATGCAATAGATATTCTTCTAACAATTGACACTACTAAGAGAGCTGGACTGAAGGGTTAGTATTAAAATTGTTCTTTGCAACTAATTGCAAATTTTTAAGTGGTGATCTCCTCCTCCAGAAACTTAGACTAATAAACTTCAAGCCTCACCAGGTTCCATGTGTAGTAACACAGCACTTAACAAGTTGTGGTATTTCCTGTATTTCTTGTGGAGTTTTTTCCTTTCCGAACAAGGTAATTCTGGGTCGGGATTGTTTTGTTAGTTTTTAATTTTTTTTAATCAAACTTCTGTTTTGCTTTACTGCTGTTCTGCTATGCATTTTTAGTGTTTGACATCTGATGTACCAAAGTTCTCTCTTATCTAATGGGTATTTGGAATTTTTAACCTAAATGACATTGAGAACCTTGATTAAAAGATGATAGCTTGGGAGAGAAGCCTCCTACAACAAATAGTTAATTCAGAGAGAGCAGTTTTTTCTTAGGAATCAGCCGGTCTTTGCTGAATGCATAGGTGAGAACAAAGTTGGACAATATATACTGTACAAAGTCTACTTTTTTTTTTCCCTTGTAGAAGGGCTTAAACATTTGCTATTGTTAACAGTGACTGTCCTTTTTAAAAAAAAAAAAGTTGATAATGGGAAGAAATTTAGTGAAATATTTAGGAAATAGAGAAAGAAATCTTGTGGGAGCTGCTTAAGAAATCACTAGAGAAGGAAATTACTATGGAAAGGCTTACACATAAAGAGACTAAATGCTAGAAGCTGAAATCAAGCCAAATTAAAATAGAGAAGGCACAAGATTATGAATGAAGATTGTTATGTCAACAGAAAATCCTATGGCTTTGATATTTCCCAAAAAAGCAATCTAAAGGTGTTTTAGTTAAACACAAGTTATTGTCTTAGATTTCACTCTAAAATCCAGAAATAAATTGCCTGTCAAGGGCAGAATTTTAAAATAGATGACGTAATGGTTTCTTCCTATTTGAACTTCTTTGAAATTCATTCTTTGTCAAGATTTACAACTGTATCTAGCCTCTTTGTCTGACTTATAGTCCACTGAAGTGAAGTTGGATGAGCAGTTTTCAGGACAACCATTAATTTTCCTGTTGTACCTAAGATTCCATCACTGTCATCTCTCCCCTCTCCCAAATTTTTGCTCACCCTTTTATCACTATGGCATGAAGCCTTTTGTACTGGGGAATCCCAGTTATGCTACTGTAGTGCTGTGCTTCTCTAAATTCTATCTTTCTGGGTAAGAGCAGCTTTAAAGCCACTTTTGGCTCAGTGGAACTGTGTGGAACAGGTTCCCTGGATGGGGGTGACGGCTTCTTGTCCTGCCAACAGGCTGATCCTACTAAAGCTGGGGATAATCAAAGCCCAGTTGCAATTTGCACTTTTATGAACTTCTAAAAAAGGAATATAGAGCAAATCTACTGACAGTTAGAGATGAGGGAACAAAGTGACTCTGGGGCTTGGACATAAGGAAGTTTATAATGGTTATGTGAACTTCTGTTTCAGAACTGAAGCATCACCCCCTCTTTCATGGGGTGGACTGGGATAATCTCCAGAATCAAACGATGCCATTTATACCTCAGCCGGATGATGAGACTGACACCTCTTACTTTGAAGCTAGAAACAATGCTCAGCACCTGACTGTGTCTGGATTTAGCTTATAGCATCAAGACAAATGAGCATTCTCCATGGTTTTGCACACTTACAGGTTGTCCTGTAACCCTAGTTTGGTCTTGACTAAGTTTCCTTGTTGAATTTAATGTGTTTCAAGTTACCAGTCTATTTTTATTATAGCCTTCTTTATTCTAAAGTGAAACTACTGTATGAAACTGGTATCAAGTGCCTTTGTGCTACTTTTTATCTCACTGCACCTTACTAAGAGGCATTGCATTTCTTGGAGCTAAAAACTCTTGGCAACAATGGGGCTTTTTAATAGCAATGAATTATTCTAGTTAGGAAATGTGGCGTTATTTCCCAGCTAAACATAATAGGGAAAGGATATAAAGGAATTGTAATTGTTTCTAATTAATAACTTACCTATTGATGGTTCAGTGTGGTGGCAAGCTGGTGTGGGAGCAGTCCTGTCTGACCAGTGTGAATATATATCCACTGTGCAAAACTGGTCATGTCTATTCACGGTGGAAAACTGAAATCTTAGTGCAGCATTGAAATGTCTTGTCTTCTGTTTGTCTTATTCCCAAGAAGGGATGAGGAGATACGATGGTGTTCCACGTTAACTCAGCTAGAAGTGGCACCTGAGACTGGCAGGAGTTCCTCTGGTTATTATCCTGTCCTAGAGAAGTGGGGCAGGGAGAGAGGGTGCTTGGGGCAAGTCTGTTAGACAAATGCTCTCCTTAAGTCGTTGCTTTGTAACCACTTGGGCTGTAGGAAGCTGGGCTGAACATACATTTTAGCAGTTACTGGCTTTCTATAGAAAATGCCCAGTGTGTGTGTGCTCCCTGGTGTCAGATGACAAGTGACAGATGATTTTTTGTTTTCTACAAGGAGTATTCATACTGTAGCTGCCAAATATTTAAGACTATAATATATTGTAGACTAACTGACTGTTCTGTAAATTCACAGCCAGAGCTTGGATTTTGACTAGAATATAAGATAGAAGTGTATATTCTGTATAAACTTGAATTAGGGGGAAGTATATTTAAATTTATCTTTAAATGCAATACAAAACTTATGTCTGCTAGGTTTTAGAGGTTTATTTGTAGATAATCCTGTTTAAATAGTCTTCAGTATTTTTCTTGCATACGTATTTCTAACTTAAAGAAGATTTTAATTTTTCAGGTTAATACGTGTTAGATAAAGATCATTTGTGCTAGATGGTGTTACCAGCCAAGGGCCACATGCCAGAAGCCAAGCATTTTGCCAGTGATTTTTGCCAAGTGCCTTTTGGTTTCATGAACTGACTCTTTTTGTAGCGGTAGTGAGTTGTCCCTTCATTACCCTGCTTCCTGGAAGACAAGATTTATTGATGGAATTCTGAGCAAATAGCGTCTACCAGGCTTCCTGCTGTCCCCTCAGGTTGCTGGGGAAGGAATGGGAATGGTGAAAAAAAAGGAAGTTTCCTAGAAAGACCTAAAGAGAGCTGATTCTTAATCATTCAGAATGACCAATCCCAGCTCTTGTTGTGGTTACTTAAATTTGTGAAACAGAATCTTGGCAAGTTGCAAAACATACAGTGAATCTCACTTCCTTTGCTAAGGACTGCAGTTTCAGAAAACTTCTAAATTGTTTAGTCTCACTGCAATTGTTACATGATGGAAAAGGTGCAAACAAATTAATGCACTACTGAAGCAGTACTCATAGATAACATTCTCTGAAAGTGATGAGAAGTTCTTTAGTGGTTTTCCTGTGAGCAGTTAGAATATATAAACTGGGGTAGGAGGGTACCTTAATAACTGGTATTTTATGCAATTTATTCTTCCATTTCTAGTAATCTAGTTTAAGAAAGCAAGTCTTAAAAGAATTAACTATGATTACATGTTGAAGAAATAGCATAAACTGAACACCACAACAGCTCTTTGTCTTCAGTGCTTTACAAATGGTTACACCTGTTCCCATTTGGCAGTATAACACATTCCCATCGAGGTGGAAGGAAGTTGTTGCACTGGTATTATCTTTTCTAACCCCTTGAAATAGTTCTTAATCATCTACAAGGGTCAAGTAAGCTTGTATAAAAACCTTACCCTAAAAGTAAATTGTGGGGTTTCTACCAGTTGATTAATGCAATATAAAAACATAGAATCTGTAGAACAGTAAATAGGCCAATTGACAATTCTGAATGTTTAATATGAAGTTATCAATACACTGCTGTCCAAAATTTAAATTTCACACAATTAGCCCTGAAAATATTGCAATACCCTGTTCTCATCATTATCTTGCATTTATCCTGGCTATAGCAAACATGGAGTTGTATGTCAGATGTTGACTGTTGAGATTTGTGATGTGGTTTTGTTTGTTGTGGGGTGTTTTGGTTGGTGGGGCTTTTATCTTTTGTAAAAAGATGAATCCTAGCTTTATTGTTCAACATGGAATTCCTTGTCAACTCAATCCCACTGGTTTTGCCCCACTTGTTGTTGACTTGAAATACTACAGCTAAAAGTTTAAAAGGGATAATATAGTAGCTGGAAGAGATTTAGTGTTTCTTCTCATTAGTAATGATCTACAAATAATTGTGTAGGCTGGCAAAAGTTTCTGATCCTTAAAAGCTGTGGAATACCACTTGGCAAGTACTCCAGCTGTTACATGGTGCTCCCTGAAGGCCTAAACTTTAAATGCATAACCTACACATGAACTCTGTAGCTTCCAGGTTATCTTGGGAGACAGTTTTATCAGCCATCAGCACAGTCCATCTGAAAACTACTGGAGAGATCAGTGTTGTACTTGGTTACACAGAAGCAGCAGTTTTGGACAGTTATTCCCAACCCTTACGTGCTGTTGGGCTCACCTACACATGGGGCAGTGTCTGGGGGCTGAGGTGCTCAAGTGCTGCCATGTGTTGGTGAGCTCAGAGATTCCAGTTTCAGCATGACTGGGTTTACCACATGGTTACTCTGGCAGTAATATGCTTTATTTTCCTCTCTATTCCATTCTCCAAAAGTTCACTTTGCACTTACTTCAAAATTCACACTTCAAAAATTCACTTTACTTTTGTGTAAATATATAAAATAAAATGGTGCAGTTGTGCTGCTGCTTCTGCATATTGTTTTTCTTTTATTGTGTTACCTTTGCCCCCACTGGGAGTGTGGCAGATGGATTTTTACACAAAGAAACTCTAAGTGCTTCCCACTACCTCATCAAAGGCAGTGATTTTAAGTAAGGAAATACCTAGCACTTTCAGTACAGGTGTGTGTGCCCTTCAGTTAGTTCATCACTTGCTAGCCCCTGCCTGTAAGCTTTAGTACCAGCTACATTTGTGTGCTGAAATGGCAGGGGAGCAAAGTCCTGAGCAGGCCTGCAACTCCTGCAGGGTGCAAATCTCTTCTGCATAACTCAAATGCATCAAGGAAGGATGGTGGCTCCAGCTCCTCAGCACCTGCTGTGCTGCCACGGCACCAGAAGAGAAACAGCCCTGAGGATGGAACAGCTGCACCATGCACACACTGGGACCTGGCTCTGCTTCTGTGCTCTCAGCTGAGCAGCTCTGAGGGGATGGAGTGTCTGATCTGGTTTGATACAGAGCAAGCTTCTGCCTTTCAGGTGAAGTTTGATTTGCTGCAGGAAACCAGACTGATGTTTGCTTCACAAGTGCACTTTGGGGCTGGCCCTGGCCCTTTCCAGTGCTATGCAGAACTGATTTGGCTCCCACCCTCCTGCAGAGAGCACAGGCTGAAGCTGTGTCTGAGGTCTGAGCTCCAGCCGTCTGCTTATGCTGCTGCCTCCACATCAAAGCTGTGTCTCTTTGCACCCGGGCAAACGATAAAAAACCAAAGCAACCAGTTTTCCTTACCTTTAAGCTGAGATACCTGCCAACTAGGAACTGTTCAAATTATGGGGAGTTTGAGATAGGCCCAGTTCTGAGTTACAAGTGAATTGTTGTTCAAGTGATGTTTCAGGTTTCGACTGTTTCTTCATGATACAGCCAGCAGGCTCTTGTGTACACAGCATCTGGTGTACAGCATTTAGTAAATATTAAGTTCAAGATAAAATACAAAATATTAAGGGATTGATTTATTGAAATATGAATAAATAACAAGGATAGTACAAGCCTACATTTATTTCAGAGGGAGGTTAACAGTTAAGTACCTTTGGGAATGTCTGTCCCATCTCTAAGAGCTGGACCCCTGCAGGTGACACGGTTCTGAGCTGTGGGAGGCACTCCAGGGTGGTTTGTCCTGGCAGAAGACATGCTGCTTCAGGAGGCTGGGGTTTTCATGTGACCTTCAAGCATGAGTGTCCTTCCTGTGTGATTCCTATCCCTTATGATAACAACTCAGTCACTTTAGGGATTTTAAGCTCAGGCACAATGGCTTCAGGTCCCAGTAGAACTTCCAGGGTAAGCTTTGTTCAAACCTGAGTTTTCAGTGTATCTTATGCCAAAACTCATCTCTGGCACATGAAACCATCTGCTTGTTACAGCAGTCTTCAAAGAGGTTAACAGCTATTTTATTTTTTAATTCAGCTTTACAATAAGAAAATCAGAAGAGGGGAAAAGTAACTAAAAAAAATCTGCACATAACTAAAAAACAAGATTAAAATTTCTCTGGTAAAACCAACATTAAATTCTGTGATTACACTTTTATACAGTATAGCTTATATGAAAAATGTTTTCCAAACTATAAAATATTTTCAGGAAGGACCAAAAAAACTTTCCTTAAAAATTATTTGTAGGATATAGTCCTGGTGGAAAATGAAAGCACATCAGTAATGGTGAAATTTTTGAAGATTCAGAGCTTAACCATGGATTATGTTGTGATATAATTCTTCATAGCAAACTGTAAGTTTTCTGTCAAATCTAATTTTAGTGCATTTGCATTTTCCAGAGACTTAGACATCTTATATATTAATTTATTTTAAAATTAAGTGTAAAGCATGCTTTTGTCAAGCAAACTTCACAAGGTTGTACCTCTATCTGTATATGGGTTAATAAATATTCTGTGGGGAAAAGAAAAATATCAGCTCCAAAATTAGCTGAAAAGGTTTTTTTCTGAGAGGAAGCAGAAGGATAAGAGAGGCATACCAGAATTGATATGTTTCATGATGTGACTTGGGGAAAATCCACAATAGATTAAATATTTAATTTAACATTAACTGCCAACAGAAAACTTACAGTGCACTGAGCTTTTTAAAAGCTTAAAGCTAGACTTACTGAGCTAGTTTTCATCTCATTTTAAAGCACCTTGTGCCTAAACTATGCATTTCAGTTAAAATAAGCTGTTGTCAACAAGAATACACTTATGAAAGTTAAAAAGATAAGGTGCAGCCTCTTTACATGGATCCCTTGTACCACACACAGTTTCCAAAATTGTATGTGACAGTCCCCCGGTTATTAATGGCTCTAACTTTCAAGATATATACAAATTCCCAAATCATCTTTACAATTTTACAGGATAAGTGAAGGATTCAACTTCATTTCTGACCAATTTATATGGAAATTGCCCCACACTAGTTTAGCAGCAAAAATAACAAGTTGAATTCCTCAGAGCTGTATTGTATTTTTCCAACAGCTTACAATGTATTGAATTTATACTTTTTTAGAGCTTTCACCTAGTAATATGTAACGAAAAACAGGCAGGGATCTTGAGATTGTAAAAGTATTTCAATGTTAAAGTGACAGTTTTACATATTTTTCATTTATTCTTTTACAGAGATGTTATTCTCTTCATCAACTGACATCAGCAAGACCAGTAATTACTGAAGGCCCATCCACAAGCACATTCCAAAATAATTATTGTATGGTTTTGAGGATGGAATTATTAAATTTATTTGTAACCTAGGATCTGTGAATCATTCAAGTTTCAATAATATTAGTCCTTAAACATTTAGCTCAAAGGTAGTACAAAATATTACTGTAACATAAGAAAGATCATCCCAAATTCTGAGGTTCTATGAGAATTCAGACTTCCTTTGCTTTCCAGGGCCATCTTCTCCTAGAAGTCCTTAAACATAGTCATGAATTCTCAGTTCAGTTTTCTAGAAGAGGAAGCAAATAAATTAGTTTAATGTACCTTCACATATGAGATGATTTTTCACTTGTCTAAACAAATCAATTAAGGTTACATGTGAAACGTTTCCATTCCAAAAAAACACAACAGGGCTTCAGAATACCTGAAAATTTGCCCTCTTACACCAAGGAGTAGAAAATTCACTAAGAATTTGGAACTGCAGATGGAATTCTACAGAAAAATCCCTAAGCCCATGTCAGTGGTGTGCTGGCTCAGCAGAGCAACACCTAAGAGCTGTTTTCCTTATGACTCCATAAAACTTACAATTAGAGGGTTCTAAAATCATGAGCTGAATCCAGACAACTTTTACTATTATGAAAAGATATTTCTATCCGGGTTTAGGGCCCTTAGGATTCAGGTTTTCAAGCCTTCTTGGTGAAGGCTCCAGTACAAGTCCCCAGGTTTTCAGCCTAAGTTCCCCATAAAGGAACAGGGGACAGGTTAAGAGGTGCTGGGATGGAGCTGAGCTACCTCTGCCCAGGGACAAGAGCTGAACACAAAGCTCTTGGTTACAGAAGGCTGTCCCTCCATCAGTTACACAGAATTTGCTACACTGAGAGAAAAGTTTACAAGTCATGGCTTCACAGCTGCAGCATGAGAGAGCTTTGGTGGTTTCTGCTGCAGGGACAGTTCATGTAATTTAAAACCAGAGGTACACAGCCAGGGTCAATGCAGGCACTGTGAACAGCTGTTGCCTAAGAGCTCACACACCTTGCCTAAGAGCACAAGCTGAAACTGGCCACGGGACAGGAGAAAAGGACTCGTTGTGCAATTCCATTTTCTCACTGAGTGCACTTGATCAGCTTCCTACACACTGTTAAAGGAGACAGAACTCCAGATAGAAACGTGCTGCAGAAGCACACAGTCCTTAAATTTTGCCTATAAGTAGACTTCTTCAGAAACAGGGAGAAAAGCCCAAGAACACAGAAAATTCTTTACTTGTTTCTGTTATTGAAGTTAATCTCAAAACAATACATGAAGGAGTAAGCGGTACATGGGGCTATGCTATCTCTGTGTTTCACAGACACTGCTATTACCACTGGTACAAATCCTGGTGTCCAAAACTCAAAAAGAACGTTGACAAACTGAAGCATTTGGCAGCAAACCACATGAATCATTCTAAGACTGTAAAACAGTTTTAAAATGAGATACCAGTTGCTCCATTTGTTTGTTTAAGCAAGAGATTATGAGATGACCTGGTAATAGCAAAAAAGTAAGCATGGAAAACACATCACAGGCTCTTTGTCAATTGCATGAAGATACAGGAAAATCCAATGGATGCAAACCTAAGCTAGACAAATCCAAACTTAAAGTAATGTACCATGTGTTTATTCATTGAAGCACTGAATCACTAGGACAATATACTAGAAAAATTGCTGGAAAGGGTGCTTTTCTAAAAACTGATTTCTGTCTGAACCTCTGGTTGGATTTAGGGTGCTACAGAGGTCAGAACAGATGATCAAAAAAGATTTTTAACAACAGCACACTGTTCAGAGAGAGGGAGAGAACACAGCCATGCAAGAGCCATTAGCAGAACACTGAAGTTCTTAGAAACTTCAGTGTTAGAAGAAGCTTAGAAGTAAAATACTTAAAAAATTAGTTTTGATTTAAAATACCCCAACTACATCCTTGCTGACAAGGGAAAATTTCCATTTGCTAGTGCAAAGAATGAGCAAAATGTGTGTAACTGCCTGAAAGCCTCAGTATTGCAATCTCTGGTTTCATCAGACAGTGCAGCAACACCAATGCTGCTGCTGACAGCTCTGAGCCAGGAGAGCTCCCTGGCAGATTTGCAGCCTCTGTGGGCGCTGTATTGTTTACAAAGCCATGGGCTGGGCCCAAAGAGGATGATCAGTGACAGGAGTGTAGTTGGAGGCCAGTAATTAGTGGTGAATGCCAGGGATCACTACTGGGGCCAATCCTGTTTAACACCTTTAGCAATGGCCTGAATGATGGGGCAGAGTGCACCCTCAGCAAAGCTGCAAGTTACACAAAACTGGGAGTGGCTGATACACCAGAGGGTGGTGCTGCCATCCAGAGGGACCACAGCTGGCTGGAAAAATGGCCTGACAGGAACCTTATAAAACACAACAAGGGGAAGTGCTTAGTCTGGCACTGTTTGGAGAAACAACTCCAGGCATCAGTATGTGCCAGCTGGGAGGCAGCTTGGCAGAAAAGGATCTGGGCATCCTGGTGCACACCACGTTGAATGTGAGCCAGCCACGTGCCCTTGCAACAAAGGCCAGTGGTGCTACAAGGTTCCCTTCCAACATTATCCCTTCCAACAGGGCGAGCGAGGTGATCCTTCCTCTCTATTCAGCACTGGAGAGGCCACACCTGGAGTGCTCTGTCTGCTTCTGGCTACATGACAGACATGGACAAAATGGAGAGAGTCCAACAAAGGGCCATGAAGATGATTAAAGAACTGGAGCATTTCTGAGGAAACATTGGCACAGGTTGCCCAGGGAGGTGGTGGAGTTTCCCTCCTTGGAGATAATCAACAGCTGCCTGTACACAGTCCTGGGCAAATGGCTTCTAAGTGTCCCTGGCTGAGCAAGGATGTTGGACCAGATGACCTGCAGAGCCTTCCTTCAACCTCAGCCACTCTGTGTTTCTGTGATTCACCACAGGAGGGAAAACTATACCATGAAAACTAGCAAACATTAAAAAGCTAGAGCAAATTCAGCTAATTCTCCTAAGATCCACACACATGCAAACTCTCTGCAGTCTGACAGAGGAAAAAGATGTAAAAGCCAAGAGTGTACTAAGGTAACAGGATCAGGTGTGAGGCTGAAGTAAGCAGACAGTAACTAGAGAACACTCACTTGATCTTCTGATCCTTAGAGAGCTGAGAAAAGGCAAGATCAGAGTACAACTGTCCTTCAGCTGAAGGAAGTCAAGGTAGATGTTACAAAAATATCATAGTAAGGTGCTAGTGGATGTTAAATGTAGGTGACAGATGGCACTCTACAAAGGATGTGATAGGAAAAAAAATTCTCATGGCACAATGGGTCTAGGAATTCTAGAAGCAGTGAAAATGACTCAAGAAAATATGAGGAGTGGGAGGATCAAAGAATGTTATGGAGACACTTCCAGGCTATCCAGCCTCACCCACTTGTGTATGCTTGAAATTATTTATCCTGCATCACATTTCATAGATTTAACATAAATTCCCACATATAAAGCATACTACATATAAAGTCAAATTAACCAATACTTTCTCATACTGACAAACTTTCAAGGCAAAGAATTTTCTGTCCTGTCTAAATAACATGAAAGTATTACCTATTGGTTTAAACAGGTGACACACAGTGTATGTTTCTACTGAATGCATGTATTTACCTTCGCTTTCTTTGGTGATACACATGTACCAACCACTGGGCAATAAATGGCCACACAATAGCAAAAGCTAAAATACCAGGAGAAATTTCAAAGGGCCACCATGATGGTTTCTAAGGAAAAGAGAAAAAAATTCCAGTCAGCAATCTGTGTGCACATATTGAATACCACCTGTATACTTCTCCTCACTTCAAATGCTACAGTACCAAAGAAAATAATAGTAAGAACAGAAGAAAAGATTAATCTATCAAGTAATTTCCTCAGACAGATTATTTTTTATCTCCTAGTCAAGGAAGAGACAATACAAAAAGCATATACCAAGAGCTAGAGATAAAATATTCAAATCCATCTTTTTTCACAGTTCACACTTTTTACACATCATAAAAACAGTATTTTACCTTGACAGAGGAGGCGGGCTGGTAATTCGACTGTAGTGTTGCAGATTTTGCCTTCAAATACAAACAAAGGCTTTTAAGTATAAAAAAGGAAACTGCAATTAAAATTTTTCTTCTTCACAAAACACAAATATGAGGTTTTTCATCTTGTTATGGCTTTGCAACCTGTATATATCACAGTTTAATGCACAGAACCACCCCCATGTGAGCTCACATAGGGGCTCATAACTTACCTCTCATGTTTCCACTACTCTTTGTAGTAATTTTATCACTTCTCTGTGTCTTAGAAAATGAATCAGTGTCACTTACTGGACCTCTTTACAGTTTTTGAAGGCTCTCCTCCTCAACTGGTCATTGCAACTTTCTCAACTCTGGTCTAGGTCCCAGTTCCAACCCACAGAAGAAATCACAGCAGCTTAATTTACCTGCTTGCATGTCTCAACAGCAGTTTTGACTAAGGTCAAAAACACTGTTTTAGTTTGCCCTGGGCTACACCTACAGGCACGTCCAACACCATAAAGAAAAGAAAATACTCTGTTCCATGTCTTCCAGGCAATCCTGAAAATGAAAGTACCAGAATCTTTTCAAGAGTATTCCCTACACTATTGTGGTGCTTCCACAAAAGCTGTTTTTCTAGGTCTTTCTCAATTTATGTAAGCATGAAACAGAAGCTTCTGCTTCTCCTTAAGTAAGGACAGCAAGCACAGCATGAACTGCTGGGCAAGAATCTTTTACTACTTCTTCTAATATTGCTCAGGCAAAGAGAGAAAATCAATCTGTATTTAACCAAACATTAGATTCTTGAATATCTGTGATGCAGCAAAATTATGGTTTTAATAAATCCTTTTCTGTGGCCTGCCTTACATTTGGAGTATGTGCATCCCATACAATACTGCTTGTACAGCTTGCTCATTCTCATGCAGATCAAAATATATCAGCAAGTCAAACAAAACCAAACATTTTCACGTTGCTGGTTCAACTATAGTCACAACATGTTCTATTGAAACAGAAGGAAAAAGAAACACTGTATCAATAATATCTACACTTGTTTAAGAGTTCTATTGGCTGGATGAGGACATGGTGTATAATTCCAATAAAGCTGGATTACTTCATGAGGAAAGAAAGCTATGAACAATCAAGTCTTTTGCTATCTGAAAAATGGAATCTGAAGTTCTGCCTGTGAACATTTACCATTTGAAAGATTGAGATCACTTCTCACTTTCTTTGAAAATGTTTTGAATTCTCTGGGATCATGCACTACTAACGCTAACTGTGGAGACTCCATATAGAGCCCGTGTAATGTGTATCAATAACTATGGCTAAGATCAGTCTGATCAGAAATTGGTGAAATAACATATGGTTAATTTCTAGGTCAAAAATGCATGGTTTTGCCTACATGTACCAGAGTTCTGAATTGTGCTCCTAAGAGTAGGTACCAATAGGTAATTTTAAGTTGGACTCAACTACAGAATATGACTGAAATGTCTTTACAGTTTAAGAAAATATTGTCAGAAATTTTAATCTGAAAAAGCACAAAAATATCCAAGGACATTTAATAAAAGGTGATCAAAGAACTCCAAAGAATAGTACCTGTGATGCTGCAACAGCCTCCAGCATATGCAGCCTCTGCAGGACATTCTGCATGTCCTCCTGCAGCCGCATCAGCACCACTGCAATCTGCTCATTGAGGCTTCCCTGGGGGCCTCTGTCCGAGCCCCAGCGCTCGCCATCCCCTCCACTGCCCATCTGGCCACCCTGGGAACTGTCTCCCAAAGGCTGGAGTCTATGCCCTGTTGTGAGGGAGGAAAAACAGAAACACAAAACACAGAATGGGCTACAGCTCTATTGAAAATGTTTAACAGTTCAGTTTTCTCCCTCAGCTTTCACTCAGGAGTGTGGTACTCCTTGTCACAGGCTATATTCAGACAGTTCAGCAGCACTGAGAGGTCACTGAAATGTCATCTGAGATGCTTCCCCACAGCCTTAGTGTGACAGTATCATTCAAATTCCTAGAACTGCAAGAACATTTACAAAAAGCTATTAACACACAACCAGTCAACTTCAGCAGTAAATTCTGCCCTAGCAAAAAGTAATATCTGTCTTAGTATGTGTTTTAAGTTTGGCAAAGTCTCCAGCTGGAAAACAAAGATCACTGGAATACCATGATGAGAAAAGATAATTATTTGAAATCAACAACACTCCCTTAAACTAGATACAACTACCATTAGCCTGTCATGTTTCTGCCTGTAAGTAGCTAACTTCAATAAAACAATAAGAGAGAGAAGAGGAGATAGTTAAGTATAGTATGTTCTTTATAATAGTTTTTAATATAAATGTTTTCTTTGGATTTTCTCTTTAATTTTTCCATCTGATTACTTATAGGTGCTATACAAAAAGGCATGCTATATATAAATAAAATACTTTCTGCCTTTTTTTGCTTTGTACAGAACATACCACTGGAATATAGTGCTGCTCATAGGTGACAGTATTAGAAGTATTATGGAATTAAAAAGTGCAGAGGTCCAACATAAACTGAAATCTGGGCTATTACGTGTTTAAGAACCATTAAGTTTTAAGAATCATAATGGATAGTATCACAATCACTCAAAGGTGTGGCTAACATTCCAATCATATACAAAACAATATGTCACTGATATCTTTCCATGGCATTTCATGGTTTCAAATAAACCACCACAGAGATATAAATGCATACGTATTTAACAATAAGTATGTAACTTCTAAAGAAACTCCTCTCAGGCACAGACTGGTTTTGAGGATAACATTTCTAAAAACCCAAGTGCCATAAGCAGCAGTTGGAGTATAAGTTACCCACTGTAATAGGCATTTTGTTATCTATTTTTATTGTGAAGAGCAGAAGCACTATACACATGACTGTCCCATTGGACAGTGCTGACAGCTTCTCAGACACCAGTAATTTATGGCAGCGAGGACAGTGGGGAACACAAACGCAGGGTCACAGTACCTCTCCCTCTTCTGACACTGTAGAAATCTGCTTTTTCTCCACCTTTTTTCTCCTTGTGAGGACCCCCATTACTGGCTTTGCCATCCTCTCCTCCACACTTGACTTCACCTTGTTCTTCAGCTACTCCCTCTCCAGTATTTCCAGGCTGGAGATTCCCATAAGTCATGCAAGTGCGCTTTGGAAAATTCGTATTTTCTAACAGAAGACTGTGATCTACATCCAAGAAATGGGATGAATGCTTTAAAGATCCTTTAGCTGATGTGATGATCTCCAAGGGCTACAAATTAACATTAGCAAGTAATTAAATTCTGTAAAATATGACAGTTAAACATTAAAAAGGAAAAAAGTATCATTTTTACTTTCACATTAGGAAAATACTTTGCCCAGAATTAAGACTTCTTTTAAGGGGAGCAGTTGTTTTCCTGTAGAATATATTTACCATTGTCTAAATGTTATTTGCAGATTGAGAAGGCATTTCAGGCAAATCTCACAACAGTGATACCACAGGAATTTCTTTAGACATTTCCAACATACACTAATACTTAATAATTACTAAAATAGAACATTAAGGTCTAAAACTATTCAGTTTTCCCCTGTAAAACTGGCTTTGCTTCCTAGACAGTGAAACGACCTCTTCCCTTGAATTTGGGAGCCATGGTCAGAAGGCCCACGCTGTCAGCAGCCTTGGGTAGGCAGTGTTTGCACTCAGAGCAGAGAGAGCAGACAGCTTATCATCAGCCTGCTCCAAACAGCCTGGCTGCACCTGTACCTCACACCAAACAAAGGAAAGGCAGATATTCTATCGATTTCTCACTCAAAACTGGTGGCACTGCACGAAGACAGTAAAAAAGGATGATACAGGTGCTGTTCAGGTTCTGCACTGGGGCTGTCTTGCAGCCCTTGGCACAGGGCAAGGACAGGCCCTTGCACAAGGATATGCTGAAGCAGACTGGGGACCTCAGTTAGCCGAAAATGAACTTAATGGGGAAGCCAAAATAACCAAAAGGAGTGGCAGTGAAAAGGAAACTGCTGCCCAAATTTGTAAAATAGCAGTTCTGGATCATCAGAACTGAAGGGCAGAGTGCTGGCTACATGTTTCCAAGAAACAGCTGTATTTATTTGTCTAACTGAACCTCTTCTAGTTTGAACTGATTCACCCATAGTTCTGCTTGTGTATTTCTTTACATATACATTTGTGATTTTGTGCAAAACCAGAACTCTCCTCATGCAGGTTGGGAAACTGACAAATTATCCACCCACTTCAATTAAAGAATCTCAAACAAGCTTGAACAATACACAAGATTGGGAAATCAGCTAGATAAGACAGCTTGAAGCGCTTGTATCAAATGACATTTCCCAACATGCTTCATTACTGGGCAGAATTTTGATTTGTTAAAATTCATTCCCTACATACTCAGGAAAAATCCAGACAAGAGAATGATGCAATATTCAAGTGCCTCTGGCCTTTCTGATCCCAGGCACCATTCACACATTTCTCTCTAGAATCAGGAAACAAGGTGTCTGAGTACAACCTACAAAGCCCACACTTAACCTGGGCCTGTGCAGGAGGTCTAGGCCAGAGAGCCAACAAAGACTACAGTTATGAGTAGTAACCAGCAGGAGCACAAATCCAGTTAAAACTATTGCAGCACAGCTGGTGCTCACCTTTTATAGGGAAGTTAGAGGTGTACATTGTGACTGAAGAGAATACAAGAGAACACAGAAATCCTTTTAAACCCCCACTTCTTTAGACCTAGGCCACTTGCAGGCACTAGCCTACAGGCCATGTGCTAACACTTATTCTTTATTCTAAGAAACAAATGCAGAAGTCATCCGGCCAGAAAAAAGGCAAGCAAAAAGTGAATTGTTACAAAGATACTTCCCGTTTCTTAAAAATAGCTTAATTCTGGTCCCTACATGTTATGAGACCCTACATTAATTTGTGGACACAGATCTTAGTTTCGTTATACTGTTTTCCTTTTTTTGACAATTGTTTCTTTCTACTGTTGTTTTTGAAACCTTCTCCTCACATAAATTCTCTGAGGGCTTCAAGGCTTTTAGATTAGTGGTAACCAAGTTGTCAAATGCTGACAATGAAAGGTACAAACCCCTATAGTTCAAACAGAAGGACAGCATGCATGAGCCACGTCATTCACCTCTGCATGTCCACGTTCACTTGATTGAGAGAAACTTATTAAAAAATAAGCAGCATACCACTTCAAAATACACCCAGGAATACTAAACCCCTACCTCTTCTAGTCCAAGCTGTTCCATAGAGTCACAATAAACTTCACTGTCTGAATCACTGGTTAAGTGCTGAGCTGCTGAGATCTCTTCAGTATTCTCTTCACTTGCACCTGCAGGGAAAGAGGGATAGCACACAAGCTTTGTAAATGTGAGCCAGTTGAGCCAACCCTGGCAAAGACTAGAGCAATGAGTTAAAATGTGTAGGTGAGCATAAATTCATGTCCCTTCTATCTACAACTGTCATTCTAAACTTGGATTCTGAATAAAGATGTTATATTAATTTAGGAATTATAGAAAACCTTCACTAATGGTAAAAGTATATTTCATATTGACATTTCTGCACTATAAATTTTAATTTTGCCTTTTTCATTACCCTCTCCTTTCTAAGCTCAGTATAAAGCAGTTTTGCCTAAAGTTACATTAGTATTAAAAGCATATATTCAGATCCCAGTTTCAACAAACTAGCATTTATAAAATGTTCAGCTTTTCAGAATGATAAACCAGATAAACCAGTGATTTTTCTTTTACTACAATTAACTTTTAAAGGCAAATAGTATTTGCATAGGTAGTAGAATGACATTACAAGAAAACACTTCTATTTCTGTGTGTTTAGGCCTCTCTGTCTCTGAATTCATCTCTCATTCTGTAGAAGATGCTAAAAGAAAGCCTTATTTTTAACTGGAATTAATAAATTTGTTTTAGTATTCTGTCTTCAGATTTCTGCAACTGAAAGACACCATTGCTAGTCTCTGAATCCCGGGATTAAGCTTTCAAGAAAAGAATATTTTTCATGAAAAACGTGCAAATGAAAACATGGTCTTGGAAGGACAATACCTTGGTGAGCAGTGTTATGAGCTATTTCTAGGCTTGGCTCCGTTTTATTTGTTTCTTCCTCTGGGTTCAAGCCATTCAAGGCAGATTTGGTCTGGATGCCATTCTGCATATCTGGGATAAAGCTGTCCTTGTAACAGCCATTACTAACAATACCTTCCAAATCCTTAGCAGCTGCTGATTCGGGTTTCACATTCTTATAATCTGTAAAAGAAAAGAAAACTTTGCAAAGAGAAAGCTCTATACCTAATAGCTCCAATCGTATCTCTTCAAGCAGCTAGCTTACTAGTGGACTGTATGTATAATGTATCTGCAGAACAAAACATGTTATATATATATGTATATTCCCATTTGTGTGGATTGTTCTGTTCTTGTAAAAAGCATAAAGAGCAGATATTTGAACAATACACAAGATTGTGTATTGTTGTACACAAAAGAGAAACCCCAACATAGTCCCATTTTTTTCTCACATTTTTTACTCACCCAAGTAAGTAAATCTGAAGTAGGTGTCTCTTCTAAACTAAATAAGAATCCTAATGTCCTTGGAGGACATCTGTATAGAATTCTATGAAATGAAATTATGAAACATGTTGAATATGATGAAATATGTTATTTCATTTGGGTTTCACTAGATGCTGTTATTTTCAACAAAATCCAAAACAATGCAGGGTATAGATATTTAAATAACCTTTTGACAGAACTTGCTAGGCAAGTCAAAAATCATACGGCATAGCTCGGAAATTTGTACTAGTTTTAATTCTCACAGCTTAGGTTGAAACACAGACATCTTTCACACATGCATTCCCATGTATTTGCATCTAATTCCCTTGAAAAAGTACAGCATTCATGATACTTTGATATTTTCTGCCACTTAGGTGGCCAAGAACAACTCTGGGAGACACTGCTCCAGAAAACTTACCCTTTCCATTTATTTGCAGTTCCTTTTCTTCCTCTTCACGAAGCCCTTCTTCTTCTGATTCTGCTCCGCTATCGCTGCTTTCAGCTTTTCCATTTACAGCTTTTATATTTGGAGTAGAATTCATAACATTACTAAGGTCTAAGAAAAAAAGCAAAGAAAAAAAAGATGTATTTTAAAGGAAACAAACATACACCACCACTACCACCCCCCAAAACTATCAGTCACAGTGCTACAAAAGTAGATCCATATTAGAAGATGTACCAAATAATGGCAGCTTATTTCTGTGAGCTCTTTATTAACTGGTTTAATGTTTCTGTTTTGTGGCCCATCACTGAGTGCCTGACTGCTAGTGCAGATATTCTCAATGACTCTGAGGCAGCCCCCAGGGAAGAGACTGCAGCCACTTTCAGAAGGAGTCTCAGACCAAGCCTATTACTGTATTTAGGTTACAGCTGCAGCTGGGACTGATGTGGCCATGTTCTTTTAAACCCAGAAGTCACTATTTTAACAGAATTTCCCTTTTGGGCTGAAATGCTTCAAACCTGCTCACAGCTCAAAGGCAAATCTTGAAACATTATATTCAATTATGTGAACAACAGAATTCTGAATAAGGTAAATACAATATCCCATACATCTTCTGCTGTAATTTAGGCAGATGCAAAATATGGTAAGAATACTCACATTTATATAGATCTCTACCTAACAAATAACACATGGAAATAAATTCTCTGATTTCAGAGAAAAAGTTGATGAAATTAATGTATACAGTAAGCATTTTTAAATAAATATTTAAAAAAACAAACATTGAAATAGACAAAGTAACTACCAAATCCTTGTTTTCCACATCTTTGATCACTCCAAGGATCACAATTTACTGTAACTGTACAAAAAAATGAAAGGCAAAGATTCTTTAAAAATACAAAGTAGATAAAAAAAAGTGTAAAAAAAGTTATGGTCAAATACATTCTGATGATCATTTAAGCTTCCTATGTTAGGACAGAGTACCAAGGTACAAAGAGGGGACAGTTTCTGTGAGATACTTGCACAGATTACATGTTAGCTCCAAGGCTGAAATCTGACTGTTTTAATTGTCACCACAGCATTTCATTTGCATAATTTCTACATTCCCTTGTCAGAACCTTGAAAGATTTATTCTCAGATTTAGGCTTAACATTAAACTGCAAAATAATATCCAATTACACTTAGGAGTACCAAATATCCAATTACAATTAGGAGTTGCCAAACCAGCTTCACTACTTTCTCTCCTGCATGGTAATTTAAAGCTAAGGCTTTTTTGTACTTTAACCTTCCAATGAAGAGCCCTCCCACATTTCTCTAGATTTCAAGATTATCCACAGCACTTAAAAAAATAAAAAAGGTAAAATAACTTATTTTATAGTAACAATGAATATGTTAAATATTAAGTTCCCCTTAGTTTTACTGCAAGGTAAAGTTTCTGCGGGCACCTTGCATCACTGCTTTGGATTAATTTAATCCATGTCTTATAGGAAGATTAAAAAAACGCCTACTTTATTGTAAAATGAGAACTGGAAAAGCAATTGTCTGTCTTGTCCACTACAAGAATATAAGCACCTGCTCATTTTCTCCTTGCAGCAGGACACTACTTATTTGCACAGAAATTTGCTTCACAAAAGAGAAACCCCAACATAGTCCCATTTTTTTCTCACAAGTGTGTTTCATGAATTGCAAATCCCAATTCTCAATATGTTTTTCTGGGAAACAGCAGCATAAGAAGGATAAGGCAACAGTTATGTCCTCACAGCATGAGCATTAGGCACAGACACAGCCCTCTTGGCACCGTAAGGCACACGTCACCCTTCCCTTCAACAACATGCAGGTGAGGACACAATCATCCATGTGTCCTACCCAGCCGTGGGAGTAAACAGGAAAGACAAGACCATGAGGAACATTGAGCTGTGAAGGGGAATTAAAACTGTAAAGCTCTTCACCCTACCAAAGATACTGCAAAAAGCCCCAGATACACCACAGGCTTTTCCTAAGATTTACTTATTTTCTTTTTGAAAGGAAAGTTTTCGAACACTCAAGCATGTTCTTTCTTCACTTACAGTAAGGAGATTATTCATTTGGGGAAACTTCGAAGTGATACATCACATACATTTAAATTAAGAGGAGGAACTGAGAGAATGTATCAACAGTCACAGATTTATGGCACCACATCAGAAGACACCCGAATAACTGAAATCCATCAGGATCATACTTCTTCCACAAAGTCATTCTTAGCAACAGTGCTTCCAAAGACCATAAAGGCAGGCATTGCTTTGAGGCAGACTCCAAGAACACAATCCTGTACAGAGTTTGGCCACCTGAAATGCCAGGCCTAATTGTGTGCTTTTCCTCAGAAGCCTTACACTGCTATCCTCATCAGGTCCATCCCCAGTTGCTTTTACTACATGGTAAACCCACAGCTGGCTGCCATTCTCGTTGCTCTGAGTATCTGCTAAGGAACCAGACATGATAGTCAATCATCAATTTAATCCTGGGGGTGACAGGTTTAAAGACTAAGCAGAGCCAACTAGCAGTGACTTCTACATTCCCTGCCAGTAGGTTAAAGGCTGTTCCCTGAGGAATGTATATTCTCAGTGTGAATGACACAAGTTAAGTAAGCTTTTAAAACCTTACTTGGTTTGTGCTAATCCCACTCAGCCACCCCTCAACCCTTTATTTCATTACTCAATTCAACTGCATGCAAAATGTTAGTAGCTGTTTTTGTTGCCCTACTTTAGATACTATAGCATTCCTCTTGGTTTATTATTTTCATCTCACTACATACAATATCGAATTGTGAGACTTGTGACAATTTTCTAAATAAAACTGTACTGCTTTTTAGCCATAGAAGGAGTTCTATTCTGTAAAAGCCTGCAGAAGGGGTTTGGGGTTTTTAGTACTAAATAGTAGGAGCTGTATAACAGTAACAACTTGAAATAGAAAGATTTGACAAAAAACCAAAAAGGCAAGATGGAAAGGATGTGAAGAACAGACATGCAGATTCTCTACAAGCTTTCACTAGACGTTCATTTTCTAGAGTCAGCTCTATAAAGGGATTTCCTACACACCATTCTAAATATTTTTAAAGGCAGCACTACAATTCTCCTCAATGACCTGTATAATGGGGCTAAGTTTCTCAAAAGTATGTGATTTTTAACTTTCCACATATTTCAAGGCCATTTTTGTTACCCAGATGGGACTTTCAGAGCTTAAATGCCTCCTGTAGATCTGCCCCAGCTTGAAGGCCATTTTACAAAAACAACCTTGCCTAGCAGGTTTTTCTCAAATGCCTTGTATTTTGTTTTATGAACAGGCATGCAATTCTTATACAAAACTAACATGTACTGCTGGAGCTGTACTGATGGTTTAGCCCATTACACCGCAGTATCACCCTCACACAAATTCTACAGCCTCTCACATGCTTTGAAAATACCAGTGATCAGGAGCCAGTCTGCAACAGCACATGAAAAGATGTGATAAAACATCTAGCTAGCTGTGTACACCCTCACTGTTGAATAAAAATCACATGTTTCCATTAAATACCGTAACTTTATTATCTTCTCAATAGCAGCAAAATCTTAACCAGTAGATTATTTCCATGACCTACACTTGTATCACCTTGTGTAGGGATCTCCCTGCACACCTGTGTTTATGTTAAGTCTCAAGGAGTCTATATGCTGTACAAAATTGTTTTCATCATCAGGTAACTGTAATTTTCTAGCCATCACCCCTTGATGTTTCATGCCTGTTACTGATCCAAGTAGGCTCCCTACTTCAATTCCAAGTTTGTGCAACCACGTTCTGCCATTTCCGATACGCTTGGGTACACACATCCCCACCTCATTTTGAAATTGATGTACCAAAATACTGCAAAGAATGACTGCATGAGACATGAGGGTACATGCAAGGATCTGGGAGCAATAAGCTCTTCAGCTAGAACACAAGTTTCTATTCCCTCATCTCCTTGCATTCTTTTTAATATAGGACACTACAAAGAAAATTTCTGAGGGCCCAGCCTGCTCTGTCACATCTGTTCTACACTACTCAAGCAAGCAGCCATCACAAATAAATAGCAATTTTAGAAGAGTCTGTCAGAAATACAGACTGAAAAAAATCTAAAAATCATTACCATCATTTTCTTTCTTTTAAATTTAAGTGCATTAGGTGCAAGTCCTCTGAAAAATGTACACCCTAAGCACAGACATTGGGGCAGCCACATACTCCTCTATATAGTTTTCCCTTTTTTTCTCCTGTGGTTTAGTCTTCCTAAACTTTACTGTAACAGAAAAAGCCTCCCCTCATTTTTATTTTTCCTTTAATATATTCCAAAAGACTACAGCCTTGTTTTGTCAGCATTCCTCTCTCTGGTTATGTGCTTTTCAAGCTGTTACACTCCAGAAGATGTCTCTGTATTTAATAAGAAAAATTTAATCAACAATACTCACATCTTTATTTACCATTAATAAACATTAAAACAGTTGTCCGTGGATAAGAACAAACACAGAAAACAGCAACTTCTCAGATATTCATATTAACTTGCAAGTACAGTATTTAGGATTACTGACTGGTCATCCCAGACCTTTACACTTTTCAATATCTAAGGAGTTTCTCATCTCCATCCCATATTGCCAGTACCTTTTCTCAAGGATTTTCAGAACATGTGCCATATAAATAAGGATACCAAGTTTTGGGGTTGACTTGGATACATTTCCCTCCTCCCTGATGCTCCTCAGCCTTCTGCAGTAGAGACAATGTGCCTGGGATTTCCTGGCAGAGAGAAACCCAGGCAGAACAGCAGCTGCTCCATGCTGCAGGCATTCCCAGCACTGGCAGGGAGTTCCACCAAGGCCTCTGGACATCCAGGGCCACCAAGCACACCCAGCTCAGTTACATGGCACGTGTGCAGCAAGAGCAATGGATCCAGGCTTTGCCACCTCAGCCAACATGTGAGAATGAAGAACAGCTGCTTCTTAGATGGTGTAGCTTGAAAGCATAGTAACATCATTCCAGGATCCAAGATGTCCCCAAGCCTGGCACTACTTCCCTCTGGGAGGAGCAAAACTTGCTAAGCTCTCTTCTGTGCAGAAGAGATAAAGTCATCATTTGGAACTTTCACTCTGCATGGCAGCTAGGAAGGAGCATTATTACACTCTTGAGTTTTGTCCCAGAAAATATAAAACACGAGCACAGTGAACTCAGAACCCTATGAAGAAAACTGAATTGTGCTTGAAAACAACACAAGGCCACATAGCTGAGTCACACTGTAGCCTTGCACTGTAGCAATCAAAAATTGTTTTGCCCTGTACCAGCAAAAACCAAAAATGAAATAACATTAAGGCCATATTCTCTTGCCATCTGCTCCAAGTCTACCATCTGAACTGCCTTTTACAAAGCCCATATCAAACACAGCCTCAGAGGCAAAACAAATTGCTTTTCTATGCATCTTAAAGGCTGCAATTAATTATTTTTGCTATACAAAGTTAAATGTGAAACACCAGTCTGTGTCCACTGGATACTCTTCTGACAGCAATCAAGACACGATTACCTACATCTGTCCTTCTCCAGCCTTCCACACCTCTATCCACTGCTTCTTTGTAGCTTGTCTTTGTAGAAGAGAGCTCTGAGAAATACAGATTCTAGTTCTTTCATCACAAGATCTTAACTACAATAAGACAGCTAAAATATAAGACACCAGAATTATCTGGCAAGTGGGTACATCTTCTAAATTATGAAACCTGAAGAGCTTTTGACATTTACTTTCCCTTTTGTAAGGAAATCTTGTCTGGCTGGAAGGAAAAAATCCAAGTTCAACAACCAATTATGCACCAAAACTGTTGTTGTTGACTCAACCCAGCATGAATCACAATACAGACAGGCTTTTCTTTCCATGGAAGAAAACTTTTCATAGCTCCCTCCACTTAGAAACAATTTTTAATCTTACATTTTCACATTTGGATACTTTGCTGCTCACCCTGTGGCAATATATTTTCTGATCACTCTGTAGGAGAGGGGAGCTGTTGAAATACTCAGGCTTAGAGCTACACTGATGCTTTGCCCTGATTTCCAGCACTGTTAGACAGCACTGACATAAAACCATCAGCTTGAACTCAAGTTCACAAAGGAGGCTGAGATTTGATGTGTAAAGCCTGAAGCAGGTATGGATTGCAACAGGACAAGCCACAGCTTGTTGAGTCACTGATTCCACATCTCACTGAGACTCCACAGACTGGCACTTGCTGGCCCAGCCTTTAATCTTCTATAATAATCCCATCCTGCAGCAAATACTGCACAGAACGTTCTAGACACTTCTGAAGGCTAAACTACTGAGATTTTAACAAAAATTATTTATATATTAAGTTTCACACTAGCCTTTCTGAGTATAATTTGTAACCTTGATTATACCTGTTAATTTATAACTGGAAACTAGAAGGGGAGAAAAGTTTAAAGGATGGGATTTTAAAAACCTCACTCACCCACACACCCAGCAGCTCCTCCTGCCTCAATGCAACTCCTCATTGTGGTGCAGCCACTAACAGAACCTAATAAAGCACTGCAGCTCAGAGCAACACGGATTTTAGCTCTTTTCCCCCTTCTTATGAATGACTAAGAAGATTCATCGACATTGAGTTCTGTAAAAATCCTAGTGAAGAAAGGTGGAAGGGAAAGAAATCTGTTAAGCAAGTATCTTTGAAGTCAAACAGCAATGAAAAAGTGAGCTTATGAAGCAAACAAAGGGTGTTTCAGAGCAAAGGCTCACACATGAGCAGAAAGAGCCACCAAATGCCCTACTAGAAAGCAAAGATATTGAAAACAACCTGAGAAGGTCTTTGAGAAAACAAAACTATTTGAACAGATAAACTACTCATATGCAATCTAAAGAAACACAGTTGGAAAATATATTGTATTTTAAGAATAAGAAAAGTATTTCTACCTGGAAAATAGTAATTAGGAACAGGCTCACTTTTTCAAAGCTGATCCTCTACTAACTACTGCCTTTGAAATATCTTTGAAATCTGCCTGTTCAGATACCTTAAATTAGTGTGGGAACCTGTTAGATAGGGATTTCCTTGCCCCCCTTTTGGATTTATTCTCATTCAGAAAAAATAAAATATCCACAAACATTCTCAGGGAAACATTGTGAAGGATGAATTGGTTCTGAAACTGTCAATATTTTCCACCCCATATCAGGATTAGCACTAGGTGCTAATCCTAGCCCACCTTTGGCTTCTTCAGCTATTATAAAACCAGAAAGCTTGAATGCCCATTCTAAAAAAATTCACATTTACTGAGCAATGGTGTTTTGAAGCTTCTTTGCCTTTTTAACATTGACTTAGACATCATATTTCTTTGTGCATTTACTAGCAAGTGCCAAAAAGTTAAAATGCTACTCTTCTAAAGCACCTATCATCCACCTTCTGCATCCCTCTACTCTTCCAGCAGCTACAAACAAGAGGTAAGTCTTTATCAAGAGTTACCTCTTCCCTTCTGAAGTGCTATGTCATCTAAGAGCCCACTTTCCTCTTTCACGTCAAGTATAATATATACCCAAAAATAATTTGTCAATGACTTGGTCTGTAAAGAAGCACTTCATACCTGTCAGAAAGAGACTACTGACACAGCTTCCCAGAGAAGTCAAGCTTCTCACAGCTGCAGGGTGACCTTCCTGAACACTACCCAGGTTACATGCTTTCAAAATAACCCTTAGATTTGCTCAGCCTATTGGACTGAATTCTCTGTTTTTCTTTCTTTACCAACACATTCAAGTCTGGAGATTTGTAACCCGTGGATCCAGTAAGTTTGTCCTCGTTTTCTAGTAGATGTTACAAGTCACTTATTTCAATGCTGGCATGTCAGACTTCTGTGTTCTTTATTAAGGACCCACAGGCTCTATTGATTCAGAAAGGCAGTATTTCAATGGTTTGTATTTAATATTTTCAAAGAAACCACAAACACTAGAAATGCAATTCTAAAAGGTTATACTTTTCTGTCGAGGCCAATCTGTTAGAGACAATACACAAGCCACAACTGATGTACACTGAGCTTACAGACAATTAGCTTTCATTAATTCAAGAAAGTTGATTTTGAGGCAGTGGCACACAATTCCTAAACAACTGGATAATGATCTGCATACAGATTAAAGTTTGATGGAAGAATGGAAGGCAAACTCAAAACAGAATAGACCAGAAGATGGGGGTACAATATGAAGCAAAGTGGTCAAGAGAAGGGACCAACTGCCTGTCCCTGAAACACATAACCTTCCACAACAGAATTTACAGACTCTAGGGGTTTGGGGGTGAGGAAAGAAACAAGACTGGATAAACTCACATAATCAAAACATAACCGTGTGTCAATTTTTAACAGTACTGTCACCAGTGTCTACTCTAAGTGTCACCAGTGTCTATCATCTCAGACAGACTTGGGCCCATTGGTTCTATTCTTTAGTGTGTATCTGAAAGACTGAAGGTAATCATGCTTCTATACTTCTGTGAAATATTTTGATATCTGTACTGTTAACAACAATAATTATTTCCAGCTTCACTTTTAATCAGGGAAGTGGTAAGAGCACCAAAGAAAGGGCTTCAAAACCTTAAATGCAATGGTAAAGTTGTAACACACAAGGGACTTTGTGAAAATCTGTCCTAATTTATTGTGGCATAATCAGACGTTGCACCTGTAAGGGGTATGAATGATGACATATCACTAGAATTATTGCAACAATGACAGAACAAGGTAAAGCTGAAATCTGCTATTCTGTTTAGCTTACACTGCCTTACATTTAAAGTGTCTCTTTAAAAACAAGTTTGCTAGATTTGTTATGGAAACAGGTACAGTTTAACTTCCATGATTCTCTGTGTATCTACGCAAGTTGTTTTTTAAAGAAGTGGCTTCTGGCACTGTGCCACAGACACCAAGTCTAAGTAAATCCTTATTACACAGATCACTGACCTGAATCTACTGATACTCTTACCTGCCCATCAATCCAGCTGTCAGGCAAACCTACTGCATCCCACACATGAAGTATACACAACTTCAGTTGAGCAAAAAGTCACACCCACCTTCAAAATGGCCATGTAAAAACTTCTACCACTACTTTTCTCCCAAAACAATGAAAAATTATTTCTGTTTCTCTGAGGCTTGATAATAAAACCACATTCCTTCAAGGTAGGGGGGAAAAAAGCCACATACAAAAGGCAACTGAACCAGCTGACTCATGCTTCTTAAAGACATTAACCAATTTGTGCAATGGATTTAGTTTTTAAAAACATATTCAAGTTTTGCCCTGTTGCATTTCAGTTTTTAAATGTCATTTTAAGACAGATTTTAACAACTGTAAGACTTACACAACAGCCTTATGAACACATTACCTGTAACATAGTAACTGGTATGATCAAAACATTCTCACAATGGTATTGCTAAATAAAAATCAACACAGTGATTTTTATGCAGCTGTGACACCACTAGGTTTGCCACCTGTGAGTAATTTAAAATGTTTAAATATTCCCTTCATGAACTTGAGCCTCAGAAAACTTGAGAAGTCATAATTTAAAAAGCATAAGGTTTGAGTGTTAATTTTTTTTAAATTTTAGATTAGATGACAGAGCTGGATTACCAGAACTCTATTCAGTTTGACAACCCACATCTACATCAGAATGTATCAGTACACATTAGTTGTCCATCTTCATAATGGAAAGGCACAAACTAGATTTGGGAGAGTTGTTTTGTTTTAAATACTCTCCTTTCTTCAGGCTTCCTTCAGCAGCTCAAAAAGCCTGTTGACAAGGACTAAACATGCAGCTTCCTGGACCTAATCACCTCCAAAGTAAACTAAAACAAAACCCAGCCTAATGAGGTGGCAAGCCCAGAAGTCACAAGTGTTAGCAGGAAGTTCCTACAACACCAAAACAATGGAAGTGATGGATTTACATGTAATTTATTATTCCTACCTTCCAAATACTTAGAGACTTTCTCCATTCGAACTGCCGTATGGTAAAGAGAATGAACAAAGAAATGCAATATTTAGCTTTTAAATCATTTACAGAAAACAAGCCCCCCAAAACCACTGAGTTATGATTATTAGTAGTACAAAGAAAGTTATTTGTCCGAACCTGATGTTAGGTCAGATCCTCTGTTCTTTTTATCTTCTACAATTTCATAGAATGGGCCTATTACTTGTAGTAACTCTTCAACTTTGTCCGTCATTGGCATACTCTCAAGAATCTGCACAAGTCCAAGACATGAAGCATCTTATGAAACACCATGTCAATGATTCATTCATTCATATCAACTGATTTTAGAAACTGCTGGTTATTGTAAAACTCAGTAACATTTCACTAAGTCACTGAACTTGTTATTCTGATTTTTTTAAATTGCAGGGAAACAAAATAAGACTAAGTTACTGAATAAGAATCTTATAATAATCTTTTTCAGGTGAAGATGAGATGAGAGAGCTAATGCATTTGCCAAATGCAAATAAAACACAGCCTTGACACAGCATTTATTAGTAGACCTTGGAAGCCATTATTTCTGCAATTTTGAACTAAACCATCTCGAAGTCCAACAGGCTGATGTTAGACAACATAATTATTTTATAGACAAGTCTTTCCGCAGAGAAAATAAAATGGAAATACTTTTTTTGCCTTAGAGGATTCTTCGTACTGTCAAACCCTGCCACCTTCAATGGAACGTAAGGAGCAGATCAGAAATGTTCTACTAGGTCCTTCTAAGCCCAAACAAAAAAATGGACACAATACAGCAAAACTGAGACTGCACAAAGACCCACTTATAAGAAGAACAAACTAGAACCAAATTCTGCTCTTGAAGACATTTGGAGCATTTCTTTATTTTAAGTTACAAAAACAGTATCTTTGATCATATGATAAGAATGCAAAATCTTAAATCTAAAATAAATTAAACAATAGTTGGATACTATTTTAAAAGCACATGGTATTATTGTCCCCTTCTAGTTTAAGTCCTTTCAAACAAGCTTTTTGCCAATAGCTTTCCTTCATCCTCTACTTTTAGTTACCATATTTTACAAGTGGCAATAGCTATAGGTAAAAACACAGGCTGAAGCAAACTAACAGCTACAGTGCACCTCCTCCTGCTGAAGGGCACCACGAAAGAAACAGATGAAGGTGCACACTGCCACAGAACATGCTGCTCAAAGGCACCAAGCGTGCCAGCAAGCAGTAGAAGCAAAAGCTGCAGCATTATTGCACAGAGCAGGAGCTCCAGGTAGGCTAACACCCAGCAAGTTAACATTTGCACACCAGTCAAGGACACCAAAAGACAACAATTCTATCGACCTGCAGTTTCACTGCCACTCCTCTGATCTTTCAGAGTACAAAATTAATTCTGTCTTTGTTAGGGAGAAATACTCAGACACACAGAGCTGGACATGAAACAGAGATTGAACAGTTTTGCGATTGCTGATTTTTTTTACTTCAATAACATTGAGAGAAACAAGAAGCCTTTTCCAGAATAAGGCTTGTATTTGTTTTCTTTCTACAGTCAGCTCCGTAAACTGTTTCATACATGCATTTTTATGATGTCTGCACATTACTGCTCTTCACGTATTCTAAACAGACCTCAGTATATTCTGTGCTACTTATAGCAATTCTTAGAATTTTTTCTAACTGCTAACTTTTAGGTGAGCACGAAAAGAGAAAATACTTTCACCAGCAAAAGTAACTGCTTACTTATTATAGCCACTAGGCTTACTAAGCAATCTCAAAATTTCAAAGTGAAAAATAAGTTATTATGTATCCTGATTTACAGTTTTCCTTGGATGTCACTCAATTCATACATACTCATGTTTTAAATAAACACCACATAGTGTTAACACTTCATGCTAAGATATCACTTATTTGTAATACATAACAAAACAATATAGCTGAAATGTAAACAACTTAGTTTAAACAGCATTGCAAAATAAATTTCAGAAATGCTACCTGCAACAAACTAACCTTGAATCTGAGCTCAGGGGCATTTTGTTTATTTTAACTAAAAATAACACATTTGGTCATCTTTCATCAGCATATCAAAACCTCACCCAGACACATTCTTCAACTGTGATTTTCAAGGTTACCACATTAGGGAGGGACAAAAAAACCCCAAAACAAACCTGGAATTTTGTGACAGGGTCATCTGATGCGTGTATAGCCCAAACACAACGTCCAAGTGCCAGGGAATGCCCCAGGGCTGGGGGAATATGGCAGTCTTATACACCCTTAAACACAGTCCTGGGATATCAGCACACAAGTGGGTTTTAGCCTCCTCAGACATGGATACCTACACAGCAACAGCAGACTGCCCACAGTAACTCCATGAGGATTAGTGCAGTATGTGCTGATAGAACAACCCAGTGGATCCATTTGAAATGCACTTCCATTGACATTGCAAGTAGAATCAATTGGGATGGAAAAGCTGAAGCTAGTATTCCAAATGTGAGAGTTGAAACAGCACCAAAGCAAGGTAAACAGATTCCCCAGTTTCAAAGCTGAGCAAGGCAGGAAGTCATCTGCTCTGCAATCCCTACATGTAATCCCACAGAAGTAGAATATTTGTGGTTCATTAGGGTCAAGGAAGCAGACTTCTTCACAGGAGGCTTACTAGAGTTTTTTTAGAACAAACACTGCAGTTTCACTTGGTTTTAGTGTCCTGACCAAACCAGTTACTGTGCTGAAACAAAACCATAAGGTAATCTACTGAAATATCAACACATATTGAATCCAAGTTTTGAAATGAAGCACTAAACCTTGTGGCATACATTCAAAGGACTTATTACAATTTAGTGGGATTTTAAATCAAACAAACAGTATTTGTGTATCTGTGTTTTCTGGAGCTGCTTATTTTTCATTTCAGAGCAGATGCTCTACTGTTACTACTGCTTTTAGAGCAGTAATAGCAGCAGGAACTAAATTACCAAAACGACAGACAGGAAAAAGAACAGTAAATCAGACTCCAGCTCCTTGCCTAGTAAAAATTTTTTGTTGTATCACCCATTAAACAGATTCAGAGTTTGATGTCAAGATAGTGGTCTCAGAACAAAGCAAGTGTATTTGAAGTAGAACTTTTTCCCCTTGACTCAAACCTCATTATAATAATAGATTACAATAATACTTTTATTCAGATTGACAGGAAATAATCTTTAAACTGGAAAAGTCATATCTAAAAGTTTCAGTGGAAAGACTGCAGTGGAAAGGGTTAGTTAAGAAAAGACATGAAGCTTTTAATTCTGTTTACTTTAGTTTATGCTGCAATTCCTGCTTAATATGCTAACTGTGACTGCTTACAAGTTACACATCTATTTGAAAACAGAGCACATTACTCAAATAGTTTCACTGCAACTATAATATTCATGGAGTATTTTTGTAACAAGTACAGAAAATTCAGGTTGCTGAGTTCTTCCTGAAAAATCTAAAATTATTAAGTTTACATATTTGATTATATTCATGTCTCCAGTCATGAGAGCGAGACCTTTTCTCCTAAAGTCCTTCTGGAAAGTTGTTTTAGTCTCTTTTCTAGGATAAGGATCACCCACCTCTCTCAGCTCTAAGAACTGAGGCAGTCTGCAGTACAGTTTTTTTTTCCTTAATGCCCCCTTTATCATGATTTCAGTATTTCACTTTCCTTAACTCTTGTCATTTAAGCTTCGTATCAGCTAGAGCTCTCATGTTTCTCTGAAAACAACACAAATTCTGTGTTTTGAAGGAACTTCATCATTTTCTTCTCCCCACAGGCCAAACAGCACCGTACTGAAATGTAACAGTTCACATAGAGAATAACTCATTTGGAGCTTCGGCAGGAGTAGTCAGCAAGACTTCCCTCACATTCCTCTATTTCTGGAACATTTGTTCTAGAAAATCCCTTCATTAATAAACATACCTTTTTCATTTCATCAACATAGGCTATCATGGCTTCTTCTTTGGACATGTTTCCCAAGGCACTCCAAGCATCCCTAGGAAAGAAAGTCACATACACCTTCAGTATCTTCAGGGCGTACTGGATTTTTTTCAGCGTGGCCTTAAGTAGGTCAGTTATGTAATGCCCAAAGTTCCTCTGATACAAGTAAAATGCAAGAATGATTCACATTATTTTTTAAGTACAAATACGTAATTTGCTAGGATAATCACACAGTGGAAGAAGCAACAAACTGACGAGACTGGGGATTGAAGAGCTCCTCACTGACTACCTATGATTTTGTACCCAGTAAGTTGTAAATAAGCCCAGATAAAAGACACACACATTACCCTTTGGCTAAGTTGAGTTTAAGATTGTCTGCTGTATAAAACAAACAGGTCCAGATACCTCAGCCAGCACTTACAAACAGCTGTCACTGAGGTAGAACAAGCGACAAGAAAAATCTGTTCTTTTTGAGTTTAGCAACTGGGGAAAGACACATGAGTCTAGTAGGCAAATAGCTACCACAGCAGTTACATACTACTTATGACCTAAATAAAATCTTCCCCTCTCCAACTCCGCAAGACAGAAAACTCTAACCAAATTTATCAGTATTGCACAAGGAATCTGTCAGAACACAGACCGCAATAAAAGATTTCCTCAGTCTTGCACATTATTTGACATTCCAGAGTATTTGTCCCACTCATAGAAAACCACCAAGGTTGGTGGCTCACATTCCAGCTACAACCAACCAGGTGGATGAAACCTCACAGCCCTAGTCTATCCCCTGCACTCTGGCTTAGGGAGGCTGAGGAGGAAGGAAGGAGGAAAAAAAAGCCCTAGGAATCATTTCACAGATTCCCCAGACCACCATGACCACAAAGACAGCAATAATATTTGTTCTTCAGGACAAATCATCATTAAAATATTATAAGCAAAACATTCATATTGGCTTTTCAAAGAGAACTCAGCAATTTGGTGAATCAGAGGTCTTCCCAGGCCAAGGCAAACACAGATAGTGGGAAGCCCTGCCACTGAGCAGACAAACCAGAAAGACATAAACCCAACCTCCCCACCAAGAGCTCAAAGCTGTATCAGTGGTTGCCAGTGAGCACTTATTTACTTCAGGCTCACATCACAAACGAAAACTCAAGAAGGAAGAACTCCAGACACTTCTCCACATCACTCATTCTTCAGAGCACCTAAGACTTCATTTTACAGCATGCGATAAATACTGCAGAGGTACCGTGATGGTGGTTGCCCAAGAAAAACCTGCCCATCTGCATAATCCAAGGGAATGTTTCCACCTGCAACTCTGAGAAGTGATCAATTATCTGAGTTAGAAAGTCGGAATCCAACAGAAAACTAATTCAAGCATCAAAGGTTGTAAATGTTCTTTTATTTAAAAAAGAAAGAAACTCTCTAAACTCTTTCTCCAAGTGCTACTCTTTTAAACATCTCCACTCCAAGCATTAAAAAAATCCCCAAAACAACAACTCATGAAAACTTACCATTTGTATCTACCAATTGGATCCCAAAATCCAGGTCGAGGAATGTTACAGGGTCCTTGGGTTGCTTGCTTATAAAAGCTATAGAACTTCAGCATCATTTCATTCGTTGGCTGGAATGAACCTAGTGAAAGCATTTTAAAATACAATTACATTGTCATCAAGAATATTAGTGAGTATTCTACAAGCTTAACAATTCTGTGAGAAAACAGCCTGCAGCCTGTTACAGCCTGATTCACAGCAGTACAATGTAAGTCAACAGAGAACATCTTCACCTCAACTACTGAGAACCAGCACCACTGAAAATATTTACTGTACAAACAGCAAGTTTCAGATGGAGTTTAAAGGACTATAACCTTTACCACTATTAAGGTCAAACTCCACAATTAGGAAAAAAAAAGTAATAAGTAACATCAAGCTGATGTCCTTTCACTCAGTTTAAAGGGACAGGTTTAGCTCTCAACAAAGTGTCTTGCACGGCACTTTACTGTTAACAAATGATAACTTACTGAGAGTCTCCAGAACTCAAAAAAATAACCAATCCAAACAAACACAATTAACCCAAAACACAGCATTCTGCAGTGTTTTTGTTTACTTTAGGTATTTGACAACACTTTCTGTAAGTTTCACCATACCTCCCGATTCGGTTTTCTCTTCTTCCTTTGTGGAAGGTAAAAAATGTAAATATAAAACTCTAACAGCTAGCAAGGAAGATTCATAACCAATCCATTAAACCAAGTAGCTTGAGGTTGGGTTCTAATCATTAGAAGTTTACAGTCACCTTTACCTATGAACCTCAAAAATGTCCGATTTTACTTTATGCCAGAATTAATGATGTATGCAATAAACAAAATTTAAAAAATTATCATACATCCTATCAAAAAGATAAGTTCTGATTTTTTTTTTCTTTTTCTCTTCCATTTTGTTAATTCTTTCAGCAGAGGGGAACTCACGGTAACAGCTTTGTTAAAGCAACTTCAGGATTTCAGGGAGGCTGAAATCGCGGGGAGCTGACACATCCCCTGGTCCAGGCGCCCGACCGAGGAGCTCCCGGCAGGGCTCAGATGGCCCCCGAGCCGGCGCTTCCCCGAGAGGCGGGGGCAGCACCAATGCCGACCTTTCCAGCGGTTCTCCAGCCGCTGCCGGGGCGGCCCGGCTGCCCTGATCCCGCCGCGGCCGCGGCCTCGCCCCGCCGCCCGCCGGGCCCTGCCCGCTCCCGGTGCCCGCCCGGCTCCGATGGCGCCGCTGC
>VXAX01003791.1:1737154-1758369 GCA_013399835.1 Leptocoma aspasia
CTCCGCCCCGGCCTCAGGCGCCCATGTTACGTCTCCCACAGCGGCTCCCTGCCCTTCCCTCCTCCCGCACCGCCCCGAGGCAGCGGGGGCACGCCGGGAAACGTAGTTTCTTTTTCTCTCCTTCCTCTTCCTCCCTTCTCTCCCCTCTGCTCGTGTTGCTGCAATACAGGAAAATGAAAATTTCAAAACATGCCATATTCCACGCGTTTTACGGACCTCAGGTATCTTCAGGACATCCACCACCTGGCAGCCTGCTGTGCTGCTGCCTCCCTTCCTCGCAGCCATCCTCATACCCGCACCTAGTTCCACACAATTCAGCTAAATTACCACTGCAGACACATTTTTTGAAATAGTTTTAATGAATCTTGTTTACATTAAAATTTTAGGCATGCCTAGAACCCAAGGAGCAACTATTTCCATGGTATCCAGAGATGTGGGTGAATACCCGCACAGTACTACCAGTTAGCTCGGTAGCTAAATAAATGAATGGCCTTATTCAAAAGCGCTGCGCATCCAGCACTCTGCAAAGTCAAACAAAAGTATGCTAAACCAACTGCTTTTGTAGCAAATGGAATAATTTACCCAGTGAGCAACAGGATGAATTAACAGCCCCATTGAATGGAATTGAGTACAAAAACTTGGCATTCAAGTCAGTTCACTTATCTAGTACATAATATATATTTTAAATTCCTCTGAAGGCAGTTGTGTGCTCACAGTGTATGCCCTCTGGTGGGAAAGAAAAGCTCCAGAGAGAGGGAATTAGAGCAGATCAGCCCCAGCTCTGCTGAGCCAGTATATTCTACAAGGTCAGCAGCCAGCTAGCCTGGGGACAACTTTGCTGGAGAGAAGCTGATGCTTCCAGAGGTGTTCAGCTAGGATTCCCCACACTGGGCAAATGATGAACCCGTGTTATGAGCACTGCTCCACTCCTGAATGTTACAGAATAATTTCTCTGCATTTTTCATTTTAAGTGCTAGATTTCTAAAGCACTTGTGAGCTTCATACTAAGATCTATCATCTTTTTTTATCCATGAAGGTAGGAATGACAGAAGCTCAGATCAAAGGGAAGTGCTTTTTGAAGATAAATGGGTCTCTGTATTCTTTGAGCATGCAAGGAGTTAATTTCAAAAGTAATACAAAAATTAGGAGCCTTTTGTGAAGCCAGCTAATGTGTAAATTCTGTTTATCCGAGACAATCTATAATGATGTTTGCCTTTTAATTGATTTAAGAGAAATGCAGTCTGCATTTTTATAATGAATCTTCCCAGACTTTCACTGGAAGTAGGCTTTAGAAGAGATGCAAATGACAACCTATTTAATGGCTGTGTGCAGAAACAGAAGCTGCCCTCTTTGAACTGAAGATGTGTGAGGGTGTAAGCTCTGCAGATCCACAATGAGGTAATTGAAGTAACCCAAAATAATCAGTATCATCATGCTCTGACACAAGCATGAAATAGTAAATGAGAGCCAAATTTTGAGCTCTGCATTATTGACGAACATTTTGTGAGAACATATCACAAATGACTAGTTAATTTTAATGATAATTTTAATACTAATTAGCATTATTAATAGATGTCTTTATGTATATTTTGCATCCTCAGTGCTGTGACTTCCATGGAGAGTTAATAATTAAATGTGGAGTACAGGTAATAATGGAGACCCTCTCATCTCTCACAGACAGCCAGGAATGGATCTGCAGCTTTATCTCAAGGAGGACCTAGGCTCCATTCTTTAGGGAACACAATTATATTACATGCTTGCAAAATCTAATTATGATGTATGTGTTAAACTGGGCTGTGCTTCTATTGTTCCACAAGAGCAGTTTCCGAAGTAATTGTCAGTATGAATTGCTGTTATTTTTGACAGTGTATGAGAAGCCAAACTTCGGGAACTGTGACAGAAAGGGTGACCAATGATGCCCATCAGCTGAGATGTGAGAGAGGAGAGACCTCTGCTATCAGTATGATTTGGCAGCCAGTGCAATGTGTGACACTTGACATGTCTGAGTGATTTGCAGTCCTCATGCTCCTCTTCCCTTGGTGTTTCACAAACTACTTATGGAGAGCCTGTGAATCACTAATATGAGGCATTCCTGGCAGCATTGAGACACACAAAATCTTGTATGGAAGCATGCCATTGTAGCTGCTGAAGGAATACATTTAGGGGATCTCTGAAAAAAAGGCAGACAAGCATGATTTTGGGTGTAACCTTGGACATATCCTTCACAGGTGCATTAGGGATGGTTATCGAGTTCAGTGCTGCTATGTCACAGGATAGTATATCAGAGTGTGATGTGTGGATCTACCTTACAACTCTCATTTTGTGCCGTTTGTGAGCTGCCACTGTCCCTTCATATCATTTTCATTTGTATCCTACTGCATTGGTTTTCTAGCAGTTGCTTCCAGTGCTAAGCTATACCCTAGCCCAGCTTGAAGAGCACCTTCATTTTACTTGAGGGACAAAGGAGTCAGTTAAATTATGCAAGTGAAAAGCTGAAACTGGAACCAATTATGCCTATTGGTCTCTCAAGGGTCTGAATCACGGCAGTGTATTTTACAGAATACTTTAAAAATGGTTCTCAAGAAAGTGGACCATAGTCTCATATGCATTATGAGCAAGTTCTGTAAACTACCAGATCCAAGAGCATGTAATTTTAGCAAGGCTTACTTTTTGAAGTATGTAATCCAGCAGGGAGGAGAAATGAATTATTTAAAACCTAATAGTCATAATTATGAAGAACAAAATTAGCATTACAATTTCTCAGTCAAATCTACATGCTGATGAAGAATAGAAAGATGTTGTCTAAGAAGGGAAGAGTTTTTGTGAGGAGCAACTTTCTACGCTGTGTACAGTAGAAAGGCTAATGTTTCAAATAACATTTACTTAGAGGATATTTTAATGAAATCATAAAGGATATTTGTGTCAAAACCAACAGCTCTGGAGAAAGAGAACTATTTGCTTACCATGAATATGGCAAAAACAGCGGCTGAAATTTGTTCACTTATGTAGGCCAATCCCTATTCCTCAGCAAAAGCCCTTTGGGCAAAGGACTAGTTTGACACAAACAAGAATGCTTTTGGGGATAGAAGTTTCCTTGTTCAGTTACACCCCTTAATAACTCGACTAGAAATACCCATTCAGTTCACAGTTGGGGATTAAGTAATGGAATTATTTTTAACTATTATTAATGGCAGCTTCTTTACCTAAGAATTAGCCTCCTCCTTGTGAAAGGCATTGAAGGTAACAGATCCCATTTCAAATCTGTTTTGAGATATTCAATTCAGGTATCTCAGGTCTTTCAATGATCAATATTTCAACCTGAGTTTTTGTTTTCTGCCATGTTCCCCCACTTCACACATATTTCAAAAAAGTAGATGGAGTAACAAGAGTATAAGCTTAGATCTGTTTCATAAAATGCTCTTTGAAGAACAAAGTATGATCATATTTCCAAAGACATTCATCAGTATTTGGCTTTGCATTGGAGTGTACAGCACTTATGAAGTCAAAACCCTTTACAGGTTTATATCTTTGTAGGTTCTAAAGCATAATGCAGTGCCATATTGTGTCTTAAGCCCCTCTTTTTTTTTCTCCAAGCCTACTATTCATCTCTTTGATGAAATTTTTAATAAAGGTCAGTTTTCCTTACTGCCTCAAGGTATTATTCTTGTAGAGCCAGCAGATAGTTATAAGAGAATTGTTCAGATTTTGCATATTCTAGAAAGAACATTCTAAAAATCCCTTTCCCTTACAGAGCCATAAACGGAACTTTGAAAAGTATGTAGTTTCATCTTGCAGAAATGACAAACTGTGTCTTATTATAGACATCAGAAGACAGCTAATAATAAATACTTAATCCTTTCCCTTCAGTAAAATACACAATTTCTGGAGGTCGAAGTGTGCTGTCATTTACAGTGTTATAAATTTGGGATTACTTGATTGATTTGGGAATATTTATGGTGTTACACATTTTCATAATGCAAATGAGTACGAATTTGACTCTGAAAAAACGAACTGTGTCTGGTATATTTTTCCTGTTTTGACATTTGTGCTTCTTGTCTTCTCAGCTACTGCTGCTAAAGTTTTAGCAGCCTATCCCTGTGTAATTTGCCTGTTGGGAATAGCAAACAAAATACTGTGACTGTATCATATTAATGTGCTTATGCAATGGCATATTTATAGCCAGACAGCTCTTGTGATATTTTCTTTTCAGTATCTGGAAAGGGAAAAAAATTAAACACACTTTATGCATGTTCTTTTTAAAACTACAGCAAAATAATTTTATTATTGTCTCTAGCAAGTCTGAAAAATGACTTTGTGAAAATTTGATGATTTTAATTACATTTTTCATGAAACACATTTACCAGTGTGCAGACTCTGGAATATAACTGGCAGACATCTCAAGTATTTTCAGGCTTGTGTTTATCATTGTGGATATTTATCCAGGCAGAAAATATACTACTGTGGTTTTGGTCAATGGCTTTCAACAACCTAATTCAACAGATTGATGAATTGCTGGAGTGAGTCCTCCAACAGGCTCTCAGAAGGATTTAAGACTGAGTTTAATTGTGTCTCAGCAGAGGACCCCCACTTCATTGCAATCCTCATAAGCACCCAGCTCTTTTGCTGTACCAGTCATAGTAAAGATCAGATTTCTGTAGAAATCAGTGCCAGCCAGACACTTTTCCAGTTAAGAACGAGAGATTTTTCACTCTCATATTCAGATCACATTTGCAGCAAGACATTTTTAACAAAATTTATCTGGGAAGCTTTATTGAGAAAGAAGTTTGACATTCAGGAGCCATTTCAGTTTATACTGTTAGATAATTTCTGCTCAACTGAAATAAAGGCATTGTCTTTGCTTCACAGTTTTGGGATGATAAGGCCTGTCCCGTTCACTTAGGTGGGGAAAAGTGAGGAAATCAAGTGTCTTAAGTGTTCTTTTATTTTTCTTTTCACTAAAGTATTCTGATCACCAGAACATACGTTCAGCATGCGAAACTTAATATCAAAGTTTCTGTAAATGATGGATTAATGAGGAAAGATAGCTGTCAGTTTTTGTTTCCCAAAAACTAGGAAAAAATCAAAGAACTTGCTGAATAGATTTCTAAGTAAATTACAGTTGGTTTTTTAAAATAACCCAAGAAATAGAGACAATTTCGCTATACAAAATGAAAATTATCTTTGAATCCACAGAATTCCTTGAATGCACCAAAGAGAGGTGTTTAAAGATCTGCTGCAGATAAAGACACAAACGCAGCCGCAAAGTAAGAAGGGAGCTGTGTGGCCACGTCACTGTGACAATAATTACATTGGAATCTGTCACACTGAGTTATCTAACAGAGGGCAGAGCATTTTAGCAGGCATGATAACTCTCCAACCAAAGATGTACCTGTTTAGAGCCCCAGTCTTCAGTGTCATAGAGATTACTTTAACACATCCTGAAATCAAATATTAATACTACATTTTGCCATGCAAAAGAAACAGAACAGTAAAATATGCCCTGCATAATATTAAAATGCCATGCAAAATATTAAAAATATCAGTTTTTAATCCTTATGCAGCCAGTTTTTAATCCTTATGCAGCAAACTAGATTTGCTCTAGTAATCTAGTAATCTACTAGATTACTAAACTCCCTATTATCCTCCTGAAGGGTTCTCCAACAATCCTATGAACCTGTATAAACAGAAATCAAGCGGATCCTGGATTTCTTTTATTTAGAATTGAATTCAACAATGTTTTCACTCCAGTGAATTCATTCTTTCACTGCTATGTCTTTCCAATATTTTAACATCTTTTTTGAATCATTGATACTACTATTAGGCACTTGTATTAATGTCAGAGGCAATATAAGACTGAAGTATTGCCTTCTCCAAACTCAGTATTCTCACTCTTATGTCCCAAATTCATTGGCCCTTTTGGATATAGAGGTGGGTGAAGGCCTTAAAGCACAGGATCTTCTTACCCTGCTTGTAGTCGAGGACCCCCTTGTAAGTGTGTACTCTTAAAGCTTTTGTTCAGAGTGGTGGGAACAAGATTGGGTTGCAATCACTTTTGCTGTTTGTGAAACTAGCTTATCAGATTGTTCTATCATGTCAGTCTGTTCTTCTAATTATTTGTCTCTGTGGGAATTTTATCAGCAATGATTTTATCATTTTCTTGGAGGCTAATCAAAATAAGTTAACCAACAGAGAGTCAAGATCAATATACCCTTTATGACCACTTTTGAAGTCTATCAGCCTTTTTTTATTTAATATGCACCATAATGATTTTCTATTAAAATAATTATTTGTTTTTAATTTTTAAATTGTAGTTTCTTGAAGTTTTATTAAGTTAGATATTTTACAGAATATAAATACATTTCTACAACACATTTATCTATTAAATTTGTATTCTCACACCGAAGGATATTGAGTTATCCTGAAAATATGTATACTTCTCTATACATTCCTATTGATTTGCATTAATTAAATTGTTCTTTAATTTTTTCTTAGGGGAATCTCCTGTTAGTCATTCTGCTGTATACTTGGGATCAATATTAAGTTGATAGGACTATAATACCCATATATCTCTTTTCAATATTGGCACAACCTTTGCTTTCCTTCAGTGCTCTGAACTTCTCCAGTGTTTGAAAACTGTTTGAGAATGAATATTAACAGTCCATAACACTCTTTGCTGGTTCATTTAATATTCTTGGATGTGATTAAACTGTATGTGCTTATTTAAGAAGATCTAATTTTAGAAGGTGGAGATAACTAGATCTCCCTTGTTTTTCCTTTCCATGTAAATAAAAATATGGGCTTTAAGCACTGTGATTAAAGCTTTTGATTAGTCATGTTCTCTATTCCAGAGTCTATGTCATGATAAATGTACTGCAGACACTATTTACTCACTTTCATTTTCAAAAAGATTTAAAATAGTTAAATATTTGGAGCATGTATTTGTGGTTTATAATAGAGGGAACAGTGCAATGACCAACTATATATAGACATGTATATTTGTACATACATGATAGAGTATAAAATAGTGATGTTCTCTATGAAATTGATGAGTACATTATAAGCTATTGGTAAAATCATAGAATTAGAGAATAGTTTGGGTTTTAAGAGACCTTTAAATGTCATCTTGTCCAAACCCACTGCAATGAGCTGGCACATCTGCAACTAGATCAGGTTGCTCAGAGCCCCATCCAACCTGATCTTCAATGTTTTCAGGGTTGGAGCAGCTACCAGCTCTCAGGGCAACCTGTTCCCATGTTTCACCACTCCCATTGTAAAAAATGTCTTCCTTGTATCTAGTCCAAATCTACTGCCTTTTTGTTTAAAAACTACCCCTTGTCCTATTGCAACAGGCCCTGATAAAATGTTTGTACCTTTTAAGTACTGAAAGGCCACAAGGTCTCCCTGGAGCCTTCTCTTCTCCAGTCTGAACAATCCCAACTTTCTCAGCCTTTCCTGATAGGAGAGTTATTCCCTCTCTGATCATCTTCATGGCCTCCTCCAGACACACAAAATCCAGACCTGCTCTAAGAGGTCCATGTCTTTCCTGTAGGCAGGGCCCCAGAGGATGCAGTACTGCAGGCAGGGTCCTCCCATGGATTAGGGTGGTTGTGCTGCAGCTCACATGGCTGCACAAACCTTCTGGCCCCACTCCCACCACAGCTCCCACTTTATTCTGCATAAATACAAAATTGTGTGTGGGACAGAGGAAGGAACAAAAGACATTCACAAATCAAAGACCAAACCACTGTAACCACAGCCCAAACATGTGTCTTTTGAAGATAAAATACCAGTTGTGCCGACTTATGCGCACATTCAAGCTCAACATCCTGAGCATCCCACTGATTTTGTAATAATAAAATTAAGTCCTATGTACATTTATAAGCCCTTGGCTGTCAGGAATTCTGGCCTTATGGTTTATTCTCCTGCCACCTGCCATTCCCCTTATTTCTTGACTCAGATTTGCACTCACAGTAGACCCACAGATGGATATTTTCTAAATCATTGTGAAAGAGCTTCATGGTTGCTGGATGCTGTTATCTACATCACCAAAGCATCATTGTAATATATTTCATTAAAGAATATGTGGCATAACTACTACAGGGAATCAATTATAACATAATAAATATGCACAAAAAGTATAAAATTATTATATTTTTGACCACAGATATTGAAAATATTAAGCTATCTTACATGTCTTCAAATGGGAAATTTGAAGGTACAAAGAAACAGATTAAGCCCCCAAATCAATGGTTCTGGATATTTTACATTATTGAAAAGAGGTATCGAAAAGTGATTGGGGATGACTTGAGGAAACACATTTTAAATAGTTGTAGTAAAAGCAAGTGAAAGCTCATGCCTGTCCTAGAAAGCAGCTCTGTGGTGATGGTTCAGTCATTCCAAATGAACCTTCTTTACTTCCTCAGATCTGCATCTCTTTCTCATGTCCCTCAAATTATGTGCTTTCTGGTGGGGCCCACCATATTCAGAGCAGTTTGTTAACACACTGAAGCTCTTTAAAATGCACACCATGTGTGCACAAAATGTCTTCATTTATCAGATTAGCTCACTGATCAGGCACTATTCAAAAGAGCAGGATGGTGCCAGAACAAGGGTGTCAACTCACCCTGCAAGCGTAACTGAATTCCCCCTTCCATCCAAGGCTGGAAATGAAAAACAAATAGAACAAATTACTAATTTTCAAGCTTCACCCCATTTTAACTGACAGAGGCAAATTACATTTTAATAAAATAAATAATTTTTTAAACCTCTTTCCACAAATTCAGGATGCATTTACATATTCCTTGCTAGCTACTTCCAAGAGGCCGAGGTGACAATCTCCTGCACATCTCCAGCTGCTGATTGCTGCCCCTCTGATCTGCCTCTGCAACTGCCCTCCTTGATGCTCCTCTCCTTCTTCCCGACAGAGTAAAGGAGGTTCAGTCAAACAGTCTAAAGGTGCTTGCCAAGGCCCTCTTACAGATTTGTCCTGGTGAGGCAGCGTGAGGATGGCCAAATCTTGGCCACAAAACCATTCCAGCACAAGCCTCTTGCATGGATGCAGATGTCTGAGCAAACCTCCATGGTCATGGCACAGTTGGGATTGTGCCTGGGGTTAGTTCCACTGCCCTGAAGAACCAGGCTCCCACAGCTGAGCTGAAGCACTTTGGCAATACAGTAACAGGTATTTCTATCCTGCTGGAGGATATTTATGAGGTACACACATTTATCCATTCATCCCTGCACAAAAGTCAGGTGTGTCCTAAACATCTGTATTAAGTAGATAGACAGGATTAATTCTTTCATCACGTAACACAGATCTCCCTGTATAACAGATGTGGCAGTATGTTTTATGGTGCTCAACTTTCTGTCCTTTCCTTTCTACAAGCATGATATTGAGAAATGGTTGAGCAAAACCAAACAACTTTAAGTGGTAGGACATGTGCTAAATTATTCTGGATTAATTATTGAGTAATATAATAAAATATCAAACCAGAAAATCAAAATGTCAGGAATAGAGAGAAGGAAGAAATTCATACCAACCCCCCAGCTAAAATCAGAGACTTATTGCTTCTGTGTCCTGATTTTAGCTTTCAGATTACTGATCCATATGAAAATAAACTCTCTTGTGACTAAATCCCTTCTACTAACCAACAGAGAAGGATAAGAAATATGAGATATATCAAATAGTGGTATATTGCTTTAATATATAACAAAACATGCCAGCTGAGGGCAAAACATATCCTATCATTATTTTGAAGTTTCCTACTCAAGTTCAGAAGACAAATGATAGGAGAAATCTACTTGGCAAGGGGAGGAGGGGGAGGAACACACAAAATCCAGCCTCCTATTGTGTGCTTTCTGACATAAATTAAGGCATGAATTTGAAACTGATATAATAGTTTTGGTATTACTCTGCATATGAATAAAAATTACTTGGAATCCTAGAATTGTCAAGGTTGCAAAAGACTTCTAATATAATCAAGCCCAACCATTAACCCAGCATTACCATGTTCCCCACTGAAGTGCCCCATCCACAAGATTTTTCAACACTTCTAAGGACAGTCATTCCACCAGTTCCCTGGGCAGCCTTTTTCAATGCTTAACCACCCTTTCAGTGAAGACATTTTTTCCCTAATATCCAATCTAAACATCTCCTGGTGCAACTTGAGGCCATTTTTTCTCATACTGTCACTTGTTACCTGGGAGAAGAGACCAACCCTCACTTGGCTACAACCTCCTTTCAGGTAATTGTAGAGAGTTGCAAGGTTTCCCCTGAGCCTCCTTTTCTCCAGGCTAAACAACCCCAGCTCCCTCAGCTGCTCCTTGTAAGACTTGTTCTCCAGCCCTTTCACCAGCTTCGTTGACCTTCTCTGGACATTTCCTTTTGTATGATTTAAACCTTTTATACAAAAATGGTTATGCATTAGATAGCATAATTTATACAGTCTATTTTGTGAATAAGCACTAGCAATGGATTATACACAAATTGTTGGATTGTTGCTGTGACCTTTATTCCTAGGCACTTATAAATAAATATATTCCCCTGTTGCTTCACTAAACCTTTGAAAAGTACATTTCTATGTGAATCTGTGAATTTCTATGCAAATCTGTGAACAGTTATATGGCAGTGTCACCCTTAGCATTGCACAAGTTGTCCAGTACCATAGTGGACTGTGGAACAGTCTGACAGCTGATGGATTGGAAGCTCCAGACCATTTTCAGTAGGTACATTTAAAATTAGAGGGTATAAAAAGCTGGGTATTAAAGTACAGAGGGCAATTTTGCCATATTCAATATATATACTAGATAACCTCCTATTAGTATCTTAGTTATGCACTGATAATACACAATATTCACATAGTCCTTTGCTAACTCTTACTAACATTGCTTGAGTGGAAAAACAAATGATCCTCCGATCCAGAAAATGCAGCTGTCTGCCATGCACCAAGGGAATGCTTGGCAGCTGCCAGCCTGCAGCCACAGCCTGCTGTGTGATGGCCAGTGCTGACCCTGCTGGGAGGTGGCAGGGCTGGGACCGGGAGCCAGCACCTCCCAGCTCTCAGCTGAACCACAGCAATGGAACAGCGTCAGCTACAGGCTTGGGTTACAGCTTCAGGTAGTTTATATCCACCACACAACTGTATTGGGAAATCACTTTATAGCAATTTTGTTGTTCTAATAGACTATTATAGCAGGAGGGTACTGTAAATAATACTTAAAGAGGTTGCTGAAATGAGGCTTTTTCAGTTATGAAGACATAATACCTTTGAATGAGGCACTGTATGTCAGATTTGCTGCTCTTTTCCTAATGCAGAATAAGAAAGCATTTGAATACTGAATTCTATTCTCTGAAATGAGACAAGGAACCTTTCGGCCACACAATAAAAATAAAATAACAATAAAAATACAATAAAACAGTACATAAAAATACAATAAAAACCAATAAGACAATAAAAATAATTTAAAATTATATGTGCTAGCCACTTGAGAAAAGATATTCGGCCCAACTTTTTTTAGAAAACATTTTTTTTTCCTTCACTGGAAACGAAAGAGTTTTCAAAAGAGAGCCTGCTTCAACAACTTTTTTAGGATAAAAAGGACCTGCACCCTTTAGTAGCTTATATGATGATACCCAGCCACGTATGGCATCCATAAAATCATAAAAGATGATGGCACTCCTTAGGTGATTAACTGGCCAATACATTGTTTAAACTTGGTAAGAGTTTGGTGTGTGGCCAACATAAGTAGCAACATCAAGATCTGACTTTTCAGATCTACAGCAAACGACATTTACATAGCAGAAGTAATTGGCAATGATTGTAGACTGTAGTGCATAGATTCCTGTGAAGTTTTTGGCTGTTGTGAGAAAAGAAGCGAAAATAAGGTCCTGAGTCCAAGTCTATATCCTGTGTGGGAAGTGTTTGTAGGTTTTTAGTGCTTTCCTCAGCCCACCTGTTCTCTGCTATGATCAGAAACCACATATCTAAACAATCTTAAATCTCATCATAGTTCCTCTTTACCTTTTCTTCCTCTTCTCCCCTTTCACACCTGTACATGCCCCTTCTATCTGGCCCCTGCAAATGCCTCCACTATTTCTTCTCCCACAATTTATCATACTGTTACATTCCAGATGCCAGGGGATACAATCCCTCTATGCCATTATCCATCACAGTGATACTGTATGGGAAAAAAAAAAAGTGCAGAGAAAATCCCTTGACCCTTAGAGTGCACACTGGAACATTATCAGGACAGCCAATTCCTCAGTGGATAAATTCTAGCTCTTACAAACTCTATTGAGAGTATGCAAATATATTAGGTCTAAAACTTTAGGAATTCACCAAATGTTGTCAGGTTTTTCAGGAAGAGCAAGAGGTAAAGCCCTAAAACTACCCTCTGCTAACTTCCTAATTCAAAACAGAGAGCTCCTGGAGGTGTAACTGCTTGGTGAAGTATTTGTAATGATGCTACAAAAAGCATTTCTTCTTTTTCCTGTCTCAAAAATTCCTTAGAGTGGAAAAATAAAGTCTGAAATAGAAATATGTGCTACTTGGGCTAAATTAAGACTGAGAAAGGTATAAGCAACTAAAAGCAATTACAAGGGGAAACAACTGCAAAATTCACACACAGTATAGTGAGAGCTCTATAATACATCTTCCATGTAAAACAACATATTGATCTCTTTTTCAGTCAGAACAACATGAGTCTTTTTTTTTTCTTAGCATATAAGAAAAGATATCTAGTTGTGAGACATCTTTCAATTGATGTAAAAACCTAGACAGGCTCTACCTTACATATTGAAGAAATTTTGAGAACCACAAACATATCAGATAAAGAATGAAGAGTCAGACATTTAAAGGGAAGTGATGGCACACATAATTATCCACCTCACATTCAGAATTATTTTAAAGAATGTTAGGAATATTTTTAATACTGAATAAGTATGTGTTTATTAAATGACACTGTTTAAAAAGTCCCCAACCCTTTAGGAAACACACTGGCCAGAAAGATACTGTGGAATTATTATGGTTATGACCAAATAAATTGAAACATTCATAGCTAATGGTGACAGCAAATAGTTGAGCACAGCAGGAAGCTGTCATCAGTAATTTACATATTCACTTCTAATTGTGCTTGTGCATCATTAAGATTGTTCGTATTTGCATTCGCTGCCCTCTGAACCAAGTCATTTTCCGTGGCATACATTCACTCTCACTGCAGGTAACTTTCATTACTGGTAATTAAAGGACAATTTTTACCACATTATGCTGCAGGAAACAAGAAGTGGTTGCTGAGATTGATTAATATCTAAACTAAGTTTGAGATGTAATCAGTCTCAGAGGCACAAGAGATTATTCCTGTTATGTAATGAAAAGTAACAGGACCCCTCCCCCCCATTTGTTTTGAATATCCAAAGCTATAATTTAAATTTTGTTGGAATGCACTAGGTGGCCTGATTTATTTTTAAATGTTCCCAACAGAGAATAGCCTCAGTCTATGTGTAATGACTTTTTACCCTCATTTCTGTACAGTCCATGTTTGAGCTCTGACTGGGACAATACCAAGGAGGATGTCAATGTTATCTTAGTGTGGAAGTGATTTTCTAGTATACAATTGCATCTGAAGGTTACTGTGTATCCAGTTGGATCCCTTTTGCCTTCAGTGCTATTGAAGATGGTCCTTTTCAAACACCGCTCAACCCTACAGACTCAGCATTGCTTCCAGTTGAAGCTTTACTGTTTCACTGGGAGCTGGAACAGACCCAAGAACTGTAATGTGTTTGCACTTGCTGAAAAAAAACCTATTATGTTGTCCCTTTATTTTGCCATCCAAATACTGTGCTTGGTAATACTATCACTGCAAAATTGCTGTCAAATATTTATTTTTATTGGGGAAATAGCACTCCTTCTGTAGTAGCATGATGTTATCATTTAATTATTTTTTCTCTTCTGCTTTGTGATGGAAAACTGCAATTCAATGAAGTATATATTTAAATGCAAAAGAGGCACACCAATTAATCAGTACAGAATACGAATGCTTTTAATCTGCATCAAAAAAACGGTGGCGCTTAGAAAAACACCAATCTTTTAAATAGAAAGAACATAAACGTAATTCCTATCCATGCTCAGATTTCCTCAAATACAATGAAAAATTGCAATTGTGCAACTAGATTATCTTCACAATAATATATTCTTTTAAAGCTCTGCATTATGCTAAGCACATTTTGATAAGCCTTTCATTTCTTTTTTTTAAGAATAAAAATGGACTTGGATAAATAATTTTAATTGTTCAGAAAAAATCCACAGAGATAGCTCAAACATCGGCTCTGAAAGACAGAGGTTTACTGTTTTCTGGTTTTTATTCATCCACTGTACCAAACACAGAAACTAAGTACTGAGGACAGGAAATAAATTAGTCTGGGTATATATAGGGTGAGTTAGGTATAGCCAGGAGCGTAAAGTAATCAATTCTGAGGTGTGGATAAACTAGGTGATAGCATAGTACAATCAACTCTCCATTATCTGGGATCATAGGAGACTGGGAACTGATGGAGAAGAGAAAAACACAGATAGTGGAGCTGCTCCAAGGAACACCAGAGACACTTCAGTTCTGTGTGTGGTAAATGTAGTCCAAAAGAGCTTATTAACTCTGTGCTCAGCACTAGGCAGTGGTCTCAAGGCATCATTTGCACTGTTGCATGAATTTGCAAAGCCATCTTAGGCTCTGCTTCTAAAGGAAGCAGTTACAGCTCTGCAAACAATGTCTGAGCCAGTGAGTCTCATTAAGCCTGGGGTGGCTCTATATGCATTCTCTCAGGAACATTTTAGTTTGTGCTATTCTCAAAGCCTTTATCAAGCAGCACAAAACAGAACAGAAATGGTGCTGAAGGTGTTTTCAGACTTTGAAACATTTTCCAAGACCTTAAGCAGTGTTCTTCTTCTTGTCAGGGATGCTCACTCCAAAGAACTGAGCAAGTAGGACACTGCTGATATGGGCCATCTACCCTTTCAGTGCCTGCTTTCAATTTAGAGTCACAGGAGACTTGTCTTTGGGCCTGTTATATTCCTTTTCACTGCTAATTATGCAAATACTACTTTTTCCTGGGCAAGGTGTCTCTCTGTTTGCTTTTGACCAGAAGCTCCATGTAGAGTGAAAAACCTTTCCCAGGAAAATTTTTATTTCATATATGCATATCAAAGAAATTCTTCCATTTTAAAGGATTGCCATCCTCTAACAAACAGCTATTAACTCAGGAAATCCCAACCTACCCTCTAATGAGTATGCCAAACCTGCATGGGTCTATTCAAAAAGCTGACTTTCACTCCATGCCTACCCGTTGCAATAAGATGGCTCTTTTCATATTTAAATTACCTTTCCAAAGCCATAAAATAAAATAATGGAAAAAAAAATGCTAATAAAAAGGATTACTGCCAGAAGCCCACCTCCTGCTTTAAGTGGCTGCTCTAAAGTCAGCCCTTCCTCAAAATGTTCTTATAACAAAACAGTTTAGCTCCATTTGTTGGTGGTGTAAGAAGCAACTCATCTTAGCATTTGTCACACGATAGACATCTTCCTTGGTAGGTCTAGGACAAGGAAATGGGCTGTCTGAGGTTCTGCACATATCTGGCTGCACCACTAGGGTCTAGATCCCCCATTTTCCCCATGTTCTTAGAGCAGTGGATGCCTTGGCAGTATCTTGGGGGATTAAGAAGATAAGCCTACCTTGTGATGGGCTGCAGGAAGTGACAGCAGCAGAATGGACCTAGATTGGGAGCTGGGAATGGAAAATAGCAGAGTAATTCCTTGATGCAGTGAAAGTGGAAAGGAAACATCAGGAGACAACCTGATGGCCAGAGGCTGAGCTGAGAAATACGCAAGAATGAAAACCAAAATGAAAGAGGCCAAAGGAACAAGGGATCCAGTGGAACATGGCAGGAGAACAACTGAGATGACAGATGGAGAAAAGGGTAGTGGAGGTGACGGAAAAGGAGGATTGCTGACACCAGAGTACTGCTGAGGAGCGAAGATAAGCATGCAGGAGGGATGAAGAGGAGAGAGTTTTATGAAAAATGAGGTTGAGACAGAAGGCAAATCCTGCAAGTGAAAATATATTAGAGGAGAAAGGTCATGCCAAAATCCAGTAAAACCATTTATTTTTTGCCACTCTTATCTTGTGCATTCTTGAAGCTGCAATTTTGAACCTTATTACTTCTGTGCTCCCCAGCAGCTCAGGCTGCCTAGCAATGCCTGGCTGTGCTGCACAGAGCTCGTGGCTGCCTAGCAACTGCCAGGGGGCTGTGCTGGGGTCCCCGACCAGCTCAGGGGTGCAGTCCTGCCCCAAACACCCCTGCTCCCCTGGCAAGCCAGGAGGCAGCATCTCAGCTGTTAACAGCTGTGATGAAAATCTTAAAAATATTAATTGGGAAAAAGGGCATGTGGAGGTGACGCCAAGAGTGCAGAGTGCATGACAAATTGTCTCCAAAATGCAGGAACAGCCCTATTCATCTCTGCAATACTCAGACAACCTGTGATGATAACTGAAATATCAATATGGGTAATTATTCTGGTTCTTAAATAAGGCTCTGTGCTAAAGCAAAGGAAAGCAACCCAATGCAGCCATGCACCTTCTTGGGCAGCTATTAAACAGGCGGAAGAAATATCAAAAAACCAAATTTTGCTACCAAGAAAAAAAAAAACGTTAAGAATATTAAATACTCACAAAGGCTTGTCCTAGTACAGCCATACTTGTGTAACTACCATTGCAATCAACAAAAATTTTCTTACAAGAAAATGAGACTTGGCATTTGGCAGCAGAGCTGATGTGGCTGATCTGAACAGCCCTGTGTCCTCTGTGCTTCCAGCTGCCCCCTTAGATCCCTCATCTGCCTTTCCATTGCAGTGTCAGAAGTGCTTGTGCAGCTAAACAACCAAATCAGGAATCAATCCAGCTGAGAAGTGGTCCAACAAAAAATAAAGGGTTATTTTCCAATCAACACTAGTGAAGCAAGTACTGTTCGTTCCCAAGGGAAAAACAAAGACACATGCCAATCTATGGCCAAGGAAAGGGAACAGACAGTTACAGAGCTACACAAATTACAGTGCAGGAGAAGTTGCTGTGATACTGCTACTTTGCTGCTGCTCTAAACAGCACTTAGAATATAGTCACATTTTTCTTTCCCAGCCAAAAATGGCCTATTGTCCCAGAAAGACAGGATTGCCCCTGGAGATCTTATGCCCCAGAGGAGGAGAAAATCTCAGATGTAAAGTTGAGACACTGAGAGATATATAAGCACATTTTACTCTGGATAGGATCTCATTTGGGTGATTGTTTAGGTGAAGATTGATGGACATAATTACACGTTTTCCTCTGCCAGTCCAGCAGCCCAAGCCAGGAAAAATTTAATTCCCAGCTCTTTTGCACACTCAAAGTATCTTGTGCAAGTTAGGTAATTTTTTTTTTCAGCAGTTTATTGCTTGGTGCAATGAGAAAGTGTGACAGAGTAAAAAAGCCCAAGCCCAACAAACGAAACTAAAATGAAAAGAACCACAGAATAAAATAGTTTCCAAAAAGAAACCCCAGTGAATGCAGTTTAGATGCACACTACTATCTTCAGCAAATGTCAGCTCATGCCCAAGGTTTATTGATTGTGGCTCAGTGCTGGTTCTGCTAGATTTGCACTCTTTCAGGTGCTTTAGAATCACTTGGTGTACACACCATGCAGACTCATGGAGCCAGCTTCGATCTATTGCACCTGAGTCAATGCACCATCCAAGAGCCTCAGACACAAGGAGCACCCTGCAAAGACACTCAAGGGACCCTGCAAAGAGTTATTTAGAAAGAAGGAGGGCTAGCATGGGGCAGAAGCTAATAAGACCTGCTGATTTTATCAGTTGAGCATATCCACACCACAATTCCCAGTACATCTTTGTCATCATTGAGTTTAGGGACAACAAAGAGAGGTGACATAGACTCCATGATTCCGAAGGCATAAAAGCATTTATTAATAGAATATCACACCCTTATAGTAAGGATCGTGAACCTAAGACCTGATGGGTCTTTAGGAGACTCCTCTTGCACTATTGGTTAAACAGGGAACAACTCCTTCTTGCAAACATCTCGCACAACACCAGGTGCAAGGGATAAGATAATAATTGTTTTAATTCTTTTCTCTAAGTTTCCCAGGCTGAGCCTGGGAGAAATTATCTCTGGTCTTTCAAAGACTGAACTGAGAATCCCCACACACCTTTCATTGTGTGGCCCTCACAGCAGCACTGCCATGGCTGTATGGCACCCAGCTGACAAGTCCTGCAGGAGTGGACCTGGAGCCAGTTTGGTTGTTTACCTACCCCAGGTCTAACCTGCGGGTGTGGGGACAACGGCTGGCAGTGCCACGGCAGCTGCAGAAAAGCCTCAACGCAGCTGTCACAAGGTGGCGACCTTTGATGTGCTCCTCCAAGGTCTTCTTGAGTTGTGAGCTCATTTTGAAGTACACTTGGTGGGGTTTGTGCAAGGCCTTTCAGGTCGAGAGGCGCAGCAGGGCAGGAGGCTGCAAGCCCTCCTGGAGCCATTGTCCCACCGCGGGGTGGACGCTGGACCTCCTGGGAGCCCCAGCGCCTGCTCAGTGGCTGTCCTGCCATGGGCGTGCAGGACAAGCTTGCTCATCAAAGTGAAGCACAATACATTTAGCAAAACATGTGCCACTCATTTTTCTCATACTGAAAAAAGTTGATGGGCAAGACCCCACACTCCTGTCATTTATTTTACAGGGGCAGCCGTAACATTTTAAAAAGAGCCAACAACAATTTGCTACATTTGAGGATGTTAACAGCTTCCATGAAGCCAGTCTGTGATCTGTAGGCAATTACAGACTCATTCAAGCCAATGGGTGTTAAGCAATTTGCAGCCAAAGTGAATAGAGAAATTGAATTTGTCTTTGTATTAATATATAGCTGGAAACAAGCAGAAGTCAGTACTGGAAACAAGGAGAAGCCAGTGCCCAAGAGGGATTCTGGTCACACTTGCCCTGGGACACATTTAAAGCTCACCAATATCTCAATACAAACAAATCAAATTATTTTACATTAAAAGGAATCAAAAATAAAGTGCTTTATTGGAAATTACATGCTGCCCTAAAGAGAGTTACTGAAACTCCTTTGGAAACAATTTTGCTAAGCTGCCAAGTAAATTAACCATCAGAAGATAGCAATGTAGATGCATTTCTATCCCACAGCAAGTGCTGCAAACGTACCAGCTCCTTCTGCTCCTCCAAGCGCTCTCAAATACTTTTCTTGGTACCTGTGTGGCTGTTCCCAGACAGGGGGTGTTTTCTGTAACTCCAGCTGCAAAGAGTTTCCCAGGCTCACTGGTCCTTTCCAGGCTCCCTACCTTTCATCCTTGCTTCTACAGTTCTGGGCTGAGATGCTGGACTTTGCTGACTGCAGAGGTCAAGGGAGATCTATTTTTTCCTTCTCCACTTTGATTTAGAGGCAGCAGCAAGTACACCAAAGCATCCTGACCAGAACAGTACTGTAAACAGGAGACAGACTACAGAGAACATGTAAAATGTCACATGATAATGCAGACATGCGGCAGTCTCCTCTTACTATAATGTGCTTGAGACTGTTCTTTTCTGAAACATGCTGACTTTTTAGAACTGTGTGGATTTCTCTGGGACAACTACTAAAATGCAAGGACTAACTGCGTTTGTGTTTGTGACTGCAGACATGTAGCACGTGGCATGAACAGCGGAGCCTTGGAAATGGCTTCTTCTGGGCCTGTTACTCATTGCAAAAGCAGACATGGACATCCCAGCAGAGCAGTCACCTGTCATTGGCTGTCACTGGCTTCTCTTCTGGCACAATTGCAGAATCCAGATTTTGCTTACAAAAAACACATGCAAGAAAGCTTGTACTAAGTAATCACCAGACCTTTGTCTTCCATACCCTTGCAAACAGCCAGAGGAGGCCCTGAACAATGATTAACAACTGAGGTAAATGAGTGGCAGGAATACTGTATTTATCTCAGCCAAGTATTTAAGCTCTTCTTATGAACCTAAGTCCAGGCAATCACTAATTGTTGGGAGTTATACTGGGCAGGCCTTGACTAAGATCTACACAGCTTGGATTCAGTATTTCTCCCTCCCCCTCAGGGGGTAAATCCCTGGAAGGGACTAGCTGCCCTAAACCATGATCCCGCTAACATCTTACCAGTCTTTTGTCATCCTTGGAATGGTCTGCCCAGGGAGGTAGTGGAGTCACTGTCCCTGAAGGTGTTTAAGGAAACGGTGGACATGGCATTTACGGCTGTGGTCTAGTTGACATGGTGGGGTTCAGTCACAGGTTGGGCTCGATGATCTCAGAGACCTTTTCCAACCTAATTGATTCTGAGATCTTCCAAATTTCTAGCCTGCCAGACGGCCGGCTAACCAGAGCAGTGCTTCCCTCCCAGACCCTTCTGACCTCTCCTGCAGAGAGGCGCTGCCTCTGGGCAGCACTGTAGGGCTGGGGCTTTTCTCAGCGGGGCAGGGGATGGACATCACTGTCTCCCCTCGTCTCTGGGCTCCCAGAAGGACAGTCCGGCAGCCGCCCTCTCGCCGCAGGAGCCAGCCAGGCCGGAGCACTCCGGGCCCCGCCATGTCCCTCCGGGCCGCGGGCGGTGCCCATGAGCAGTGGCGGCGGCTCCGCGCATGCGGCCGGCCGCGCCTACAACTCCCGGCTGCCTTCGCACGGCGAGGGCGGGCTTTTCCTCTTTTTTCTTGGTTTGGTTTTTTTTTTCTTTTTTCTCCCCTCCCCTCGGAGGGGGAAGGATGGGTGGGGAAAGCGAGCGTTCACGAAAGCGAGGCGAGGAGGAATCCCACAATACCAGGCGGGTTGCGAGCCCGGCGCTGCTGCTGTCTCTTTAATGCAAGAGGAAGCGATGCGGAGGGGTGGAAAATGGCAGAGTTGCAGATGTTGCTAGAGGAGGAAATCCCTTCTGGCAAGCGGGCTCTGCTCGAGAGCTACCAGAACCTCACTCGGGTCGCCGACTACTGCGAAAACAACTACATCCAGGTGAGGGGCGGCGGGGCAGCGCACCGGCGACTGGCGGCGGCGCTCGGCTCTCCGGTGCGGGCGGCGGGGCCGGAGCCGTCCGAGGGGCAGCGGCGCCTGGCTGCCCTGGCCGCGGCTCCCGCCCCGCAGCCCGCTCCCTCGGGTTTGGCTTTTCTTTCAACTTTCCC
>VXAX01003791.1:1758806-1858149 GCA_013399835.1 Leptocoma aspasia
GCGGCGGACGGGCCTCGGGGCGGCGGTCGGTGGCGGTGGCCGGGGCGGATGCGCCGCACGTGGGGCGCGGATGCCGGGCGGCCCCGCACCGCGCTCCGCCGGGGCCGCCGCCGCAGCGGCGCGGGGAGCGGAAGGGGCCCCGCACACGGGTGACATCACGGAGCTCCGCGGGGATCCGCGCCGGGTCCTCCTCGGCGTGCGGGGCGCGGGGGAGCCGGGGGAGCCGCGGTGCTGCGGTCCGCAGCGCTGCCCTGAGCGGCGTGCGGGGGCAGGAGGCTGCCCGTGGGCTGGCACCGCCGTGCGAGCGTGAGGCGGTGTTTCAAAATGGCAATCTGTGCCTCCCGCAGCCCGCCCGGCTGCAGCACCCTGCAACAGTGATTGCAGACCGGGTCTCTCGTGCTGGAAGAGGCTCCACTGGTTGTAGCGTCTCTCCGCCGGTCGGTGTGGGTTTTTTTCCCATCCCATAGATTGCCAGTGCTTCTTGGCCTTTTTTTAAGTCTGCTTTTGTGAAGCTACTTTAAGTTTACTATTATTATTTTTTTCAGGATTTACATCACGTGACTCTAAGTCTCGGTATGTAGTCATAATGATCTGGATGCAGAACCATCCAGAGTTGCTGAAACTCAGCTTTTTTTTTTTTTCGTAAAAAATTTGAAGGGGAAAGGCAAATAAACTTTATTTACCAGAGAGCTCGTAGAGTGAACTTGTTGAATCTAATACTAGATCACCTGTGATAAGTATTTAATACAGTTACTAACGTCTTTGGTATCCATCATTGCTGTCTTACTGTTGTTAGTAATGGAGCAGCAAATATGGAAACACATCTTTAATAATACAAAGTGGTTTTTTTTTTTTCATGAGCTATTTGAATTAAAACTGCTCCATATTTTCAAGTTTTTTTTTTTTTGTGGTATATGAGGTAGTATGAGTTAATGTCTATTTATGCTTCCGAGTTGTTTGCTCCACCCAGAGAAAGCTGCTGATATAAATGCTTCTAAGAGGCGAGGTTCATTTGGTTTTACTCATGGGAAATATGACAAATACATGAGTATGGTAATTGCAGCACAAGTTTTGACGTGTCTCCTGCTCCTGACTTTTCCCTGTGTCAGAAAGGTGCAGAGAATCTTCAGTTGCACCATTTTCTTCAGAGTCAGAAAACTTGTCTTTTCTTACTTCCATCAAAGAAACCAAATAAACACAACACTTGAGCAAATTCCTGTCCAGTCATTTGGGGTGGCTTTTCCTTTTCCTTTTTTTTTTTTTTTTTTTTTTTTTTTTTTTTTTTTTTATTTGGTAGCTCATTTTCACCTTAAGTATCAAGGTCAGCTGGATGTGGGATTGGTGGGATCTGTTTTATCTTTGTACAGCTGTGTTTACCCCTTTTGAAAGGAAGCTGGAATTGTAAAATTCCTAATGCAGTCTTGTACAGTAGCTTTGGAAAATGTTTATACCTCACTTGTATTTTATATGTATTGTACATCTGCTCAGTAAAAATGGTAAATGTATTGATAAAACTATGTATTTTTTTAAGTGTTTGATGGAGGTGGTTTTTTTAATCAGCACTTGATGCAAAGCCATCTGCTGTCCAGTTGGACTACTGAACAGATTATACTGCCAGTGCATGTGGTGGGGCCACTGTTGGATTAGGCAATGTGACACAGGGCACTGGGTTATGAGATTTGGGTGTATGAGTATTGTGGGGTGGGAAAGGAGAAAAGCAAAGGAAGAGGCTTAACAAACATACAATACAAAATCTATGTGTTTAATGTAATCGAGCATTTTATAAAAAAGACAGACCAGAATAGAGAACCTGGCCATGAAGTGAATGTTAAAATATTTTACTAGTAGCTACATTATTGTAACTTACGTGGTAGTATGTAGCTGGTTCAGTTCAGCCACTTTGAATCTGGAGGGGTTTCTTTTTTTCTGTGAAAAAGCAAAGTGCTCCACAGTGGTAAAAATTACCGTGTGCTCTTACCACCTGTGAGTTGTGCCAGTGAGGTGGAACAGGTTTGTCAGACTATTCTGAATGCTGGCACTAACAATTTATAGTGATTGTAATAGGAGACAGAATGATGTTCTCAGTGTTACGGTTTATATTCTTTGCTGACTTAAGCAGGAAAGTAATTTCCCACCCCTAATATTCCTGTATTCAAGTTATATATTTTAATTGAAAATACAGGTATTTTGTTTTGTCTTCTTTACTTAAACTGAGAATAATTCTGTTAAAATTTCAGTCATGCTGATTTCTTGAGGAAAACTTGTCTTCAGTGTCTTTAGGGATTCATCGGGGGGAAAAAAAAAAAAGGGAAATGAGGAAAATCTCACCTGACTGGAACTTGCCTCCCTGATGGTGAATGTAGCTGTGTGAAGAGTAAGTATCCTTTTACTGAAGCATTTATAAAGATGACAGCATTCAGGAATCTCAAGTTGAAAATTGCTGTTCCTAGAAAAGCAGGAAGCAGTTTCTTGCTAAGGCACATTGCGACTACATCAGAATGCTGGCTGGTAACACAGTTTGCCCTCCAGATCCGTGTGTGTTCTGGTTATCTAGAAAGTTTATTTGTTAGGAAGAGAAAAGAATTCAGGAGAAACAAAGCAAATAAGCTTCTAAGGAAGACCTGCAGTGCTAAAAGGAAAGTACGGTATGGTGGCAGTCTTGAAGGGGATGGGAGAAAAGAGAGACAGAGAATAGTAAAGAAAACCACATGTAGAAATAGTAACTGAAGAACAGTGTGATGTTTTGGTGGTTATTTTGGCTTTGAATAAAAGGAAAAGGGCATTATATGTACATTAGTGTATTTAATCTCTGACAGTATTTAAAATCTCTGATGTTTCTGGTTGGAAGCTTCAATAACAAGCAGGTAGAAAGTTAGATCCCTGTTTTAGGTCAGACGCTTAAACTCCGAACAGTTTTAAGAGCAGGTTTTGAACCTTAAATCTTTAAGGCGTATTTTTGCCTTCTGGAATAATTTTTCTTACGTATAGATGTATTAATTTTTAAAAAATATTTTCAAAATGTAAGTTCCAATAGCTGATGTCTTCCCCAAATCCTTTTGCCTGCAGGTATATTCTGGGACTAGCCCTTTTGGTGTGCTTGTAACCGAAAGGCTATCTGAAAATCTGTAGGGTAAAGCTGAAGATGCTAGTGAGGAGTTTCACACTGTCCTAGACAATATTAGCTTGATCAGAACTACTTAATACAGAAATAACAAGGATTTAAAGCATTTGCAGTTCTAGTTATGATTTTTCAGCTGAAAAATACTAACTTCCATAGAGAACCACTAGTCATTTTTCTGGCCGTATTGAGTTATTTTGGTGTTTTAAGGAACTTATTTACAATAACTAGCTTATGAAGCATTAGAATGACACAGGAAATGAGATTGTGCAGTGTTACTGCACTGACGACTTCCTTTTGAACAACTTCAGTTGACTGGTGTATCCTAGAGAGGCCTCTCTGTGCTGCTGCTTGCAACTCTTCTACTGCCTAAATCAAGTGTTCCTTATGACCTTGTTGATGCATATGCAGATATACGTAGTGTGTGTCAGTCTCAAGCTTCTAGACCACTTGTGAAGATCCATTTGTAATTTTTGCTTTTAAGCTCAAATATAATTTTAATATGACTGTGAGAATCTCTAAACAAATAGCTTGCACTCCTTGTGTAAATTCTCATCTTGATAGTCTCAAGTGGGTAGATTTAGCAGCTTTAGAAAAATAAATTGAGAGACCTTTTAAGGAAGTAAGTGCTGTGTTGCTAAATGTGTGTTTTTCTGTCATGTTACTTCCTTCTGTCGCTTCTGACTGGTATGTGGAAACTGAACGGTGAATTAACAAGCTATTCTGGGTAAAACAGACAAAAGCACGGGCAGATTTCAGTTTAACTGCTGTTGCAAAAAAATTAAAGTATCATTCCGGTTGGTAGAAAAGTAAATGTGTGGCATTGAGCAGAAGTGTTCCATGCAGAGAGTTTCATAAATATTTGTGTTACCTTCTAAGATGCATAGAGGAACTATTTTTGCTTGATAAGTTGGATGTTCTACAGTTCTATACATTAGCTATTTCCTTTCCAACACTAACAAACCTTCTTTTGGTGGCTTTTCTTTAAACATTGGTAGCTGGTCAGACACTCGGTTTCATTGCCTGGCACACGGAAAATGGCTTAACTTAGTTCAGTACAAAGAAGTTCACTCAGAATGTCTAAATCAGGAAATGAGCTGCTCTAAAAGGATAAACTTCTTAAATTGTCACTAATACAAATCCTTTATGTGCTGTGAGAACTTTTATGCTTTTATGTTCATAGGTAAACTAGTTTGTATTGAGAGTAAATACAGTAATGTTTTTTTCTTCCACAAGTTTTAATGCTAAATTTGGAACATTTAACAAAAAAAGCAAATTAGGTTCACTTTCTGTAAAACCAAATATAATTCAAAATTAGAGACCAATGAGATAAAATACAAATGTATCATCTATTATGCTTTGTAGGTTTAAATAATATTATTTTTAAAAAGGTGTTGCTTTATATTTTGAAATAATGTTCTTTTTAAGGTACTTTAAGCAAATGTTTCTCAGCAGTATAAAAGGCACTGGCTGTTCTGTGTGTGGTTTTGGGGTTTTTTTAAGAATAATAATATAGGTATAGGTTGGTGGGTTAGGCTTATAGCTCTTCTGTGCCTTGTGTAGGTCTTCTGTGCCTGTGCAAGTATCTTTGTGTTTTGGAAAATAAAGCTTTAACTCATAGGCAGTAATAAGACTGTAGCCCAACTTCACTGAATCAGCAAGTGATAATACTGAATTTAAAGAAAATGAATCATATGGTGTTGTATGTCTGATTTGTATCCAGAGGAGGTAGATGATGTGAGATGAGCTTTTCCAAATTTGTAATGTTTCCATTAATTTTGGTATATTTGCTTTCAGAAGCCAGCAAGATGTTGGCTGCTATTCCTGCTCCATTTTTCCTAAGTGTTACCCTAATCAGGTGCAGTAAAGTGGATTGGGATAAGCTTGTACAGGTGTGTATTGTTTCTTCCACAAGGGAAGTGCTCTGCACTCCCTTCTGTTTGTGCATTGTTGGAAGGAAGAAGCTCGCAGGATGTCTGTGGTCAGTGTGTGCCGAGTGTGATCCCTGCTCCCCATGCTGCTCTTGCTGTGCATGGTCCTGTGGAATTGTTGGAAGGAAGAAAGAAGTATGATTAAAGGGGGCAACAGTCTAATACTTCCTCCTGGTTCTCTGGGAGGTTGTTACAGTAAGTAGCTCTCCTGGTAAAGAGAAAATAGATGAGCCTTGGGAAGGTCTCATAAAGTGGAGAGTGAAGGCAGTTGTAATGAAGGTAAGAGTACAGGAGCAGGCTGAGCACAAGTAGGAAGTGTTGTACCTCTGAGGGCAAAGTTCCTATTGGTATCTAATCTAAGTTTAACAGAAAAAAAAGCCTGAACTCTGAAACAAAAGAACTGATTGCAACTTCCCAGTATCTTTGTTTAGCATTTTGAAGTGTCTTCATTTTACAAAAGCATAAGTGGAGGCATGGAATTTGTAACTGGCTCGTGGAAGGTCATATAGGGACATATTGTCAGATTTGGGAACAGAACCTGATTGTGTGGATTTCCAGTGCTGTTCCCCCTGCCACCCCACCCCTTTCGAGACTGCCTCTGTTATACTGCAGCAGAGCAAAAAGTGGGTATCCACAGAAACACAGAGGCAGTGTAATGACTCTTTCAGGAAAATATGCGCTTGAAACCATCATTAAACTCATTAGCAGCAACTACTTTTTAAGAATTTTACGTATCACCTCTCATAAGAACCTTGAGATTCTAATTTTTTGCTTTGCAAACCTCAGGAGTTACGTAAGGCTCACAGCACTGTTTGTCTGCGTGTTGGTGGGTCTTGGCAGAGGCACGAGAAGATGCCGCTCTATTTCTCATTAGTGAAAGCCGTCTGTGTTTGACATTTCTGGTGACCAAAATCTTGCTTAGCTACAGAACAGTGGGGTGGCAGCTGTGTGGACAAAGTGTCAGTCCTGGCATAGCCAGACACTCTTGAGGGATAAGGGGGTATCTTGATCTCTCTGCCTGTGTTCAGTCCTTACTTAGTGACTTGGAGTCTAAAGGAGCGTAGTGTGGTTTTTATTGTTGCATGGTAGGAAATTACTTGTGGGACGCTGCTTACTCAGTGTCCAGGCTAGTTCATAATTACCTGAGCATTCTTGCTCTCTTTAGCATCTGTGTTCCCTAGAGTGGCCTTCCTTTGATGCTATTCCTTCCACCCCAATCCCAAATCTGAGCACTGGTGACAGAGGCGGATGGGCTTGGTCAGAGGGATCCTCACCTTCCTCCCCCCCCATGTAAAGGGAAGTAACTGCTGAATTTGAAATGTTAGATACTGTGTCTCAGTCTGGTTCCTCCCTTTTCCTGATCTTGCTAGTGAGGCAGCGGCTGCAGAGACTTTGTGTCTGCTGTGGGTTGCAGAAATAGTCCTTTGCACCTCAAAACTTGCAGAGAGCCCTTGAGAGCCAAGACCAGGGTGCTGTGGACAATAGGTCTTGGTGTGCTCCTGAACACAGCTATGAGCAAGATGGCACTGCAGGTGCCTTTCCTCCTGCACCCCCAGCCTGTCAGCGTGTCCTGACTGTGCTGGAGGGAGGCTCAGTCAGGTGTTTCAGCAGCTTAGTGGCAGGTATTGAAATAGAAGATACAGCATTTCTAACAGGTGGGCTCTTCAAAGAATCAATTTTTTATGCAGCACATGAAAACAGAACTCTAAAATCTTCCTCCTGATTTTAGAGGGAATATGTTACTTTCCTTGGGTTAATTAATAAGAGTGTAGATGCCACCTTTTCTTGAGACTGTGCAAATAGTGCTCATTACTTATGCAAACCCTTAATGCTGTTAACAGGAGTCATGCATGCTTGCTTTGCAGAACATATATTTATTTTGATGCTGATAGTTCAGAAGAAAAGGAGGCGTGGGGAATCCTGCATGAGACTTTCAACTTGGAGTGAAACATAAGTATAGCATTTTCTGGTGCAACTTGAAAAATTCAGCAGTTTGTATTAATGTGAATTGGAATTGGTAGGCAACCTGCTGGCTGAGCTAAAGAAACAGGTTAGTTTAACTCTGAAAAAGACTGGCTACTTAAAAGGGAACTTGATTTTTAATAATATTTTTGTCAAAGATTCCAGATCAAATATGTTTAGTAAGTGCTGGGGTTTGGTAAACTGAAAAAGTATTTGAAAATCAAAACTTCCCTTAATTTGAGCCTCCCCTGTGATAAAGTCTCTTCATAACCTCCACAGATTGTGTGCCATGCTGTATCTTCTGACATTGTGGAGTATTCCAAAAGAACAGTGAAGGTTGTTTCTTCGGCAATGAGATTGCATCTTTCTTGTGTTTCTTATGTTAAGATAGCAGATATATTTGTGATAGTGTCATCCCTCTCTCGCTGAGCCCAAAATAATCAATTGTGTATACTCTTTATACAGCAGAAGTTCAAGTGCAAGCACGCTGTTCCATGTGCAAGGAAGCTCTGATACTGTAGTGATGTACAATTAAAGAACTCATGGGGAAGAGACTCTGCATCACTGTCCTAACTTTATTGTAACCTCAGAGAGAAATAGGAATAAAATGTGGTACCATTCCTACTTTCATTAAGAGCAGGAAGGCCTCTCAGAACTCGCCCAGAGGAGTCTTACTAAAACAAATGTTGGTTTGACATCTTTAGAGTCGAATGTAATGTTCTTCCTGGGTGGTCTTAAAGTTATAAATAGTTTCAAGCAAAAAAATGTTTGTTTACCACTAGAAGCATAACAATTCTTGGAAAAGAATTGAAGTGTAGACTCTGCTGGCTACTTTCACACCAGTGTTTCACATGATAATACTTTTTATAAGCTAGGCCTTATCAGGCGAGTGTGGGGTTTTTTTGTGGCTTTTTTTTTTTCATGGATAATCTTTTACCAGATGCGTATCTTCACTTTCATTTTCTGATCTCCTTGTTGTACTTTGGGGTCAGCAAATCTGCTGAGCAGTATTTGTCCTGCAGCAATCATTGTCAGCTGTGCATCTTATTTGACTTTGTTGTAGCAGGTGTGCTACAATTTAATACTTGAGCTGTGGTCTTCATGCAATAGTTCTGTGTTTTCTGGAGCCTGTGATAAGAAAACATCTGCATAAAACAAATAGGCAAGAGAAGAACGAGATGTCCAGGCAGGTGCATCAGATTACTGCATGAACATCTAAGTAGCTGCAGAATGCCATGCCGTGGCTTGTCTTTTCACATACCTAGTAATGTTAACTGCTCTTATGTCACTAAATACTACTAGGGATATTTCTCTGTTTCTGTGTGCTTCTCCTAGGATGTGATCTTAACTTGAATTTGCTGACTTCTCTCTCCCTGCTCAAGTCTTCTGCTTGCTGCAGATCACTTGTTTGACATTTTGTCTGATTTTCATGTTGTTAGCTTGGTCTCATTTCAGATCTGATCTGAAAACCTATTCTTCCTTGCCTATTTCTTTTAATTAATCTCTTTGTATTATTTAACTGCATATTTTACTACCTTGCAACTTATATTATGCAGCTATTTTTCATTGTGCCCTTCTGACAAACAGTTTCTGCTAGCATGGATTTGCTAGTAATTTGAAACCTGCAGCTACTGAAGGCATTTATACACATTTCTTTTTAAAATTATCTTTGTTGGCACAGAGTTGAGCCTAAAGTCTTATCTCTGCAGTAGTCTCTAACTACCTGAGGAAGCCATGATGACCAGGGTACAGAGGAAATGGAATGCAGATGGGAAGATAATGTGGAATGGGACTGACATGATTCTCCCTATTAGTAAAATTCTTAGAAGGCCTTTCATATTTGTATGCAGCCAGGCCTTTATGAGAAACCTGTGTTCTTCAGGAATCTGGTCCTTTTGTTACTCTTTTGAGACTAAGGAGTAAAATGGGCATAATAAATCTCCTCTGCTTGGAGGGCTTTGCTTCTCTTAACAGTGAAGGAAAACTAACACGTCAGGAGGAATGGCATTCTCTTAACATGCATGTCCACAAAGCAGAGCTGGACCTGATCCTTAAAGGGTTTTGTAAAATACAGTTATAACCTCCAGGGTTTCCACTGAGAAGTCTCATGGCAGGTGGCTTGGATGGTGCTTCAGTCAAGGTCCAGAGAGTACCAGACTAACAAGTAGAGATATGGTGGGTCAATGCACTTAGGTTGGCAAGATCTTCAAGACCTGGCTGGAGATTGTTCAGCTTTTGGTTTGCTGTCTGACTTGCAGGATTTCTAAATCTCTGGGAGGAGCTATTGTTTCTATGATGCAAACTCCTGGCTTTAGCTGCGTTAGATAAAATATGTGTCTGGTTTGGAAGTGCTTGGCTCTACAAGGGCTCTCTTCAAATACCGTGGGTGTGTTTCCTGCTGCAGCACACCATATGTTCTCCCAGCACTGAAATGATGTGGTTGCCACAGTAGTCCTGGGATTTGGCTTAAATGGCAACAGATTTTTAATCTAATTTCTAAGGTGTCTTTAACTTTGAATGTTAGAGAAATTGTTGTTGCCATAGATGTATTTGAAGCTTGGGCTCATGCAGTGCAGCTTACTTTGTAAGCAATCTTGTATCTCTTCAGTAGTTGCTGTCATTTCTAAATGTGTGTTTCATTCCTCTTTATCAGTCTGTCCTTTAACCAGTGGAAAGCTTTCTAGCACACATTCCCTTTTTGGAAGCCTACTGCCCATGAACACGAACTGTAAAATCAGCTCTTCTCAGTACTCTGCAGTGAATGAATATTGACTGTTCAGAGACTGAGGGAGTTATTTTTGTAATTGTGAGAGAAGCTTGTTTACTGGGGATAGAAGCCAAGTATGCAGGGATATGGTACCTGTTGATTTCTGCTTCTTTGCTGGAGAGAGAAGTTGCTGGTTTTGGTCCTGAATGTCCTATGTGTGGAGTATTTAAATGTGTTCCTTGGGCATGGAAGGAACTTTTAAGAGTAGATAATTTATGTTGAATAACTTTCTGCCTTGCTGATAGAAAATGGGAATGGTTTGAAGGGTTACTGAAAAGCAATTTGAGGGTCTTGAGAAACTCCCAAGTTTCTGGTGGGAATAAGAGCACAGGAAGAATGGGGAAGAGAGTAACTTCCTTCATTGCGTTCAGCCACTCTCTCTTGCTAGCTGTGGTTGCTGAGAAGGACAATATGAAAAGCAAATACTGTTACTATTTGTTTCCTGCCTACAGCAGAGAAATAGCTTTACTTTTTTCCCAGATTGCTGTGAGGGCTTACTGCAGCAGCAGTGGGTGTGGGGGAGTATGAACTGGAACAGGTACTTTTACTGGCTGCATAACATCCCACGAGGCCTGGGGGAATGAATGTGGGGAATACTGTGAGTCATACTTGTCAGTCTCATAAAGCAGGAGGCTTTTTAAAATTGGCCTTGGAGGGGAAGAGGTGTTTAATGGAGCAGTTGTGCAGGAGTTATGCAAATAGAGAACATAAATAATGAGCAAAGGCGCTCATTTAAGCTTCTTGCCTCCTCAGAAAATGACTAAATGCAAACAACTATTGTAAAAGTTAAGAAAAATGCATTATCATTTAAGTATAATGGGTGCAAAAATGTGGCCATCCATGATGATAAGAAAATTCTCTTTTTGTGAATAGCAAAATTAATTTCTGTAGTTGTTGAACAGAAAACATGCTTGTTGTCGGTCTGTTTGGCTTTTGTGCTTTCCAGTTTCCTTTGAAAAACAACGAGGCAGGAAGCTGAAAAGTGGTTCCCTAACCCAAGAGCTGGTGGGGAGAGGAGGTGGTAAAAAGACCTGTCTCCAGTTCTGTTTTGGACATATCTTCAGTGTTTAGACTGGTTTTGTATAAAAAGTTTTTTCCTCTCTGTCCCCCTATTCATGCAGTGTTTAATTTACATGTAGATACTGTGTATTCTTCGGTAAAAACAAGAGCATGTTTTTAGAGTATAGCTGTGGGTTTTTTTTGGTTTTTTTTTTTTTTTCCTTTACTGACACAGCCACTTCTTGCTGTTTTAAATTAGAGTTTTGAGCAGAGCTTATGAAATTTAATTGTTCCAGTCCTGGACTTACTTGCAGATGCTCACATCATAGTGAGACTCTTACCTCTGATAGTAAGCCTTACCAGCAGACTTAATGGGCATAAAATTTTCTTGGACTACTACTTCTGCCTCTTGCAGTGTAGAGAGGCCATCCAGAGCTTTGAAGCAGTTGGAAATGACAGATCCACCATCCCACATGCTGCTCTACTGCTGTACATGTCCTCCTGTGGCCTCCCCTGTGTTTTAGCCCAGCTTCCTCCAGGGTGTACAGATGCAGAGGTGGTGGCAGTGTGGGTATGGGTGGGTACACATCTGAGGTGATGTGTTCCTGTTGGGAGGGACTTTCTCTGAGCACAGCTCCTCTCTGGCTGTAATAAGGCCACTCAAGCTGGTTACAGATGAGATAGCAAGGTGTCCTGATGGCCCTATGACAAGTGTTGAAATAGAATAGTTCAGGTTTTGTTTTACTGCTGGAGAGGGGAGACAGAGACTGATGTGGATATGGCTGTTCTTACTCATCTGGTTGCATGGAAGAGCAGCTCTGCTGTCATCTCTGTGACTCTTTGCACCTCCTGCATATGCCTAAATCTGCCCTCTACATTGTACACGAAGGGGAAGCAGTCTTTCAAATCATGTGAAGGTGCATCTTAAAAACACCAGTGCAGCTTCAACACTGATTAGAAAACTTCCCTGTAATTGTGTCTGCAAAAGGCATTGCAGCTGTATTTCTAGGGAAAGCTACTCACTTGAACTACTGCTCTACTAGCTAACAGCACAGCAATTGTCTCACCAAGAACTTTGTTTAGGAAAGCCAAACAAAGCAATTCCCTCACTCCTGAACTTGATGCTGTATTTCCTATGAAAGAATTTGCTAGCTTTCTTCTATTGGTTTCTGTAAGTTAGGTTTTACCTGTTGCTGGATGTGGAGATTACCATATGTATTTAGTTCTGGTTATCTATTATTCTGTTCACCTTTTGATGGGGAAAGAAATATTATTGTCTCTCCATTTCTACTCCCTCTCCTTCTCCATTCTCCTGAGCCATCTGTTTTGCTCTGTTGTGTGTGGTTTTTAGAGGAGATAGATTTCTTCTTGTTTCAATTGAAATAACCCAGTATGTAAGTGAGCTTCTGCGTGTAAGGTTTTGGAATGTTGTTGCTAACCATAGGATAAAATTTTAACATAATAAAAATAATTATGGAAACAGAAGCTGGATGTAGTGTGCTTACAGGCACTGTCAAATAAAAATCATATAGTCAGGTCCAGGAGTACATCAAAGTCTGAGCAGTATTTGCTGTTTATGTGATTGGATAGAAGCAGAAACTAGGTTGATTTTTTTTCCAATTACATGCAAGTTCTTATAAAAACAATAATTCCTTGTATTGTAGTCCATTACTTTATTACCATGAGATGACTGTACAGCCTGTGTGCTATGTGAGAGTATGCCTTGTGCTGGGAAATAAGCTACTACAAAATTGTGGGAATCCACTAGTTTCTGGTCTAAGTACACTGCTAAGTACAGTGAGATATGTGGTGATTTTCTGCTGGACTGAGTATATGCATCTTCAAGACACTAAATAGTCAGCAGTGTAGTGATACAAAGCATGAGTAGAGAATTTGATCCTATAATGGCCATTGTTTTCTTTGTTTTAAAAATACTGTGATGTTTGGGAACTGCCTGAACTGTAAAATCTGGGCAGCAGCTGTGTGTCTAAAGTAACTCTCTTAAACATGAGAACTGTTCCTGAATTAGGAACACGTGCAATACAGAAATTTGCTGATTGTCTGAAGGCCAGTGTAACTCTTGGCTCTACGTTTTGTTGCCTTGAGATTCTCCCTGGAGCTGGACAGGCCTGCTAATGACTTTCTGTGCTCTCTTTTCCCACTTCCCTCACTGCTTGGTTGTCTTGCAACATCTCTGACATATCCATGGGGAGGAACCTGTTGCAGTGCAGAGTGTAGCTTTGAGCCTCTTTGATTTTGGATCAATCCTTTAGCGGATGCTGATGTTCAGTGTGTTTGTTTTGCACACAGATGTTGAGGTTACCCTGTTGTATGGGTTCAGAGCACTGTTGACATAAAACAGAATACAGGTTGGAAGGGGACCTTAATAATCATCTGGTCCAACTTTTCTTGGGCAAAAAAAAGCATCATCTAGACAAGATGGTCTGGTACCCTGTCCAGTTGAATATTAAGGATGTCCAGTGTTGGGGATTCCACCACTTCCCTGACAATATTATTACAGTGACTGACTGGTTGTTCTCATTGTGAAAACTTTTCCTATTGTGTCTAATTGGAATCTCCCCAGGAGTAACTTGTAAAAAGGGAGATTGCATCTTTTTCATCGCCACCCTTTAAATACTGGAATGTCTTTGATAATAATCTGGGATACCAGGACATGCTGAGATGAGACTGTAATGTGATCCTTTATGCTAAATCTCGTTGTTTTAACCTTGCTTGCTCAATGCTATCTGGTATGATTCCAGGTCTGCATAGAAGGTAGGGAGGACTAGAGAGAGAGAAGCTGGGGAAAAAAAAAAAGGTAGTCTTTGAAGCTTACCTATGAAGTCATCAAATTTTAGCATGTTGCTTGTCTTCAGATAAAGATTTGCGGTATTCTGGGTTTAGACCCTCAGCTTGATTTGTCAAAACAGAAATAAAAGGTTTCATGTCAGCAGTCACGAGTTCTTGAGAGTAAACTGAAGAGGTAAACAAAATCCATTGGAGGAAACATTGTTATGAACATAATGAAACTTTTTCACGGGGAGTGAGCTGAGAAGCTTTGCTCCAAAGCAGGTTACTCTGAGCTGTCTGGATTCAAAGTCTTGCATGACAAGAAAGTCTGTCAAGTTGTGATTTTTCTCTCCATTTGGACAAACTTGAGTTTGGTTCTATGTTGCTGCCACTATATCACAGAGAGGATGTTGAAGTAACTAATAAATACTAAAGTGTTTCCTTCTTATTCTCACCAAAAGAGTGAAAATTAAGTCTCTGGCTTACAAGGAGCATGTCTTGCTAGATGAACTAATATTTGAGGGTGCTGTCACTTAAGAAAGTCAACAGCCATTTTACTTTCAAGCATTATTACAAAAACAAAAGATAAATATTTGAGAGACATTCTATTTGTTTCTCTGTGCACTGTAAGTTCTCTAATTCATTGTTATCTGCTGTCTGGTGTGCCAAAATAATCATATGGTCCAAAGCTTTGGGTAGCTTTCTTAGTGTTGAAGGAAGAAGACTTCTGTGGAAGTGCCAAGGATTTCGTTTTCTGTCTGACAGCCCAAGGGTGGCATTAGAATCACAGAATCATAGAATTATTTAGATTGGAGAAGGCCTTTAAGGCCATCAAGTCCATTCATTAACCAGCATTGCCAAGTCCACTAGTAAGCCACGTCCTAGGTGGCACAGCTACACGTCATATAAATACATCTAGGGATGATGAATCAAACGCTCTGGAGCTCTGGCTGATATCTCTGATGTCAGAGCCTGCTTTATGTCAGCTCTGAAGAAAATTGTGTTTGATGTCATAAGGCAAATCAGACACTGCAAGAAAGTTCAAAGTGTAGTTTTGAAGCAACTGTATGTGCTACTATTGGGCAGTGCTTTACAGGAATGAAATATGTGGTTTCTGTGCTGAAGCTTATATTGCCTAAATCATGTAAAACAGAATGTAAGACTTGGACCAAATTTCTTACCCTTGCTGTGTGTGCAGCCTTGAAGCCTTACTAATTGACTGTACAAGGGTTGTGTGAAAATGACACATGGGCATGTCTGCTTCTGTCACTTGAGTTCAGTGTGGCACGCCATTATGGTTGTATAGACAGACTGTGACAACTGACAGTAACAATGTATTGTGCCAACATATTTGCTAAGACATCTCTTTGATTTGATTTGGCAGAAGAACTAAAAATTACATTTTCAACACTATTTTTATATATTGTATATAAACAATATATATATTAATTTTAATAAGGGGAGTGGCTTAGTCCAGAGCCAACATGAGCCTTGTCTGTTGCATTGGGCAGAAAATGGTGCTAACAGAGCAGCTGGCATATACCTTCCTAGGCTCCATCTGTCAGAGTCTGCATTGCTTTATAAATCACATTCCTGGTGGAGAGATTTGTTTCTTGCTGTAACGTTTGCAGCCTGGATTAAAATGGAATTCCTCAGTTGTTGTTTTATAAATTTATTTATTGTTTAAGTGTGTATGTGTATATATATATGATATATGTATGTCCCTTAGTCTTTCCATTAGAATTAACTTCTTCCCTTAATAAAGAAGCTTTATTCCCTCTGCCTTCCTCAAAAAAGAGGATGATTAAAAAATTGAGATTCTTCTATTTACAGTTAGTCAACAGAATGAAAAACAACTTTCTTTTCAAGTAAAAGAAAATAGGCGAGGACACAGTGAGATTGACTAAATTTGGTCTCAGCCCATAGAAATGCTAATTTGCTATCAAGGCTATTCAGGACTGGTCAGGGGAATATTATTGATGGAAATGAAGGATTTGCTTCTAGCTGATTGTCTCGTGCATACAGGATTTGGGGGAAGGGCTTGTCTGAAACAGAGTTTGCGAATTACAGGCGGTGCTGGTTACACTGCTGTATGTGTTTGTTAAACAGTAATTTGGTGTCTGTCTTGACCCTTGAGATAAAGAAGCTGACTAGTCAATGTTTTTTGTCAAGATAGTGTTTCTAAAAAGAAACAGACTGAAATCTTGTTTGTGGACTGCGGTGTGGTGGTGGTGGTGATCATCTCATCTTCTGGTGCCTTGAATGAATGCCAACTTTATTGTGCAAGGTCTTTACCTGGGGAGAAGAGATTTCAAGTTCTTCCAGTTTCTCTGTGATTTGTATAGCTGAGTTACTGCGTCTTATCTGGAGAAACTCAACAGACATGGTATTATTTCATACCAGTGAGTTTTTTTGTGTTAGATGTTGGAAGGAAACTCCCTTGAGCTGGATGGTAGATGCTAGCTTTGCTGTGTTTGTTGAGGATTTCTGCCTTAGTAGATGTGAAGAATTACTGTTTACTGAATGAAAAGAATTTTAATCATGCTGGTTTTCGTTTTGGGGTTTCCATAGTGAGAGGTGTCTTGGGTGTCTTGCTCTTAACGGTTAGGCATCCTTCAGTGTCTTATCTGGCTTTTAGATTGCTCCATACTCATGGAACAATTAGTTACTTAAGGAATCAAGAGCTTTGATATTTCTATTTGACATTGCTTCTCACTATGTGAAGAGAGAAGTGTGCTGAATAGTCTGTTCTATTTCTTGTTTTCACTGTCAGTGAAGGATTGACTCCCAGCCCCCTGGAGAGGCCTTGGACAGGAGGTGGACATGTTCAGTGACTGCAATATGTTGCTATTAATAGCTTGCAAACTATGGGGTAATTAAAATCTTGACCTTTTACTTGCACACACACAAATTCAAGAATGGTAGAAAACTACAACAAAATGACAAGTTATGATAAAAATCACTTAAGTAAAACCCTTGAACGTTTTTGCATTGCACAAACTTTAGTACTGATCTTTGTGATGCAGAATTTTAGTTGAGATTTGGCAGTGGTCTGGAATGTGTGTGGCTTTTTGGCTTTAGCTCCCCTTCGTATGGAGGCTGGGCTGGTCCTATCATTTTATCAGGCTGTACTTGGACTAAGTCCCTTCCTGTTCTTTGTCCCCACGTAAATGCTTGCTTTTTAAATTTCCCACTGTTGTTTTTACTGATGATAATGATGATATGAATGGCAGAGCAAGTTGTTCCAGTAACAAGAATATGGATAGTGATCTGCTTAAGTTGAAGCAAGACAGTAGATGAAGTGTAATGGTGACTCTCTGCAGCCTTGTCTGTGGTGCTGTGGGAGGGTGTCTCTTGTCCTAGTATGTTGGACAAGGGTTGAGTTTGAAGTTCTGAGCTAGCTCTTCTGATGGGTTACTTCACTTTACAGTGGGGGAATTGAGGTGCTGATCAGTGAAGATCAGTCCAACTTGTAGGCAAGTAAATTCCAGTCCAGATATAACTCTGTGGATATTGGAATGCACTCAACACATCATCCATCCCCTTGAAGTATTACCTAGCCTAATGCATTGCAGAGAGAATTTCTTCAATGGAATTGCTGTATGGCACAAGTACTGTAAACCTATTGCAGGAGACTATGGACACACCTGATACTCCTATTTTTACCTGCATGGCATATGTAATGTAAGCAACCCCTTTTGTAAATTTTGAAACCTTAGTTTGTCATGCTGCTTTGGAATGTCATGCATCCCTTAAGGCTCTATCTGTGGTGATAAAAACCTTGAATGCTCCCTGCTGAGTACCTGCTACTAATAACCACAGTCTGTGTAGATCTACTTGGATGGCTTCCAGGTAGGTAGTTGGCTCCTGAAAGTTCTTCAGAATATAGAAACTGGTGACACTTGCTGCTGCGACTTGTCAGTGTGTCTCTCTTCTTTAATTTATAACTGATTCGCTGATGTAATAACCATCAGTAACAGCCAAAAAGTCTACCATGGTGCAGTGTGTTTACAAAGCAGTCTGACAAGCTCTATGAAAGACAGATAAGGGAAAACCTGTATCTGTGGGGTACCTACTTATTTCAGTTTGTAGCTCCTCAGTTATTTACAGTGATCTAGGGACATGGTATTCAACATAAATTACATTTTGTTCCTGAGCCAAAAGTCTAATCTAGTGTATATGGCATATTTAAACCTTTTAAAAACACATTACTGCTGGTTGGATGTGAAGTACTTGGTCTAACAACATATATTGTGAATAGTTTAGAGATGTCCAAGCTTTTTGAAATTAGCAGTCAGAAGTAACAAATAAACCCTCAAGACCAGCTTTGATTTGTTAAAAACCTTATCAGATCAGTGAAGCAGCAACTTCAGATCATATATGTGAAGTTCCACATAATGTAACAAGCCCTTGCTTTAGGGGGCTTTGCTCCTGTTTTCTGAGTGGGGAAAGCACTTTTCAGAGATCCATTCCTTCCACTTTGAGGTGTCCCCAGGTATTTCTCAGGCAGGTTAAAGTACTGATGTGTAGGAGTCTTCAAGCCACTTCCAGAATGTACATCTTCACCATTCTGTAAAGTATTTCCTATTGATTTGAAAAATTAGGTGCTGTAGGTTGTAGTTAACGTAAGTCCATAAAATAAAAATTTTGACTGGTTTGATATGGATCTCTGAGCTAAAATGGCAAGACCTTAGTTAGGAAAACAGGGCTTGGAAACCTGGACTGTAGTGCTGGTATTATCAGAAAGTATTCTGTAAATACCAAAGACAGGTACATGGTGAGATGAACAAAAGAGAATACTAATGGATGTATTGATGACTTTGCATAGTTGCATTCTGTGATGCACGATAGAGATTGCTGAATTCCTGTGGCAACTGATTGTAGTAATCCTAATTTTATCTTTAACGGTAGGTGGAATTTTTTTTCAAAAAGACGAAAATGTAAAACTGAACAGTTTTCTTGTGTTTGCTTGTGAAGCAAACGCAAATGTACTACAGTGTTGCATTTTAAAGGTGTATAAGCAGTGACAGCAAAGGCAAATAAAACTGAGTGTAAAGCTGTTCCTGTAGCTTGATTGCTGAGAGTGATCAAGCCCAGCAACAGAACTCCAAGCACCTGAACAGCTATTGAGCACTCAGTAATTAAGAACTCTGTTTAACTTACTGATTATTGGGCTGCTTTAGGGCAGTTCTCTGTTAGTAGTTTATCCTGGATGAGTTTTTCTGTGCTTGAATTTGCACATATTCCAACAGCTTGAAGATGAGAAATGTGGAGCAACCCGTGCCACATACTAAGGAGGCATTTTGATTTGTTTTTGCTAGGCCAGCCAGCTTTGGTGTGATCTGATAAGCTACTTTCTGACCTTTGTCAAATGGAACCAGTTGTTCTGGTGGGGAATTTATCTTACAAGGAGTTTCAAACACAGTGAATGGAACTGAAGTTAAAAAAGGGAGAAGAGAGGTTGGACAGCAGGTTTTGAGGGTATGGACTGGTGTGTTTGCAGTGGAAAGTTTGACTTCTGAAGATGGTTCGCAGTGTGAGCTGATAAGATTTGTGGGGGGAGCCTGTACATGCAGTTGTGTGCTGTGTGAACTGGCACATGGTGGGAATTAATTGAGAGAGAGATGGGAGGGCAGATGGCTTGAACAATGCACACACAATGTTGTGGGGATGTGCCTGTGTGGGTGGCAGTTTGGAGAGGGGAAGATGTGACTGGTAAAGATCAGCTGTAGAGTGATGGACAGGTTCCTCATCATCATTTGACCATGACACATCACTGAACTGAAGACTCAGTAATTAAGCTTCTGCTCTGTTTTAGTTGTGTCAGTTGCTTGGGTGCAGAACCAGTTTTGATTTTACAATAGTATGTATGTAAACTTTTCAAGGAAGCTTTATAATAGAATTTGCATTTGACAAAAGTACATGGTATGCAGTGTGGAGTGCTGTGCAGTTTTAACTGTCTCTATGTACCCCATTAAATTATATGAGAGGTTTTCTTTCTAAATTTTTAGTATGAAATCTAGTCATGTGAAAGCGATTTCAAACAGCAATTTTGTCATAGTCACATGGCTGTTAAAAGTGAACTAGGGATACAGGTGGGAGCTTACAGGAGGGAAACTTCAAAAGCTATGTTCTGTAAAAAATATCCACTTTGCTACTAAAGGGGATCAAATTTTTGTTTATATCAAGGGCAACTGGAGAAAAAACAATTTCTTTGAAGCTTTTAATACTACATTGCAAAGTAATTCTGAACCGTTAGGAAAGAAGTCAGGTGACAATCTTTGTATTGTGTTGTCTCAAAATTGAGTAGTTGACTAGTGCTTATGTATTACATTGAATGTAAACACGTCTGCTGTCTTTTAGTCTGCTTTCAGTTTTTTGCTTAAAAAGAGATGTGAAAGTAATAGTTGAAGAACATTGGAACACTCTGCTCCCTCCTGTTTCTGTCACACAGTTCTTGGCTTCTCCCTCTACCCTCCCACCTTTGCTGTCTGTGAAGCTTTTAGCTTATATCTTGTGGATGCCAGCATTTCACATTAAAATAATGCAAAAGATAGTATGTCAAGTTAGTTCTAATCTAAACTGTTAATCTACAAACTGAAATTGCCTGAATTATCTGCAAGACTTGAAAATATTCTTAATCTAGTTCTTACAGGGCATGAAACGCATTCCACATCTCAACTATGTTCATTTAATCCTGCTGCCAAAGTAGTAATTTCAGCAAATAACTAAAATGTTTGGTGCTTAGGCAAATGAGAGCAAGACATTTAATCAACGAATCATTACAGATGAAAAGAAACTTGTTATACATGGAAGTTTTCTCATTTAACAACACTCAATAATGTGGTGCTGTGACTTTGTCACCTCTTGCTGTTTAGCCTAATAGTATTTAATTGAAATTTTTTAATAAGAAAACTGCTTGAGTAAAGGCTGCAGATCTCCACTTGAGTTTACATGAAGTTACTAGAACTAATGTTGACTCCTGCTTTATTGGTTGTGTCTGGTTCAGTAAACCTTTTATTTCAGACACCTCTGATCTGCTACCTGCATTTTTACCATTTTCCACAGTGGCAGAAGTTCAAGTATGAATTATCAGTTGTTTTCTTTAGGCTGTAGTTCAGTAGGAGAATGTTTTTAAAGTCACTGCTAGTGGTGATTTAAAGTTTAAAATGCCTTTTTGGAAAGCCAGCTTTTGGAAATTTGTTTATTGAACCTTTAGTAGTTGTTTTGCAGGTTATGTTTTCTGAAGAAGCAAAGTGACTTCTACTAATTTTTCCTGACAGCTAGAAATGTCAATACTTTTTTTAGATGAAAGGTACTAAAAAATACTAAGAAAATGGAGTTTTACGTAGTCTGTCCTTAGTACATGCAATAGCTCTTCTGCCTTTTGGCAGCAGATGACATTGAACCATTCTTGCTGCTTCACATTTTAGAAGGCATCTGTATGTGAATTCCATTTGAAGGATGGCATTAACCAAGTGTCACTAATAAGTGTCAAACGTTGCTAGGAATGTTAGTTATGAATATGAACAAAATTCCTGGATTGGGGAGAATTCACTGGAGTTTAAGAAATATATAAGCAAAATGTAGCATAGCATAACATGTTGCAGTATTTAGGTCATGATGCAACTTTTATAATGTATATGAACAGCTTGCCTTCTGGTTTTCTTCTTAAAAATAAGAGACAGGATTTAAAAATGAATGAGTGGAAGCTGGAAAACATAGGGCTCAGTTGAATGCTAATGGGATGTCTTTGTTTCCTTGCTTTGTGCTTGACATTGTAACTCTTGCATACAATGTGGGTAGAGCGTTATTCAAAGAAATCAACAATAAAAATAGAAGTCTAATTAGAAGGGACAATTAATATGGACTTTTTCTGTTGGTTGCTGAGGTCTACTATTTGTTCCACGAATACATAAAACTAGGAAGAAACTAGCACTGAGTCATTGTGTACTGAAAACTCTTCCTTATGCAGTGCATCTCTATTGAGAGTGGAAGAAAAGGAAATTCTGGGTACCTGCAGTTTGCAAGTTTGGTAACAGATGAAATACATGGCTTCCACTGCCAGCTCCTAAGGTGTGATACAGGGAGTACTTCAAAAGGGGTTCTGTCTGTGTGTTTTCATGGTAGAGGTGGTGTTGGTATCTCCCCTCCTGTCAGAGAGGAGGGACTTACTTGGGCCATGTAACTCAAGTCATGTAAACAGTTCCTGATGTTGGGCAGTAACCTGCCCTCTGACTAGGGAGCCTTGCCTCAGGACAGATTGAGGACTTTACCTTAGCAAGATGTGATTTCAGTGGGAAAGTTACCCTTTCCCTATATTTTTACCCTTCAGGGGAAAGCATATATTCCCTTCTGATACCTCAAAATATGTGTGTCTTCTCAATCAATGATGAACTTTCTCAGCTGTCAAGGAAAGTTTATTAAGCTTTTGTGTGAGGAGAGATAATTTCACAAGTACTGCTGTATGCAGGAGGCCTCTGTGCGTGCCATCCTGATGCTCTACTCGCCCTTCTCCTGGTCTGTGGTAGTAGCCAGCATAGCTGGAGGGTGGGCTTCATAGATGGTGTGTGGAATAGGGGACACCCAACTGTGGGAAAATATTTTTCTGTCTTAATTAGCCCAGGCTGCATGACCTCACAAGAAATGGCAAAAGGAGCATTTCAGTGGTCATGGGGATTTAGAGGCTTTTTGAGAAATGAGGGATTGGATAGACTTTAGAAAATCAACTCAAACAAATCACGGTAGTGTTGTTTTTCCTACTGAATGAATTGTTTCTTGGCATCTAGATTTATTATTGTTAAATATTTTTCAAATATTTCATCTCCTCGGTATGATTGAGATTTTTTAAAATCTCATGCAGATCAAGTACTTTGGCTGCTCAGTCAGACCTTCTTGATTACAGATTTTTCCAAATACAGGTTGTATTTTTTGTTCCTGTCCTTTTTCCCCATTCTCTTCCTGGCCTAAAGTGGATGTCTTGTTTTGCTTTACAGGCTCCAGATAAAAGGAAAGCATTAGAGGAGACCAAAGCCTACACAACTCAGTCTCTAGCCAGTGTTGCTTATCAGATCAATGCACTGGCCAACAATGTATTACAACTGCTGGACATCCAAGCATCCCAGCTACGGAGGATGGAGTCCTCCATCAACCATATCTCCCAGGTAATCTCTTTTCTTTTTTAGTAGAGGACTGCCAGTGTTGGAGGAGGCATTATCGTGTCTCTTATTATTGAGTTGGATAGTTTATGCTGACTTGTTTATTGTGATAGAAAATGGTAAGGCTTTTTTCTTTGTAATATTTATGAAACACGCTTTGTGATTAAGGTCATGACCAAAATAAAATAGTTCCTGTATCAAGAGTGCTGGAATTATATTTGATTTAAAGCAGGAATTAATTATTAAGATTTCAAGACCTGAAGCTGTGCTTGAGGGAGGGGTAGAGAGAAGGATTCTGTTTCTGAAGGAAATCCAGTTAGAAATGCCATATGGAGGTGATATTTTATTTAACACATGCAGTGAGTTCATTTGTTTTCATAGCCTTGCAGGATATAATTTCATGTGCTATGTGGAAGGGGAGAGGTGTTCACATGCTGCCACTACCTGCTCAAGCCAAACTCCTTCCCAGCCAAGGCAGTTGAATGAGTGAGCTGACCTGACTTGAACTGTGACTGCAGTATTACTGGAGTTTCTGCAGTGAGGACATGGAAATAGATGACAGGAAAGAACAGGCCTGTCCCTCTCTGTGGCAGCCTGTATTTCCCTGGCTGAAGCTTCACCCTGGCTGCCTGCTTCATTGCTGCCGTTGCCTGCCTTGTACCTGATCATTACCCTGATTGTGTGCTAACTCAGCCAAAAACGTCTGCTGTGTTTAATCTGGAAGTGGCTTGCTGCATAGCCAGGTGTGTGCCATATTGGTGCCAGTGAAGGCAGGGACAGGACTCAGTTATTTCACCCTTACATTGCTGTTCTGAAATGGGCTTTAGGGAGTTGTTAAAATCCCAATATTCACCCTGTTGTACTCTTACTGAAATTCAGTTGGATCTTCACTGGGTTTTGTCCTATGTCTCTTTGAAATGTTTGGTGAACAAATAGCACAGGATGCAACCTAAAACGCTCCTCAGTGCAGCCAGTGAATTAAAAACCTTAGTCGGTCAACCGGCATCCTGTTGATGGTATACCTTAGACCAAATACATGAAAGAAAGTGCTTCTTATGGTCTCTGCTGCCTCCCTCCCCAGCCCTGCTAACCTCTTACTGTTTTTTTAGAGTTGTGGTTTCTAAACATCTTTCTGTGAAATGGCAGCACAGTGTTTTTATCGAAAGCATGTCAGCAGGAAGATTCCAGTGCATATGGAAGGGCCCCCTAGTAACAAACTATCAAAAAGGCACATGAGGTTAACATGTGCTGAGAACTAAACAATGCTAAAAGCTGGGTGAAGTATTTAAAAAGTACCTGCCACTGAAACAGGAAAGTAGGAGGAAATGAAATTGCTGCAGATAAGTTTTTTTTTCTGTTAAGTATTCAGAGATGCTGGGATTATGACTGCCTTTTAAGAATTGTCTGGATAAAGAACTGAATCTACAGACTTTCCCAAGCATTTGATGCCCTCTTATACTGAGCACATCTTTTCTTAAGTGTTTGAGAGCTGCAGTGTATGTGCACGAAGCCATTATTGTTAAATTCTCATTGGCCCACTAGAATGACTAACCATGGAAAAAGCCAAAATGTTTGATACTAGCATAAAAGGTGTTAGCCTATTGCACTGTTTGCTGCTTGGATTGAAGGCACTATGCTGAAAGCTGTTGAGTCACCTGATACATGAACTGTTTGCTAAAGGCTGTGAACAATCAGTGCTTTGTAAAGCTTTTCAGGAGCGTTTAGCAAGGTCGCTTGCTTGTTTCTGTCCTGGTTGGTCTTGCTTGAAACTAATCCTTGCTTATAAATGAACCTCTGCAGACTAATTTTGTAGAATTAAACTGGATACAGATAATGCACACATACCAGCTCAGCTATTTGCTTTGAAGTGTTTCTGGTCGAATGCTTCAGCTGCCTTTCTTAAATCAGCTGTACAGTTGCTGTGATGTACTCTTTTTAAATGCTTTGGGATCTCCAGAGTGTCCTTCCCTGTGCCTGTATCAATTGTGAATATTTTCATGTTACTAAAGCATGGGGATGAACAAGTTCTCAAAATGGCATTCTTTTTCATGAAAGAAGTATTGCCTAGAAACACAGAACTGAGGCATTGCCAGTTCAATCACTCGATTCTGGATTTTGCAAAAAAGAGCATCTATTGGTGAAATAAAGTACAATTTGATAGTTCTTTTAAGGAATAAAGTCCTGTGGCTCTTCTGAGCACAGACTGTTTCTGTTTCCATACTGTTTTTCAGTTCACTGTGTATGTTCTCCAGAATGACTCTAAGCTAAATCCCTGGATAGCTAAGCCTGATTAGTAGCCACTCTGTATTTTTCCTAGCTTTGTATCCTCTTCACTGGAAAAAGCACTCATGAAAAGTTAGGTGATGTGACTGGTGTTATATTGTTACTGGAGCCTAATTTTACAGGTGGAAATTGTGCTTGGTTTTATAGGAAAAAAATTGTCTTTGGTTTCTGGTTGAGCATAAACACAGAGGCTTCACATGAGTAATAGCAGTGTGGTGAGGGAGCACTTTTCTGAGGTGGAGGCAGTGAACAGCTCCAGGAATGGCTTTCTCATAGCAGCCAGAGCAAAAACCTGCCCAGCTGCATCTCTGTTTTCTGTAGTCACAGTTGTCTTTCAAGCTGGAATGCCTGGGTCTGGAGTGACCTGCCATGTGATCATTTACTACATCCAGTACAGGGGGCTGTACACATAGAGCTCAGCTCTTTGGTTTAAATCCTTCATATTGACCAGCATTGCCAAGCTGACTTGACCTTTCCAAGCTGCTCTGATATGGCAGAGCAGAGACTTGGTCACTCTTCTGGAGAAGTTTGAAAACCCTTCTGGTATAAGGGATCCTACTTACTCTGTTAGGCAAGCTTTGGGGGGAAAAAGATAGTAAGTGTATACTTTGCACCAACATGAGCATCAAGACCTCACTGATGGCATTAACTTAGCAAATGTACTAGACACCGTCCTACAAGGGCCAAATGCAGGATCCAGGGAACTACCAGCCTGTCAGCCTGACCTCAGTGCCAGGGAGTCATGAAATGCATCACCTTGAGTGTTAACATGTGACACATGAAACCAGGGAATCAGGCCCAGCCAGGATGGGTTTGTGAAGGCAAATCCTGCTTGACCAACCTGATCCCCTTCCATGACAAGGAGACCCACTTAGTGGATGAGAGAGAAGCTGTGGATGTGTCTACCTGGACGTTAGTAAAGCCTTTGACAGCATTTCCCACAGCATCTCCCAGAGAAACTGGCTGCTCACAGCTGCTCTTTGCTGGGTAGAAAACTGTCGAGATGGCCAAGCCCGGGAGTCTTGGTGAATGGAGCTACATCCAGCTGGTCACTGGCCACCAGTGGTGTTCCCCAGGGCTTGGTATTGGGGCTGGTCCTGTTTAATGGCTTTATCAATGATCTGGATGAGGGGATGGAGAGCACCCTCAGTCAGTTTGCAGACACAGCAAGTGGGGTGGAATTGTTGATGTACTGGAGGGCAGGAAGGCTCTGAACCGGGATCTGGACAGGCTGGATGGAACAGAAGAGGCTTAACGGTCTGCAGTTCAATGAGACAAAGTGCCAGATGCTGCAGTTGGACTGCAACAACCCATGCACTGTTCCAGGCTTGGAGAAGTATCTGGGAAGTTGCCCAACAGAAAGAGACCTGGGGGTGTTGGTCAACAGAAGCTGAATCTGATGCAGCATGTGCCCAGGTGGCCAAGACCACCAGTGCCATCCTGGCCTGTGTCAAGAAGTAATGTGGCCAGCAGGACTAGGGAAGTGATCATCCCTCTGTACTCAGCACTACTTCTCAGCTGTTCTCAGCTGTACTCAGCTCTTCCTTTCCTCTTCTTGGAAATGAAAGTTGACGTAAAACATACACTTTAAGATACATTTTTTGCTGCTTCATTTCCATAAAGTTCAAGAGAAGGAAGATGGGACAGCCAGATTTCTCAGAGGAGAGAGGTTGACAGGGCCATCCTTGTTTACTGTGTCAAAACTGAAAAATGTAACAGATCAGCGCTCATGCTTATGTCAGAGCTGCAGCACTGTGTGTAGCAAAATTCCTTTTTTTTTTTCTTCTCTACATAAACAGCTTTTAAATAGCTCAGTATTTAAATCCAAGCATGAAGAAAGCAATAGTCTCCTTTTAAAGAAATGATAATTTTCACCTGGAAACACTGCTCCCCCTTAAACATTCAGTGGGAAGATTTTCTTTTGCATCTGAAGCTCTCCTCTAATGCGAAATAGGGACTATTGCAAAAAAATGCGTTCTGAGAACATCACTCTCAGCAAAAAAAGATACACGCGCATATTTTGTTACCATTTGGAGTTACAAGCTTTTAGAACTAAAAAAAAAATTTAAAAACTCCCCCGAATTAGTTCAGAAGAATCTTGCCTGTTATCATCCATGTCTAATTAATTGCATGTGTAATTCAAGTGCCATATACAAGCAGAAAGCCAAATGCCTTACGTTGCTATGGCATGGTTCTGTAGGTAAAGTTGGGGCAACAGTGCAGATACACAGATGTCTTCTTGTAGGCTTTCTGAATCCTACAGCTGCAGCCTGTGTTGAATCACATATAGACAATCCCAAACACTAAGGCCTTTCCATTGGGTTAGCTACCAGTCAGGATTTATGTGGATTAGGTTTTAGAGAAATCCTGCTGCACATGTTCTGGGGCTGTAAGGGGTGAGCTCCAAAGTAGTAGCAAGTTGGTGTTTGACAGGGAAGAGGACCACAAGAGCTGTTATGTGCTCAGCCTGTCTCTGGTGTTGGAAGAGGCAAAAGGCAGTGCAGGTACAGTGGTGACTCTTTATGATTGAGTTTTTGTGGGAAAGAGCTTTCAGAGTGGTGTGTACTTTGGATTAATGTGATACTGCATGTAGGGATTGTGGTGTATGATCACAGCACAGTTTAATTCATGTTTGAAAGCCAAGAAGTAGAAAGAGGGTAGAAAATGTGACAAATCTGCTGATGAATGTGGATGGTCATGCCTAGAAACAAGCAATTATGTGAAGTACTTTAGTACACTTATGGATGGAAGCAAAAGACCTTTCCAGATCCTCTTAATGGTGACTGTGCTTCCAAAGTACAGCTGTCCAGGTACTTTTATGCTGAAGTTGCCTCATTAAAAAGAAGTAAATGCTTAGACCTCTGACCTTTGTCTCTGACCTGAAGAACATATGGGCTAGATGGAAGGACTGTTAATTGGAGAGAAGATTAGCCAGAACTAGCAAATGGTTGACTGCTACTAACAAGGAGGGTCAGTACTGAAGGCCACAGTGTTCAGAACATTCTTTGGAGACCATTCAGAACATAAAGCATATCCTCAACAAATCTGGGACTAGCTCCAGGTTAGGAAAGGTGATTCATACATTGAATGGCAGAGCTTCAGTACACAGGACTCTTACTGAACGAGCAAAAGCCTTGGGGAACTGGGCAAGGTGCAAAGTCCTACACTGTAGAGTAGGGCCCGAGTGCATTTGTATGCACTAGGAGGTGACTGTGTGAGTAGTAATGGGTTGGAAAGGAGCTGGTGTGCTGATGGGTGCTGTGCTGAGCATGAGCCAACACCACAAGGCTATCTGAATAAATGAAGCAGTGTGGTGGGGCTGCCTTGGGAAGATTGTTACTGACAGATGAAAGGCAGTGATGCAATTTCATCTGGAGTGCTGGGTCTGGCTTGTTTTCTTTTTTGTCACCTGCCTTGTTCAAGAGTGATTTAGGGAAACCAGATGCAGTCCAGCAGAGAAGGATGAAGAGGGGCTTGGAGCATGCAGCCTGCAAGGAGAGGTTGAAGGAGTTGTGTTAGTTTGGTCCAATAAAGAAAAAGCAAAGCAGTGATGTTATGGTAGTACCTAGTATGTGATGTTAGGTAGTACCTAGTAGTACTTAAGTCTGTTTCTGTCTCTGCAGTTAGTCTTTTACCTGATAGTGACAGTGTAATGTTAAACAGCTAGCCATAAGCTGAAGCTTGGCAGGTTAGTACATAGAGCTGGGAAAAACCTCTTTATTTTGGAGTATGATGCAGCACTGGATCTCTGCCCTGACTCTTCGGTATTAAACTGCAGCAGCTGGGTGTATCCTAAAAGCTGCCTTTATATCCCTGAAAGACATACGATAAGTGATAGGAGCTAATTGGTGATGGGGGGGAATAATTATAAAGTCATGGGAGAAGCTGCCATCACATATCTACAATGTTGTAAGCTCCACTTCCATCCAAACTTTCCTTTCACACATCCAGAAGTGTGTGGAGAGACCAAAAGGATCAGCAGGAACTAATGCATCATCTAATGTTGTATACTTTAGAAAGAGAATGTCTTCTGTCTGGTTCTCTTGGACTACTTGTGCCTGTCAGCAGCCACAAATACTCTGAATAAGGCAAGAAACTTGCACCTTTTGTTTAGATTAAGCTTGCCTTGGGTGACGTTCTCTCTCCTAATAAAGTGCTGACAGTTATCTCTGTGGCCTTTGCTTCACATCCTGTTCTTCCTGTTCTCTCCCTGATAGAGGCCAAGGCTCCAAAAAGTTGTGCCGTGCTTGCTCTGTTTATCTGTCTGCTTATGAAAATTGTTGTTAACTTGGTGCGTATCAGCTTCTACATGATATATATGAATTGCTCAGAAAATAGTATAATGTCTAAGAGTTGCCTTGTCAGCCATTCAGCTGAAAAATTCCCTTCGTGTCCACAAATGAATACATGTAGGGTGTCTGTAATCCCTGTGCAGTTCAGCTGATGCAGTCAAAAAGAAAACCCCAGCACATTACCAACAAACAAATCAAAGCAACCATCTCATGACTAAGTATAGTTATGTGCACCTTTGAGAGAGCAACCACAATGTCAGCCTTTCTCTGATGGGGAAGAGCAGCTGCTTTCATGAAGAAGAGACTGAACCAGAAACTTTTGTTTCACACTTTTTTCTTGCCCTGTAGAGTGCTGGGTTTTGAACATATTTTTGGGGAATGGGCAGCGTTGCTTGCTTTAATAGCCATTGACTGTCATGAATTCCTTCATATGCTTATTCCCATTCCACCGTCTGCTAGAAGGGCAGTCTGAACGCGTAGTTTTAAACATGTTTTAGACCATTAAAGCTTTCTTTCTGCTCAGTGGTTATTTTGCTGTATCTCGTTAAATACTAAATTAAGAGGCTTGATGCAGCCTCTTGTTTTCTGAAATCAAAGCCAAAAATCGAGGACTGTGAACATGACTCTGAAAGGCCTTTTGACAATTTTGTGTAACAAAGGAGTCATCAGTGTTTGTACAGTCTTTTTAATGAAAACCTCTCGTATCTGGAAGACATACTACACAGACAAAATGCATCATTAACCTGATAGGAAGTCACATATTGGACTTTCCAAGGGGTCTTGTTGGTTTTTTTCTTCAGATGCATCTGATTAGCTTGCTGCCTGACATTGATATTCCTTCTGTTTCAAGTCTTAGTAAACCAGCAGCCTTCACATATGAATAGCTCCTGGTTTACATTGAATTAAAGTTTTATCTCTGTCAGTGTTTTAATTCCATAAATGCAGTGTATGAGATGATAAGAACATTGTGCCTAATAAAACAGCAGGTAGCCAGCTACCAGAGCATTTAGTCAGTTGCTGTGCCTGTGCCATCCAGTGGAGCTATTTGGAATGTTGGTTTTTGTGGCAGCTGGGTAGTGGTGTGCTTGAGCTGACTCTTTTTGGGGAAACGGAGGGGCAAAACAAGTACAAGAAGCTTACTGTGAAGAAGATGAGTTACAGCATTTGTTGTACAGCATCACTGAAGCTGCCACTCAAGCACAAGAACACATCCTGCTGGGTGCTTGTGGCTGGACTTCTTGTGCCATTCAGATAGGAATTGCTTAGTGCTTTCTGGTGGCTAGTTACAAGTGCTTAGTTAACTTTGATCTACAGGTGGAAAACCAAGTAATGATTGACATGAGTGTTTACAAGCCAGTAATAACACTGCCACTTTTTATGCTGCTGCTGGTTTGACTTTATTCTCTTAATTAGCAGCCTTTCGAGACCCATTGATATATGTTATGCATGTCTTGTAAAAGCCCCCTTACATATCACATATATACAGAGGTCACATATATACAGAGAACAGTTGATTAGTTCATGGGGGGTCTATGAATGACTTGGTAGCTGCTCTTCTAAAGCTGGGACAACTTCTATTGGTTTTTTGTAACTTTGAAAAAGTGTGTATGAAGTGTGAAAATCTGTCCAACGATGTTAATCTTACTAAACACTTGTTGCGTGGCTCTGGAGCTCCAGTGGGAATCCATTCCCTTCTCCAGCATAATTTCTGCGTCACTGGGGCAGTCACAGACACAAAGGGAAATTTCCCTTTACTGTACTGCAAAAAAATGTGAAATGGTGTTGGGTGATATAATTTATGGCTAAAGACCTAAATAGGTTACCCTGAGCATTGTTTATTCAGGACAGCTTATTTTGCTGGAGAATATTGTTAATTCTTCCCTGACCCTGCTGCTAGTGCCCTCACAGAGAGGGCATTGTGGCCATAGTGGAAATAAAACTGTAAATTTGTTTGTTTAGAAGCTGTACTCTATATGGAGTTTTTATCTTCTGATGAAACTCAGAATGTGTTTTGAATGAGCACATTTTGAGTGACAATTAGCTGAGGCCATCATTTGCTATTTCAGTCATTCCTGTTTGGAATGTTTACTATGCATGTAGAAGTAACCAGCATGAAAGTATGTGCCTCTTTCTCAATTCCAAAATATAGATTACTAAAGCTGTCATTTTCCTCTCTAATATTAAATTCTGGTGCTAACACATATTATTTAATAATTTTGGCTAATATTGTACCTAATTCTATCTTATGGGCATAGAAATATAAGTAATATGTGACCACAGAATCACATAGTGATTGTGATGGTTTTGTATGTTGTTTGCTTGCTCTTTGAGAATCTGCTGAGTAGCTGTGACTTCTTAATCAACGTATCCCTGTATGAGTGCTAATGTTTAATGTAGCTTCACCTCTTCATGCCTAAAAGCATTTGTTTCTTCCTCTCACACGTTGTCCTAGGATGATTATTTACAATGGATCCAATGGTACAATTCAGCGTGGTCTCACACAAGGACTGAAGCATGGCTTGCTATTTCTTTAACTGGCTTCTCTGTTCTTGCTTGCAAGAGAGAAATAACAATCAACCTGATCTTGTCATGCTATCTCAAATTGCTCTGTGTGGCAAGACCAGGAGCAGAAAGGGTATGATGAAAAGCTATTAGGCTTCTAAATATAAAGTAAGAACAAGTAGGTTGGGGACCTTAGAGTTGAGAGGGGTCATGATGGAAATAATAAAACATATAATTGCTTCAGGAAAAGTCAGTTGGGCCATCATTTGAAAATATAAAAACAAGGAAATTGAATAATGACTGAAAGGCTTGATTTGAATGTAGGAACTTCTACTTGCATGTTGAACTTAGTGTCTTAGAGGACTATTTTTTTAAGTTACTATTTTTGAACTGTGTTCAAAACTAGGCTTTATAAGGCCTTTATCTTTTGCAAGATAAACCTTCAAACCACAAATCAGCCTTTATCAGACTGGAAAGGAGATAAATGTCGTCTTTGGGAAGCTGATCCTTCTTTGTCCATTTATTGGATTTTCTTATGTGTGTTGTTAAGTCAAGTATTGAGCAAGATGCAGTAATGGCCAGAGGTAATACAGGACTAGAAGAGATGAGTTCTGCTGTGGATAAGGCTTGTCACCTAAGCTAGGCTGAAAAAGGTGCTAACTGGAGTTTTGGAGCAGGGTTCATATTTTTTGCTCTTTAATAGCTCATAGGTAGTGTATGGTAAGCTAATGAGATGCCTGCTGGTGTGGACTATCAATTTGTGTATTCCTCTAAATAGTTCTTGAATTTCTTTTAGTTAAAATTTAGATTAAAAATAAGGAAGAAACTTAGCTTGAAGTTATGCAGTTGACCTGTGCATGTGTCTTGGTAGATTATGGCTTCTAAGAGTGGAAGACTGGTCAAAATATTATGTTATTTCACTACTCTACCTCAGGGCACTTTTTGCCTGCTGTGGTGATGAGTGAGATGCTGAAGTAATTGAGGACAATCTCCATTTGGAAAATGGAGGAACCTCCAAATCCTAACAGAAATGTTCTAAATTCATGTATTTATGAGTCATTAGGTAAAGAGAAAAGTCCAGTCAAAAGGCCTGAAACAAATTAGCCTTTCTCAGCTATCTAATCTCTTACCTGTGTCACTGTATTTTGATTTAGTTTCCTCATGCATTCTAAATCTCATGTTAAGAGCCAGCACCAATAGGGTTATATCACCTGTAAGCTGATAGGAGCCAGATCATCCTTTATTTTATTTGTTCCATTCTTCACACTGAGGATGGCCATCACACTACTTACATATCCCTAGTTTAGCCTTATTCTAAACTGATGTGTAATTAAGCATATCTGGTTTTGTGGTATGGATGGTATTCAGACCTGTAGATGTGTCTGCTAGTGCCTTATTTTGATGGTACCATGATAGCTGGCCTCAGAAGTGCTGCATCTATTACAGTTTTAAAGCACTCATGATGTAGTGGTTGTGTTTGATGGTACTCTGGAATCGGAATGCTAAAACTGGAGGAGAGAATTTCTGGGGGTGTTCATGGTGCTTTGGTTAAGATAACAAGTTCTTCCACTCTTCTGATCTCAGGCTGTGGCACATGAATAAATAATGAATAAATAACAAAAAGCTCAGGAAGTGGGGGATGGTTTCCATAAGACCACATTGAGCAAAACTCAAGTTCAGTCATTGGGGATTTTGCTGCTTTAAGCAGCAAATTCCTCCTGCAGTGCAGTGTACCCCTGGGGTGGCAGCAAGAATATCAAGATTCACTCCCAGTTAGCTTGCTTCATACTTCTAGACCTCCAGACATGGGAGCAAAAGGAGAGTGAGGGGACCACAACTCCAAGTTAGTGGCATCTTATTTTCAGCTCAATAACTTAAAGACTCTATTTCCTTGAGCTGCATTAATGTGTAGTCCTTCAATCAATGCAGAAATTTCTTCAGAGGTCCTCTCTATTAGAGCTGGCTGAAAAACTTGGACTAAATACATTTGACTTTTTCTAAAAATTATTTGGAAAACTTTCAAAATATACTGGTTTTCATGTGAAATGTTTACTTAAAATACATTTCAGAGAACGCTGCTGACTGGTCATTATTGGATAATGACAGGTCACCTACTTTGAGAATATTGAAAAGCATAATCTAATTAGTAGAAACTGATTTAAGAAAATGTGGAATGAATTTTTCCAAATGCATTTTTAAAAAGCAGAGGTTCTGCAAACAATTATGTGACTTAAGCAAACATCCTGGGAAAAGAGATTGTGAGCAGTCTGCAGATCTTACTTGCATAATTTTCCTGTGTACTCTTTCCCTCCTTCCCATTTGCCGAGATTCCTTAGTCGTGGTAGTTCTTAAATGTGTAGTTGTTGTTTATGTTAGCTGTATACTTCTGGGAGTAAACACACTCTGCATTGCTGAATGGATATACACAGTTTAAATCCAAAAAGTACATTGACCTCCCCAGACTGTCCCAAAGCAGTGGGGGGAGGTAGGCCACAGAAGTTTGCACAGCTGTCTTTAGTAGCTCAATAAATTGTGTTGTGATCTACCCCTTCATCACTTGGGGAGCTCAGCAGCACCTCCCTCCCCGATTAAGGTGGTGGTGTATCAATCCCCACCACTTTCCTGTGCACTCAGGTTTCTTGCAGGTGTTCAGTGACTCTGCAGTGGGTGTTTAGCTGTCCAGCACTGCACGGGTCAGTGTCCAGTTGTGCACGTGTCTGTGTGTGGTGGTTGTTACTGTGGTGTGGAAGAGCTGCCTTATGAAACTCTGTGGTGCCATTCAAGGCTTATAACTCACCATGGTGTTTGGAGCATCCTCACCAGGCCACCCCTCTGCCCTTCTCAATTAGCTGTAAACACTTCAATGGTCAATATTTGTGTAGCATTTCTGCCTAAAGTGACAGTAGGAAATGGCCAGTCTTCTTTTTCCTGCCATTCTCTTGTGACAGACAGTGTTTTGTTCTCTGTCCCCTATTCCCTGAATTGTGGGCTCAATTATCCTGCAGACAAGGTCTTGAAAACTGCAGACTTCAGCTGCTTCTTTGACTGACTTCATTCTCTGTCTTCTCCTGTGGCTGATGCTCTGCTTCTCCCAAAGTGTTTGCAATCATGTTTAATCAATATGCTAATAACTGCACAGTGGAAATGGCTAATTTCTGAGCACATTATCAGTCTAATGAATTGACTGTAGCAGTAGTAGGATGATACATTCAGCAGCAGGGACATAGTGGTGTGCCTGTGTCTCCGTGCCTACACACAAGACTTCTCTTCAAGACTTGTAGTGGCTTTTAACCTGCCATCAGGCTGCAGTGTTTGTGTTCAGGAGCTCTTGCACAGGACAGAGTCAAGATCTCAATTTTGGGTTTGTGCATGTACAAGCCTGAGATGTGATCCTGGTGGAGGGGCTGAATGATGGCACAGTTTCTTCTTGGGCCAGGCTGCCTCTGCCAGTAGGCCCTGCCTTAGTCAGAAAAAGTTTTGGGTGGATAAGTTTGTGGCTCAGTATGGGGTAAGTGCTGCTGGGACTTCTGAGGCCATCTGGATGTTACCAAGAGATGTAACTGCAGTATTTCATATCAGTTGTGGCCAAGAGTTGGGAGGCTAAGGGAAATCCATTTACAGAAACAATGTGCAACTTCCTGTTTGAGTTGTGCGTGGAAATAAAAACGGCAATGGATAATTGGAGCAGCTTTAGTAATTCCATCTCTGCCTTGGCCCTTCCTTCCCACTCTGTTAAACTGGTAAACGTCATACATCTTTGTGATTTGCTTGTCTGTCTTCTGCTTTTACTTAATATATCCCAAATTGCAAGAAGTCTGTGTGACTCAGTCCAAAATAGTAGCACAGGCTTAGGAAACATGTGAGGGAATTTTTGTCAACTCTCCTTTTTTGCCTGAGTATCTTAACAGGCAGTGCTGTGGAAACTCAATTTTTGGAAGAAGTTTGAGCTGATGGAAGTTCATGATGCTTCTAAACTTGTCCTCTGTTGATGTACCTTCTTGCTGAAGGGGGTTTGAGAAAGGACAGGCAGTGTAAGGAAGTTGATCTGTTTTGTTCTATATTTGTCTTTGAAAACAAAAGCAAGAAATTTGTCAGATCCAGATTGTTTTGGTATTCAAGGGACATGGAAGAGCTCTTTGCTAAAATAATATGCAGAAGATAGTAGTATGAGTAGTAAGTGAACTGTAAAGTAGAATATGTGTACTGGAAACTTCTAGATTGGAACGTGTAAGTGGCTTAGGATTGTTCCTGCCACCCTATTTTACTAATGGGCAGGGGGGACATGAGGAAACAAATCCTTGTTGATGGATATCACTCCAGTGGAGTAGCACCTCATAGGGCTACAACAAAGTTGTTTGCTATAACATCTTGCCTACTTTTTTATTAAAAAAATCTTTAAGAGTCCAGACACTTAGTAGTTCTCTTCTGGACAAAGTGGAACATTCAACCCTTGAACATTTAGGAAACGAAAAGTAGACATTTCATGTAGGGTAAGCTGTGTTTGTGGCACTAATCCAAGAGGGTTTGTGGTGTAGCTAGTGTGGCCTTTAGCCATGTGATGGCTGTTTGGTTAGTACTCATGAGTTACTCCTGGTGCAGTGCTGACCCAGCTGAACACCAGGACATCTCCCACTAGCTTGTGTCACTGCCATCAGATGACATATGATCATAGAGGGATAGAAGGAAGATTGTGCATTGTGTGATTTGTAATCAAACTATATCTGCAGGTAGCTAAAGGAGACTCATGTCATTCCAACATATGTTGTCCTTGTTTTATGTGTGGGGGAAACAGTCTCTTAGAACTAAGACTGTCTTAGTTCTAAGACTAACAACCTTAGACATCTCATAGGCCCTGAATTCATGTGGAGAAGGGGAGTGCTTGGGAGAGACATTTTTGTGTATGTGTATTTGTGTGTGTACGTGTATTTTTTTGTTGGTTTTAGGTCATTTGGTGGTTGGGATTTTCTTGTTTTAAGAAAAGTATGTGTCTGAAAATTAATCCAGACCATTTTCAAGTAAATACATGTGATAAATGAGACTAGCTTTTAGTGAGTTCTGTTATTCTTCAGCATAATAAATAAATAATAAATCCACTATGCCATCCACAACATAATCTTTATTATTGGAAAATACTTTATTTTTGCTATTAGAGCTGATTAAATAAAGCACTGAAGAGGTGATACATTAAGGCTAAGGCAATATTACCTCACTTTCTCTTGGCGTGGGTTCTGTTCCGTGCTCTTCCCAATTTGACTTGCCAACTTACAATTAAATGTGGAGTATTGGGCTTTGGGCTTTTTTTTTTCCTGTTGCTCAGGCATGAGCATTCTGACTCATCATTGTTACAGCTTTATCAGCCTCTTACCTCAGACAAACTTTCAGAAAATTCAGACTTGTTCTGTTGAGTTTATTTTTCATAGGCTTTTTTTAGATGGTTTCCTTTACAGCCACCTGCAGTGCTCTTTGCAATTGCACATGTTCATCTCCTATGAAGTTGCTTTTTTTGGCACACAAAATGCTTTTCGTTTGACATACAGTTTTGTTCTACTCCCATGGTGGTTCTTTAGTGAGTCCAAACTACTGAAGAAGCTGTTTAATTTTTCCTTTCTGTTGTGCTTTCCTACAGTCAAAATTATATTTAGGTTTGTATGTTTTGTTTGATGCTAGACAAGTGCGTTGCTTCCAGTAAGGAAAAGAGGGACTCAATCAGCTACTTTAAAATGTTGGAATTCTTACGTGGAAGCTTGCATAAGCATATTTAGTTTCTTTTTCTTCTTTTTTTCTTTTGAATTGACTTAGTCATGCATATCTTCAGGAATACCCAGGAAAAAAAAAATTGAAGTTATTGATATCTAATTTCACAGACTGAAATACACTTACACATACAGCTGGAATTTTGACTTTGCATAATCAAAAGCATTTATCTGCTTTTTGTGCTTTTTAGGGCTGAATACAAATGTAACATGACTATGCATCCTAAGTGTTGTTCTGTCAAAAATCCATCAGATTGTACTGTTGAAACACTTCTCTTTTGAAGTGTCTTCCAATTTAAAGACTGATTTTAATCAGCAACTGGTGTTAGTTAAGCATTAAAATGTCTGTTCAGTTCACTGTGTAGAACACTAGAGGAGAGGGGGTGTACCTTGATAGTTCTCGTATTGGAATCCTGTCTTGGTGAAGGGGAGGTGGTGGGTCAGGAATAGGGCTGAATAAAAGAACTGACATTCAGAAAGACGTTTGTTGCAGTGTGAAACTCAAGTGGATGGTTACCAGTTGTTAATTTGCCATGTGCTGTGGTTTTGATCTGGTGCAGAGCTGGGTCTGGACTTCCTGTTGTGCAGCGCTTCTGAAGTGGTGGGGTGTGGGGTTCAGCTGCAGCTGAATCTCCTGCAAATACTGGAAACCATATTCTAGAGTGATCAGGATTTTGTGTCAGAACAGGGAATAACACCATGTAAGCTATTTCTCTCTTTTCTCCCACTCCTGACATTGGATGCTGAAAAGGCATAGACTTTAGGAGGCAGGTGGAGATAAATGCCTTGTCTCCTCTTCTCTATGTCTTCCCACAGAGGTCTACATTAGTGATGTGTTTTTTCTGTCTGTTTATTACACTCAAGCTCTTGAAGAAGGTTGCATTTGAAATATTGAAATAGCAGTTGCATTTGAAAGAAAAGAAAGTTATCTAGAACACAAAAAGAATTGTTGTACTCCATATAAACATGTATCACAGGTCATTGGAGAACTAGCACTTTTTTAATGAACAATGTTCATAATGCACTTCTTACTGCAGTGTATGTACATTTAGTTTGCTCAAATGGTGAAAATTGACAGTAGGTTTTGCCAAAGCCTAACACAAGAAGTGTTATCTGCATATCACTTGTGCATTTTCATTAGCAATTAAAAACATCAGTGGAAAGTGTTTCACAGAGAAATCTGGGCTGTCTGTGTGTCACTGTGCCCAGAGCAGGCAGCGGTGGCAGCGCTGCCTGTACCTCTGCCCACCTGTACTCTGTGTATTCCTGGTGCAGGTGCACAGCTCCAAGCCCAAGCAGCAAAGCTCCTTGCTTGGCACAGCACAGGAAGTCTGGGAGAGCCAGGAATAGAACTTCAATCTGCTGTTTTCCAGGCTCTTGCTGTTAGCCACAGACCCATCCCACCTCTTCAGTCACTGACATCCTGGCAGACAGCCCTCCTGCGTGCAGGGCCAGCTGCTTCTGCAGCGCTGTCTGACCTCCATACTCCAGATGTTTGAAGTTCCATTTCCCCCATGCTTATGTGAACTTTAGCAAAGTGCTTCTGGCATTTCACCAATGCAGTGGAGAGGAGGGAGGGCTGTTGTCTTGACTGTTTTCTTTCCATAATAAGGGCCTCTCTAGAGCTGCTAGAAATCTCTGCCTCTGTAGGACTTAAACTCCCTTTGCCTTCAGTTGCCATCTGCCAGTCTTACTTCCCACATCCCTCTCCCTGTTCCCAGAGATGCTCTGTGGACCTCCCCTCCTTATGCTCTGTGTTGACATCATCTTCCTTTCAGTTGGGGAGAGTGGGGAGCAGGGGGTGTGAGGGTATGATGAGTCTTCCTTGTGTCTTTCCAAAGATGTTTCTCATTCATAGACCCTAATTCTGTGAGTTGGCATTTCACAGGTGAGACCTACTGGCTTCTGTCAGGTGCCCCATTTTATCTGATCAGTCTCTTGCATGAACATGCCTGAAATAACCATTAAGAGAATAATGTGAGAAGCTTATTTCCTTCAGTGCTGTCTGAGGGATGAATGTGTATCCTCCCTAGCAGTCCTCCCATTTGCACTTGGCACCAGGAAAGAAAAACCAGGCATGAACTCAAGTCTGGCTCTTGGACAAGTGGGCTGGTTTCTTTGCTCTGATTCTTGTCCTAGAACGTCGTGTACCCGGTCCCAGCCCCTCTGGTCTGTCCTTGCCTCATGTCCCCTTTATGGTCAGCTTCTCCAGCAGAGTGCATGACTAGATTTGCCAATAGGATACTCTGAAAAGCATCTCTAGAAATAATCCTTCAGCTGAACAGGCCTCTCTTTTTCCTTTTCTGTGCTGTTGTATGGCTGTATGTGCCACTCCACAGGTTGTGTTGTGGAAATTGGGATCCAGTTGGGGTCCAATTCTTAGTGAATCCTAGTCTTCCTTTTGGAAGAAAGGCTAAAGGTGAGGCTATTTGGCTGTGGCTGGTAATCTTTAAGCCTGTTTCTCTGGCTTCTGTTTTCAGTTTCTTGATTTTAATGACACTTTTTTCTTTTTTAAACACTTGTAAGCACATGTTCTGTTAGTCAGGAATCAGTTTTTTGTTAAGTATGTCTTGAAATGAATACAGCTTAAACTTGCTATGAAAATGTGTGCATTATTGTTCTACATTCTGTGCTTCTGAATTCTAAAAACATACAGTCCTGAGTAAATGGGATGTCTGTGGTATACTTCACTACCTGGCCACTCACCCCCTATAGCTGTCCTGATACCCCAGAAAAAAAAATCTATGTGAAGGTGTAAAATATCTTCAAAGGTTGCTGAAATCTGGTTTGCGTTATGGCAATTGCTTGGAGAATCTGAGAAAAAAACTGCTAGTGTATATAAAGAAAGATTTAAATTCTAAATCACAGGCTAGCTCCATAGGATTAAACTGATATATAATCTGTGTTCAGACATAATTGAAGAAATAGTGATAAACTATTTCTATAACTATATAAACTGTCAAAATAAGACCCACAATCAACACTTTTTAAACCCTTCTCTCTGTTGGATAATATTAGTAAAATGCATTGTTAGCATTGTGATTTTATTTTTTAATATATATTTATATTTTATGTATAAAAATGTATTTTGAAAGTGTACCTTGACATATAACTTATTTCTGGAAGTGGGACTTAGTATTTCTCTCATTATTTTTCCTTTGATCTCTCTCCTTTCCCCCTCTGCTGGCAATGAACATTTTATATGGATTGTGAAAGTTGCTGTATATGTCTGTGTTGATGGCCTTAGTTCATTGTGTCAATCTGTAAAAGCTCTTGAATGTGAGCCCTCTGTGCAGGAAAAGGAAGGTGGCATATCAGATTACATGAGATATGGCTTATCTGGCTCCTCTAGCCTTTTACCTTAGGAGGCCTGGATTTACCAGGACTTCAGGAGATGAAGCTTTCTGGAGAGCCTGTCCTACTATTGTCACTTGTCTGTATGGTGAAGAGAATGTGTGAGAAACTTCTATCTATAAGCCCACCAAAAACATTGCTGGGTTTCCAGCTCTGGAAATACAACTCTTAAATCTATTTCAGTTGCCTCCTACATTGCCAGCACCCCATACAAGGCAAACACAAGGTGAAGCTTGGGTGTCCAAATGCTTCAGAGTGAGGAAACTTTACTTTCATGGTGCAGGTTCAAAAGGCATGGCAGGATATTCTAAGGATTCTCAAATGAATTTACGTAGTGGTGTTCAGGCAACTATTAGCCTTAGTGAAATTTGGATTGAAGAATTGTTTTTGTGAAATGAAAAGGTCTTGAAATCCTTATTTTCTTAAAGGAATTTGGGGAACTGGAAAAGCATCTCCCTTTTTCTGTTCCTCTAGTAACTGTTGCTTGTTGCTAGCACTGGTTTCTTCTGTGGATTGACTGATAAATTGACAGTGCTTTAGCAGACTTGATTCTGGTTACTGTCCAAGAGGCTGTTAAAAATGTCTTGAAATTGTCTCTTGAAGAGGGAATGGTAAGAAAGGCCACTCCCTTTTTATTATGAAAGTGAAAGATAACCAATATAAAGCTTCTAGTATGGTGCCTTTATATGAAATTTGTTCAAAGCTAACTAGGGATTTGAATTTCACACAATTGATAGCTAACTGAGCATGATAGAAGATTGCATCAGTCTTCTACCTTAAGAGACAAGATTAACTCCACCAGTCCCTGATAACAGAACAGTACTTCAGTCAATGTTTCTTTCAGTTTTTTATATGCTTCTCAGTTGTTGGTTAACTTAACCAGGTGTCTGTGCTGAAGAACTGGGAAGAGGCAGATGCTCACCAAACGGACCAGTTTCAGTCTGTAACTGAGTTGGTATGGTCACAGCTGGAGTATTCACACAATTTCTAGTCAATGGAATTGAGGGTTACAATTCCAGTACAGCCTCATGCTTTGGAGGAGATCCCTGTGGAATAAATGTGTGTGCACAGTGATGAACAAGGGTGACTGATGCCACTTGTGCTGATGCTCTGCTCTCCATGTCTCCCGTGAGGCCAGGCCTGCTTAGTGCTTGGACTCTCCTGGACAAGACAGGGAAGTAAATTATTTTATTTCTGTAGGTAAATTTCTTGAGTTTCTTGAACAGTATCTTTGTGGGAATCAGATAATATATAAACAATAGTTTCAAGTCAAATACTTGAGTTACTAGCACTTTCATCAAGAGTTAGTGAAATATATACTTGGTAACATTGTGTAGATATCTGATTGTACATGATGTCATAAAACCCCAAACTACTCACTTGTGCTTTTTCATGCCTGATGTGCCTTGAGCCCGTAATTGTTCTTCTCTGTAGAATATTTATTTGCAGTTTAAATATGTTCACATTTCTCTGTGTTCAATTTTCTTTACAAAATAACAGCATAAAATGGTGCTCTCCCTGAAGAAGTTAGCTGTCTGACTGAGCTCATTAAAGCTGGGGATTTCATTGTTCTTTTTGTAGGTCAAACTGACTTCTTGCAGGTGGCCTGTGCAACGTGCATTGTCCAGGTCTCTTCAGCGCCTTTACTCGACCATAACTCATTTATTTAAAAGGTCTTACTAAATATACTTTCTTTCTGGCAGTAGCAGTGGAATAAATTTGTATTACTAAAACAGAGAAAGTTGATGTCCTTTGTCTCACCCTGAAATTTTCATTTCAGGGAAGCTTATTGTATAAACTATATAGGAAGACACTGTAGTTTTGGAGAATGTCAGTAAGGGTTAATATTAAAGCTGGGTTTAGGAACAGATTGCAAAGAGTGAGGGTTTGGGTTGTTTTTATTTATTAAGGGATGCTGAAAGCACCTTAGCATCTGTTTCTTAAGTTATCTTTCCTTTGGTTATGCACTTTATAGTCTGGGTGTGTGAGCTTGTAGTAGAAAATATTTGTGTTACCAAGTTTTTAACTATGTGTATTTTACTGCTATGTATGACCAATTAAATCTGAAGCTAATTTTTTGTGGGCAGTAGAACAGATGCTAGCTTTCATACTGAAATGTGAAGAAGCAAGTTTGGAATCCAGACAGTTGTACCAGAGGTCGAGGAAGGAAACAAAACTTTCTCTGCACCACTCACTGTCCCATGCATTGCATAGTTCTATTGACAAGGTTCAGTCTGAAACCTGTGCCTTTGCCCAGTATTTTGTATCACATCAGGCACAGCTTCTGCTGAAAGAAGATACTGTATTTGATGGATTGCTGTGATGTGATACATCAAATCTAGTGTTCCAATTGGCTTATCTTTGACTAGAGGTCTTTGGAGTTTTTTTTCTTAAGCAATTCTTTTATCTTATGCTGCCAGCAATGCCCTTTGGTTAAAAGAATCTCACTGATAGATGAAATACTGTTCTCTCCATGCATACAATCATTTAAAGTTAGAAGGGATCAATAAGGATCATAGAGTCCAACTCCCTAAAGCTCCAGCATATGACTTAGTGTCATCTAGGTGCTCCTTCAACTCTGACAGGCTTGAGACCCTGACCACGCCCTGGGAAGCCTGTGACCAGGGAGTCAGTGTTCCAGTGACCAGCCACCCTCTCAGTGAAGAATATTTTCCTAATGTCCAGTCTGAAATTCCCCTGATACAGCTTCACTCCATTTCCTCATATCCTATTGCTGCTCGGCAGAGCAGATCAGCACCTTCCCTTGAGGCATTGCCCCCCTTGAGGGAATTGTTGGATGTGATGGGGGCACCCTTCAGCCTTCCCTTTTCAAGGCTAAAGAAACAAAGTGACATCAGCCACTTGTATGGCTTTCCCTTGAGACATTTCACCATCTTGGTCACCCTCCTCTGGACACACACTCTGATAGTTTGTTCTTCTTGCATTGAGCTGCCCCAAAGTGCACACAGGACTTCAGGTGTGGAGCAGATTCCTTTGGGGAAGTACAGCACGAGGTTTGTGCAGAACAGGTTCCTGAGCCTCAGGACATGTGATTACAGCAAGTGCAGTAGGAAGATGGAGGTGGGAAGTGGTAGCAGGTCGTGCTGCTTGCATGGCTGATATGTCTTATGTCTGGGTTTTGTTTGTATAAAGTAATTGTAATCTAGTCTGCTGACATTTAGTTATGTATAGCACTGATACCCTGTAATCGGGGCTCTACTTGTCTGAAATAAAGTGTTAGTAACTGAGACCCAACCCTATATTTAACCACAAACTGAAAAAGCAAAAAAGAGAAACAATGTCAAAATTACAGAAAACTGTTGCCAATAACAAGCTGCTTAGTCTTCCTGGTCCCCTTGCTTTAGAGAAATTTGCATCTTAAGGAAGTCTGTGGATTGTGATCAATTCCTTCTTTGAGTGAGTTTAGGGACAAACTGAAAAGTTACTGGCTTGCAGCTCTGTGTGGCACAGGGCATTTGTTTGTATGATGTGAAAGTTCTTAAAAGCGTTGCATGAAATGGCCTGAAAAGCTGTCATTTAAAGTGGTGGTGTAATCTTAGGATTTTTTTTTGGTCTTATGTGTTTGAATGTTAGATTTTTTAAGATCAAGGAAATGTCCTTGAAGTGACTTTTTGCTCTTCCTTAAACTCATAAATTTGAGTTGCAGTGGTTCAGGAGTAAAAGGAGTAAAAGTCAAAGTTTTAATTGTTGTTCTTTTTCCTTTTTTATTTTAATACCCACATATGTGTGTGAGCTTTATTAAAATGTTTAGATGCCCTTGTGTTAGCTTGGCCAGAGATACTTCAGTCTCTATTTATTGTAAATTGTTTGTTCTGGGCTAGCGTGCTCTAGGACATGGGTAGAGTGGTATCTGCAGCACAGGATAATAAAAGAACAACTATTTGCTGTATCATTGCTATGCTTCACTTGGCCTTGAGGCTACTTCTAAAGGAGCAAACAGTTAAATTTTAACTCTACATCCTGTTGTTCAACTGTTTGTTGTTTTTTAAAATTTTATATGATTTAAAGAAGACAAATAGTGGAAGCAGCTAATAATTAACAGTTCCTTCAAACCTCCAAGCTTCTGGATTAGCTGGCATAGTCCCTGGCACTCAGTTGTAATGGCAAAGGGGTTTGTTTGATGAGTTCATTTAAATTTGCTTCCCAAAGGACACACATTGTGCTTCTGGAAAGACTGTCTTTTCCCTCTTCTCCAAATCAATATAAAGCTGGGCTTTGTCTCACTGGATTATGTTGTCTAGGAGTGAAAATCCTTGCCCTTTCCCCCAAATTTTAAATTATGCTATGTATTTGTTTCAGCATAGGTCAGAGATACCTGAAGCTGGTCTGACTTGCTTGCAAGTGCTTGTTAGCCTGTGTTAACCCATGCCAATTAGCCATACTTTGCTCCTCTCCCTCTTTGATATCTGAAAGTAGGTTTTGTGCATGAAATCACAAACCAACTACTGTTTAGCTGTCTTGTTATCATATCAGAACAAACACTCATTGCTGAAGATGCCAAGTGTGACTAGAGCTTTGAGAAGGGTCTGTTTTGGCTGTTACCTGGTATTTGTGGATTGTCTTTCTTGGAAATTAACTGTTGACTGGCTGGAAAGCTTTGCTGTCCTACTAAAAATTGCTTGTGTGTTGAGTTTTTCCTCTTTTGAAAGTGAAAAACATTGCCTATGACTAAACAATAAACTTCCACGTGAACATCAAGCAAATAGTTATAAATGAAAATAGAAGAATGACCAATTGTTGCGTGCTTTGTTTTGCATAATGTTCACATAAGACTTAATAATATGCAGATCTAAAAAAGCCCAATAATTTCTTGGAGAAGGAAGATGCTGTCTAGTAGCTCTGATGGGCAGCCTATTGCTGTGGGCAGGGGCATATGCTGTGAGCCTTTGCTTTGCATAGGGGTAAAATCCTGCCTTGCTTTTCCAGTGCACCAGATGTGGTAGGAGTTGAAGTCTCATTTCCTTTGAACAGCAAATTAGTCTCTTGCACAGGCATATCTGAATGCCTTTGAGGGTTTACATATGTGCCCTGTTGCTGGCTGTGCACTGTGGTACAGATACTCTTCTTTTTCTCACTGAAATTTATGCCAAGACTCTACAAATGACTGCTCCATACTTAATTTTGGACAAGCTGTCTGATAAAATTAATATATAGTATTTTCCTGTTCAAGAGGTATTTTCATTAACAGCAATTTGTTGCAATATTACCTAAGTTAGTTTCCAAAGCATGTATGGTACAGCATCTGTTCCATGAATTTCTTATCCTCTGTTGCAGTAACTTAGGAATTTTCATTGTTCATTGCAGGGAGGAAAAGTCAGTTTCACGGACTACATGCTAGGAAAAGATGCATCTTTTTGTACTCTGAAGGGCTTTGTTTTGTTTTGGCTCTTTTCTTTTGCTGTCAGTGTTAAGAGAACTCTTAGTACAAAGATGCATCTTTGTCCATCCACTGAACAAAAAATGAATTTCTTAGTAACAACAGATTAGGTTTGTGAGGATGAAGTAGAAGCATGGATTTATTTCTAGGGACCTAGCTGTATTGAAAAAAAAACCAAAACTATTTAGAAACATTGTTATATGTTTTTAAAATTGATGTTCTTAGCTTCCTAAATTGCTATGTTATTCAGGGAACTTTAAAATTGGTTCTTTTTCTCTCCAATGCAGTGCTCATGTATTACAAAATATGGAGAGTTGCTTATTATTTAAGAGTTTTGTAAGATAGTTTGAGTCCTGCTGTTACCATTGAACAGAAAGGTTCAGGTTGTGCAGAAAAATTGGAAAAGAGATGAACATGTAGTACTGTCCTCATAATTCTTTCAGCAAGATCAAGAAAACAATGAAAAGGCAGAACTAATATGTATGTTTCAGTCTCTCAAAGGAAAAGAACAAATAATAGCTTCATTTGAAAAAATTAGACTAATCTCATTCTTTAGTCTTCATTCTATCATCTGTGAAATCGGCTGCCAGAGAAAACGTGGGTGCAGTGGGTGATACCTGATCCTGATGTAGGTAAATACTTGATGTATAGGATTGTCTCATTTGGAAAGGCATTTTTAAATTCCTGAGTTGGGGATTTTTCAGAGCATGAGCATTTAGAACAATAAAGCTTGTTCCAAAGTTTTACTGGGATATTGAATTAATTTATTCCAAATAAGCTAATGCAGACATATACACAATGTCTTGCATTGCTCTGGAAAATCACAGCTCTTATTTCTATTAAGACTGTGTGCTTCCAAAGTAAAAGAATCTTTTGCAGTGTTACAATTAGTCTGTTATTTAGCTTGAAGCTGTGAAAACAGGATTGCTTGGTATCACAGTTTTTAGCTGCTTCTCTACCTGTATTCCCACTTGTAATCTGCAATGCTGTCTATCCGAACTGTTAAGGAAGGGTTTTACATGTTTGTTTTTTTGTAGTAAGGAGAATTTAAAATTATTTGAGCATGTGCACCAGTTAATGAAAAAAACAGTTCAGCTGAAGACATTTCACAGTGACCGCTGAATGCTGGCTTTCCTAGAAATGTTCATTTCCTGAATACTAATCTTGCTTTTTATATCTTGCCTCATATAGGAGTAGAAATATCAGCTAATTTTGTGCTTCTTTGACTTTGCTTCACTAAACAAAACCTTGCACATCACAACATTCATTTTAGATTAAACCATTTCTAGAGACGTACCTAAATGAGGTAGGATTTAGAATGACAAGGATTTTTCTTTCTTTCTGAACCTTCACTATTTTTTTCTGTGATAGCCTTTCTAGGAAGAATTGATGCTTATAGACTGAGATTTATTTTCTTCAGTGGATAAAGTGGTGGCTTGAGAGGTTTTGCTCAAAGGGGCATTTTTTTTGTCAGATATCATGTCCTTCAATGAGAATCTGAGGTTCTAGTAGGTACTTAAACCAGTCCATTCAATCCCTGAATCTTGAAATAGGCTTCCTAGAAATGGGACTTCTGTGGCATCCAGTGCTTGATTTGCATTTGTTCTTCAGCTAGGGTTTAAGCCGTGATTATATTCCAGATAGAAGAATGTGTCTGTTATGTGAAGCTTAGTTTGATTTTTCACAGACTGCTGGACTGATCTTTGTCTCCTTTTTTTTTTCTGAATAAAATGCAGTGTATTTTTTATTCCTTTACTTGCATCTTTAAAGCTTTGCTTTATTCTTTCAGTAAAGCTGCTATGAACAGTATGACTGAAACTAGCCCCAGTGCTGAAATTAGTCCCTACTTGTGCAGACTCTCATTCTGATATGCACTGATGGCTTTGCTGAAAGAAATTACTGCACAGACTTCCCAAGCATAGTCCCCCTCTGGGGCTCTGAGCAAATTGCTTAGCTTGTCTGTCCTGGTTTCCCAGCTGTGGAGTTGGAGTAATTTATTACCAGTGTCAGTCATAAGAACACTGAGGGTTAATCTGTGAGGACTGTATCTGCATATTATCTTTTACAGTGTCAAAGCAGTAGTGTATAATTGTAATTTTATTATTAATATTGGTTATTTCATTAAGGTGTAATTTTCTAACAACATTCGTGTAGATTAAACTCATTCCATCAATAAACTGGCATCCTTCCAGCAGCATTAACTTCATTCAGACTCTTTGTCTAACAGTGAAACCTAAACATGTAGCTAGCTCTGTAAAGAAAACAGCAAATGCCTAAAGAAACCCATACTTTCTTGTTTTTAATCTAGACTGTGGACATCCATAAAGAAAAGGTCGCTCGCAGAGAGATAGGCATTTTGACGACCAATAAGAACACATCAAGAACTCACAAAATTATAGCACCAGCGAACATGGAACGTCCTGTAAGGTATATTCGAAAACCTATAGACTACACGGTGCTGGATGATGTTGGCCATGGCGTAAAGGTAAGAACTCCTGGACACTTGAGGACTCCAAGTAACACAGGCCAGGAGACAGGGTCTGGGCAGAATGTTACTGTTACTGAAATGTTTAGTTCCTTTTTGATAGGAAGGATTATGGGTGTGATATGCTCCCACATACAAACATTTCAATAACAAAATGGATTGTTTTACACTGAGGGTTTTTTGAGCAATGTTTTCCATAACCTTGTGACTGTCAGCAATAGTCACAGTGTCAGGAAATAATGGCTCATGATCTTAGGCTAATGACTTGTCAAAAAAGCCATGACTGACTTTTAAAATTATCACTACTTCCTCCTCTACATTAAGTTGTCAGTGCCACTCAGTTTTTCTCAATAACTAAAGAAATAAAGGAAGTCATCTCTTACGGGGAAGTTGGCTGGTGGGGTTGGGGTTTTTTGGTGGGTGAACAGAAGGATGGGGGTCAGCTAGTTTGCATTTAAATCTCAGTAGCATTTGATGTCTTACTCCCATTGGACAGCCTAACTTTCCTTTTCTCTAAATAAAACCCTTAATAAAATAATATCTACCTCACTTGAAATGGTTGTAGTTAGAATTAATATAACACCATTTGCTCCCTGGTAATCTTTTTATTAAAAATACCTTTGTATCCCTCTAGACCAGGTATTCAAGGTATATTCAGTTTGCAACAATCTTCTCTTGGAGGGCATTTATTCAAAACCTGTTCATCTTCTAAAGCTTGATGTGCTCTGGTCAGTGAGTTGTGCAGCTGTATCAGCCCATCATGTGCCCTTTGAATCGCTGAGCTTGAGGAACAGATCTTTCGGAATGACTTGGCACAACAGAGTACCAGGGTGCCTCCTGCTTCATAGTAGCCTTCCAAATGTCCACAGGAGTCTAATTCCAACACAAGTTGGAACCCTGACAGCTGTAGAATTTGAATTAATGTAGTGATTCTAGACTACCTGATTTTTTTGTTTATGGGTGAACCTGTATTGAACCTGTAAACCTTAGGATTGTTTTACAGAAATAAATGAAGCCAGTCTTGATGAATAACAGCCTTGTGTAGAAGCCTGACAGATGTGTTCTGAATTGCTATAAAATAGAAACACTGGAGTCAGAGAAACTGATGATTTTTCAGTATAGCCTGCATTTGAGGAGAATGTTCTATGAATAGAGTGTACAGAAATTCAATGTCAGGTTATTGGTTTCTGCATTTAAGTGCTCCAGGGATCAAGTGCTGTAGAAGACTTCAAAAGTCAAATAATTACTGTTAGTCTCTGAAATGGATGCTTTGCCAAACTACTTGCATTATGCAGACTCAAAACAGGTTGCTTGATCCATGAAGGCTGAGGTTATTAAGGGTTAGCTGTTGCATCTTCCAATATCAGTATTTGCTTTTGAGAGTACTAGTGCCTTTATTCATGTCACCCTCTTTTTTTAGTGGGTGCTGTTTACTCATTTCTAGGCAGTTCTTACAGCATTGTTTTGGTAAAAGGTTTTTTTGAATGTTGATGGTTTATTCTATACTAAAAGCTTGGTCTTTTCAGGGGTAAAAAAGCCTCTAGTAATAACCAGACTGCCAACTCAATTACAAGACAGCTGCAAATTATATCTTGGTATTGTTTCTTTGAGTGACTTGCCTGTTTTACAGCTGTGAAAGCATGAAACAGTTGGTATTTTTTATGTAGACTTGTTACACCAATGAAATAAACTGCCAGCCACACCTCAGGTATGTAGTTCAAGGTGGCTGCCATGTGTTAAGAGACACTGTTGAAAAGAGTGTGCTGAGTTAATGACACACTCATTAAATGTTTTAGTCATATTATTACTTGGGTTCCAAGAGTGTGACACAGATCAAGGCCCTGATGGAAGTAGCTTACTTAGTCACCTAGATGTGGTGACTAAGTCACCTAGTGGTGTTACAAGAAAATCAAACCAAAACAACTTAAGAAGCTGGATCAAGTCCTGTTGGAAGTCAGCACAAAAGAAAGATGATGCTGAGAATCTGAGTTGCCTCTTGAATCTACAGTTAGGGGAGACCATACAATAAACTGAATTACAAACCTTGTCTCGTCCACAGTCGTCTTAAGAGATGCTTCAGTCTCTGTTAAATCTTATTTTCTTAAGCGAATATTTCACCCCAAGTTGGACAGCAACATGTCCAATAAGGCCTTAGAAACCATGTTTTTCTAGAGAAAAAGAAGTTTGAGGTCTGCTTATAACAGTTGTCTGTTTGACTAACTTGTAGATCCTTGAATGTTTTCTGCTGTAGGAACTGTCAGTAAAATAGAGCACAACACATATATTGGTATTTAAGTATTAAATAAAAATTATACAATATTTTGAAATCTGTAGATGACAATTTATTGCTGTTAGTGGGACTCTGTTCTGGTGTAGGATTTAATAAAGAAACATAAAGGAAAAATACAAGGAGGAGAAATCAAGGGTACAGACTGGATTATACCCTGTTTCTACTTTTATATATTTAAATATTGATCCTAGGAAAAATGTTGTTTAAATACACAGTATATTTTATGGGGTGATCCTGAATTGTTTCATATGGAAAGTGTAGATAAAAATGATGTCTCACAGAGTTAAATAATGAAATTAGGGAGATGTGTAATCGTCAGGGTAAATGCTGTCTTCACCATACGTCTTCCATGTGAGCAAATGCAAAAGCACCTCCTGTGTATACTCACATCTCATTTTCTTTGTCTCCGCTTGTCGTGGCTGTGTAGAAAGGATGCAAAAGCAGATGCATGTGCTTGGGGCATGGAGAAGGGCTCTCTGCATGCCTCCCTCTGTCTTACATGCATGCAGCACTTTCTGTGGGGGCAGGTGAGGGTGGAGGTGGCAGCGATGGGCAAGCAGCTGCTCTCCATAGCAGGTGTCCTCACTGATGGGAGACACTTCCTTGGAAGGCAGTGCTGATTCCTCCTCCAGCACGATCTTGGTTGAAAAGCTTTTGTAGAGCATCCTAGGATCACAGAGGTGCTTTCTCCTTCAGCCTGAAACCTCCATGGCAGCCCCAAAGTGCCCCAGCTGTTGCACTCCCTGCCCCTTCCCTTTGCAGGGACAGATACAGACAATGTCTCCAAAAGTTGCTTCTTTTAAAATGTATGTCCCTATGAAGCTGAAGCTAGCATCAGTCCAGATCAGGAGGGTTTTTTAAGTTGGTTTGCTAGCAAGAAGGCTTTCCTTTCAATACAAATGTGTTGATGGCTCCAAGAAACACAGAGGGAAGCATTTTTGCTGGTCTGTTAAATGGTTGCTCAGCTGTCACCCTCTGGGCATAGGGGAATGTAGCTAAAGTAATTCTTTGTAAACAAGAGTAAGTGTCGTTATCTACCTTCCTGTGTAGAGCTTGGTTTAAAATTATTAGGCAGAGGCTACTTTAACATTTCCTTCCTCCTCTTCTCCTTTTTTTGTGAAAGAAAAAAATACTGTGCCAGCAAATAAATAGGTCAAACACAATTACTCATACAGAAAATCCTTAGTTTAAGAGCGGGGAGACGAGGAAGCTTGGAAGCTGCCTTAAAAACCTTAAATTTGCCCTTAAAAGCTAAATTCAAATTGGCCTTTGAATTTATAATAAATTTCTTTTTGAATAGAAGGCAGGTGGAATTGCAGCAATTTGTAAAATGGCAGCTAAGTAGGAAATTGAAGTGATGATGCCTTATGGTTAAAGGCAGATAAAGTGTTGAATGCATGCCTAATTAAAATGCCTAATAGCTGTAATTGGATCAAGTTTATTTTATGGAACTAATAGTTCTTCAAAACCAAACTTGAATTGTATATGAAGATTGATCACTTTTGAGTTTTATTTTTAAGGAAAAATATTGTAATTTTGTCACCATAAAGAAATTTGCATTTCAGCACATGAAAGCTATAAGAAGCTTTTGAGCCCAGAAAATTAAACAGGAGTTAAGCATTCAGAAATCTTTCTCAAGCAAATGGAAGTTGGAAGGACTCCCTTAAAGTAGGGATTGGGCCAGAACTTGACAAACACTAAGCTTAGAGAAGGGAGTCTTGCTCTTACCCTTATGCTTCTCAGCATGTCCTACTTGTCTGCAGTCCATATGCTTATATCTGTGACAGTGCAAAATGAAAATGCAGATGAGATGCTGATGTGAGGGTGACAGACTACCTAATTGAGCTTACTTACCCTTTAGGGATAAGACTGTTTATGTGTAGCTGCTGGAATATTAAATTTTAAATATTTTACCCTAGTAAAACCCAAGTGAGATAGGGATCCTGAACTGGAGCTGCTGCTGCCTTTGTCCCCTTCCCAGCCTCTGTCAGACATTCACGCTTCAAAGGATGTCATGTTGCCAATTTCATTAATGTCACATCATCCCTCTGGGGTCATGGCCAAACAGTAAATATTGCTGTAGGGTAAAGAATGCTTCTCTGGGGGAAAAAGGAACTTCCTGTTGCCAAGTCTAATTACTCTGTTGTGAGTGTTAACACTGTGTGCTTTCCATAGGGCACTTGCTACTGGAAAGTCAGAAGTGTGCCTAGTGTCATCTGATATAATGTAGGTTTCAAGCCTTTCAGCTTGCAAAGGAAAGACAAAACTTTGAGGTTTCTTTATTTTCTAATTTATTTTTTATGCTAGCCTTACTTTATTGTAGTTAGATTCAAAGTCACCAACTCAACTGAAAAATCTTGAACTATTCAAAAGCAGGAATCTAGGTATCTTTCTCTGAACAAGACTAGTGAGTGCTGAGAGAACAATGTTTGTCTATCATCCATAACAGGTTTTTGTATGCTAATGCTTTTTTATTGGAAAGTTAAAAAAAAAAAATAAGGGGCTTTTTTCTGTTATGGCTGACAACTGTGATTATTGGTCAAAGACAACAGATCTTAGACTGACTATTGCGTTTACAGACCCCATGTATAAAAGTTCCAAGTTTGCCAGATACTTACTATTAATGGAGGTCAGACTGGCACACTTTAAACCCTTGTTTCCATTGAGAGCATTTATATTGGGTGGTCTTTAATGACTTCTTTCAGTCATCCTAGGTATGGCAAGATACAGAGTGAAATTGGCTCTTTAAATTCAGGAGTTGGAGAAATAATGAGTGAATACAGCAGGGGAAGTACAACCTGCACAGAGATTTGAAGTTTCTGCGCTCTGAAATTGGAGAGTTCATAGCTGAAATGTGCAGGAGAAACTTGCTGAATATCAGCATGATAAGGATTTTGCTTCTGTGTGCAGGTGGTCTTTTGTGTGCTTACAGTTAAATTTGCTCACATAAATGAGATATTTGCAACCATGCCTACCCCTAGTTTCCCAGGCACAGTTTATAGCTCAAATGATAGCTTTACAGTTCCCTGAATCATGACTAATTTTCCCCCATGACTTGTTACTTGGCATGAAAACTATTAAAAACAGTTAGATGGCTGCCTCCTGAGGCCAGCCAGTGGAGTCCCTCGATGTCTCAACCTCATCTGACTACCAGTGGGTGCTTCTGATTTCATGCCATTCTTGGTCTTGTCCCTTTGACCTCAGGTACCGCAACCTGCAGTACTGCTTTTGGCAGCAGGTGCTTTTGTACTCTTCAGACTACCAGAACTGAGTATGCTGGAATTGCCAAAAGAGTTGCCTTAAGCAAATAAATCTCTTGGTACTAGCAGTCATTGCTTGTCCTTCCAAACCCACAGCTGAAGTTCTGAAGTCCAGGTGCTCTGAATTCCTGGCATAAGTTACAGGAGCAGCCTCAATTTTGGCTTTGCTGAATGCCTTGCATGGCTGTTGCAAACACCTGTTCTGCCTGTTGCTTTAATTGCTTTGCTCCTTTCCAGCCCACTGCTGGCTCTCAGTCCTAGGCTGGCCTGCTGTCCCATGCTGCCCAAACCCTATGGATGTGTCACTGCCCTAGCTGTAACATTTTGGAAATGCAGCAGCATTGACTCTTTATTTTTCAAACCTGAGATTGTGGGTTTGTTCTCTTAGTTTTGTGACAGCACTTAAAACTTTATCCAGGACAGCCACGTGCTTGTTGGGTTTTCCCTGGAAAAGCAAGATTGTTCTGCTTGCTTCTTTAAAACATGATCTGCTACATCATTGTAAGGAACCCCAACCAGTACTGCTGCCTACCCTCTTTCCTTTCTGGGAACGTTCTGGTCTGTCTAGTTCTCACCCTCAGCATCACAAGCATCCCCAGCAAGCCTACAGACTGTTTTTGTTCTGATGGGTGACATCCAGGATGCTGGTATCGGGTTGAGAACTGTCTCCTGTGTGTGCAGTAATACAAGTAGCAGGAGGAGAAGGGAATCATGCTCCTCACAGCTTCTCCTGGAGTTCTCAGTGATGCTCTTCATTTGACTAAGCTTTTTTCATTTTACACCTCCTGTCTCCTATTTTATACCCTCTCAGAACAGTCTCTTCCCTCTTCAAGCTGTGAACCACATGCATGCTACGACTTCTCCTCCTTCTGCCCTGCATTTCCTTCCTTCCTGGCTCTGACCTTCCTGGTTGTAATCAGGCACTTGGTGATGGTCATGTTCTGCCAACAGGCTGGCTGGCCTAGAGGCATTTGTAGAGAGATGCTTCCACATACATTAAGCACATACCTGCCATTCCTGGAGGTTTTCTGCTGCCTTTTTTCACCTTCTTCACACTGAGTCTAGACCCTGCTGCATAAACGGTTCTCAATTCCAAGCAGGTTTTTTTAATTGCGTAGAAAGCATCGCATTTGGTTTTCAGACCAAGAAGTGCAGCAATGTTGACCTCATAAGCTCAGCTGATAAATAAAAAAAAGTCTCCTCCTAATTAATTAGCTTGTTAACTATGATTAAATAGCCATATGGTTCATCTTGCTTTGGTTCATTTGCTTCCCCCCCTTACTTAGGTCTTTTGGATCAGGAGTTGCTCTCCGATGTGAATCCCAGTTCCTTTTGTGTTCTGGCCTTCTGTTTTCCTGCCTGTATGACTCTTGTTTATATTGACAACAATAGAGAGGACATCTACAGACCTCTTTACATATAGAAAGCAGTATGACAACAAACAAGTTTTTAATTCTTCTGAGCAATCAAGTGTGTATCTGTCTGTATATTGTTTAACTGGTAGCAAAAGAGAAGATGAAGCTCACCTGATGTAGTCCTAGCAACAGGAATAAAGGTCAAGAGCTGTTGGACTTCAGATAAATGTTTAGTGTACTTAGCAGTAGAAAGGTTTGAAATAAGATGAAGATTAAGTGAATCATTGCTACATGTTGATATTCATACTGTCACTGCAGTGGAGGCAGAATGTAACAGGGATTAGGAGGGGGATGGAAGTACTCACCATAAATGCTGAGTGACACTGCATAAGGGAAGGAAAGAAAGGAAGCTTTTTGGTTTTGTATTTTTGAGGCAGGCAAATTTAGTAGTAGTGGCTGGATAAGAAACCATGCCACCCTTCCTTTTAAGCCTTCAAAAATGTTTCTAGCTATGTCTGCTGGGGAAGGACAGAACCAAGAGTTTAATTTTTTTGGCCTCCTTTAACAAATTCCTTGTATTATGCCATTGCTGTTGGCAACTGGTGAAGTAAGGGGAAGGGTCACATATTCCTGTGAGAAGAGAAGGCAAATTTCATTACTAAAGGCCTGTTTTAAAAATACACTACTTGGGAGAGTACTCTGGCATCTTGGGAACTGAATCTGCATGTTTATCCATGAAATAATTATGTGGGTACAAAGGTGGTTTAAATGCCTGTGAACTCTGCTGATGAACTTCTGCCCAGGCTGGGAGTAAATGGGTTGACCTTCAAATTTACTTACCAGAGCTAAACTTTTTAATCTGAATTTTGGAATAGGATTTATGTTCCTGTTCTTGTAATATGAATAACTTAAGGGCAGTGGCTTTCACCCTCATTTGATTGGTAAAGCAAACTCTTTTTCAGCTGTAAACCAGCTGTTTTTAATTGGTTTTGCAGACCCTGTCAGAAGTCTCAAATGCACGTTTGTTGTATTGCATATTTTAATTACTTTTTTTTTACTGAGTTCATGGATGCTTTTAAACTAGTCTGTGTTTCCTGGAGGAGGAGAAGATGCAGACTCACAGTTTGAAATGCTCTGCCTTAGAAGGCTTGTTCTGAAAGTAACAGTTTAATTTCAAACAACCTCCAAAAAAGCATTCTGATCGTTTTGATTTGGGTATTTGTATTTGCCTTTTTTTTTTTAATTGGTGAAATCTAACCCTTTCAAAAATATGAGTGCCTATCCCCCTGTCCCACTCTCCCATGACCCCCTTGCTCCCCCCAAAAATGAGAGAACTTGGCTTGAGTTTATTTAAAATGTTACATTTTCCTTATGAGGCCAAGTCTTGATTTTTTCTTTCTCTGCAATCACGAAGGCTGTTAAAATGATACAGTGGAGTCATATAATGACTTGATTCTAAGAGCTAAAATTTCAGAATAACAATCATTATATCCCTGCCAAAACAGTTTTGAGCAGCCAGCGTTGTGCTGGCTTGAATCAGATTTCAATCAATAAACCAGAGGTGAAAGGCCCTGCTGCTCATCCTGTTTAAAAATTCCCTTTTCTTTATTTACCATTCAATGCAGCAGCTAGGATTTCTTGAAAACATATGAAGGTTAAGTGTCAAAGCAACAGGCCTGTCAATTCTCTGCTATTGCAGAAACTGTGGTTTTGTGAATGAATTCTTAAGTGCATATTGCCATTGAAATAGCGCTGATTTGGTTTTGGACTTGAGTGGTCAGCAGAGGGCTTTTCAACCCTTTACTGCCCATGAGGAACCTGGCAGACATATCTGGCAAAGCTTAGCTAAACTTAATTTTGACACAAGTGCTTTTCCTGTGGTCACGTTGTCAGACACCGAATTTTCAAAAACTGACACAGCGGAATCTCTCTTAGTGTACTGGGATGAGCTAATTATCAGTAGGCACAAATGATTTCTTTAAAATGTGATTATCTTTAGTTTAACCTGTCATGTCAGTTGTGATGGATCTGCCATTAATTTCTACCTTTTTCCCCCCTTTTTTTGCCAACGTTAAGTGGCTAAAAGCCAAGGTAAGAAGTGTTATTTCTCCTTTGACCCACAGTGCCTCATGTGACTGATAGTAGAGGCTGCAGAGCCATTAAAACTGAAAACTAGCACTCTCTTACACTCTCTTCTGCTTTCCATAGGATATGTAGATTAAACATGCTATACTTTTTTTTCATTTACAGCATTTAGCGTGTCAATATATCTGTGATACATTGACATCTGCATTTATACATAGATACATTAATTTCTCTAACACATATAGTGCTTTGCTCTGAATTCAGTAGATGCCTTGATTCCCTTCACTTACATTTTTTGCAGGAGACTTCCCAGACAACCTGAATGACTCTGCTAGTCAAATAGCAGGGGCAGATTGAGAAATTCTGGGCCATGCTGGCTGTATTGTACTGTCAGTGTTAAAGTTTCATTTAAATTATTAACATCCAAATGGCAATGAATACAAATGTGGCTTCCCTTTAAGGAAAAAAAGATAGAAGACATTTGTGCATGAACTTGTCAATTGCCTACCTTTCTGATGTCTGTTGTTAATTAATAGTGAAAATAACATTAAGCTTGTGTTTAGACTCTTTGTATTTACTGGTGTCTGTCTCGTGTGTAGCTGAAAACTTGCTGTTTGACAGCTGTCTGGGAATTCTCACTTCATATTCTTACACTTAAAAAAAATGCTGTCAGTAATAGAGCTGCTCTGTTATAAAAATAAAATCATGTTTTCCCTTATTTCAGCATGGAAATAACCAGCCTGCAAGAACTGGCACCTTGTCAAGAACAAATCCGCCTACACAAAAACCACCAAGTCCTCCCATGTCAGGCCGGGGAACTCTGGGGTAAGAATGGACTGCCTAGTCCCTCCTGTGTAATAGAAATTTTTAACTGTGCCAGTGTTGGTGTTTCTTAAATTCATGGATAGGTGGCAATTCTGGTTGCCTTTAGCAAAAAAAAAAAAAAAATCACAATAACCTTTTCTGTATGAACCCCTTCAGCTGCATTGACTCTTGCTTTCAGGATGACTGCAAGAATTTTTTTTCACGGGGAAGGATTTAATATGGATATGGGTAAATGAGGAGGAGGCTGTTGTTATTCCTGACTTTTGGGGGAGAAATCCTTAGTGACAGAAACAAATCTTAAAGTTTTAACTTCGGTGGGGGAAAGACCATGAGTAAAGTTCTTGTCGACTTATTTCTTAATATTAGAAGAGCTATGAAGTGGCTGTTTGTGCTGTAGTTGTTACGTTATCTAAGCAAAATTTATGGCATTGTGAATACAGTGGCAACATCGGTTCTTGCTGGCTTGTGCATTTTTATTTTTATACTTAAATGAAGAAGGATTTTTCTATTCCCAAGTCCTGCTGTGAGCAGAGTTCCCTGCATCTATTTTGCTGCTGTGGACCTGTGGGGAGTGAAATCTGCTTATCTTGGTGTGCCAGTATAGTTGTTGCTAGAGACCAAAACATTAATACTTGAGAAGCTCAGCGCACGTGCCATATGGTTTTGTCTGTCCAACTGCAACATCTTCCAAAAGGCATCTTAAATGACCTTTTATTTGTTTGTCACAATCAGCCTTATACTGTGTGCATCTTACACTGTGGGGGCTGAGGCACTGTAAAGCTGGCTGGCATGGTTGTGTTGGCTTCAGGTATGTTGTCTCACAGAGGCAGTAGGCTGGAAAAATGAGATGGAGCAGGGTGGAGATCAGGAGCAATGATCAAAGAAAATTAGAAGCAGCAACTCCTTTTGTTGAAGACTTAGTGATTTTTTTAATCCCTATTTGATGCTTTGGTGGTAGTGTTTCCTGCATATTCCACAGAGAAATTAACCTAGACGTTTCCTCAGCATGTTTTCTGAAAGTTCCCATTGCTCAAGGGCATGAAATCAGTATTCCAATTGTGTCTCTTATCCCAGCTGAGAGAGTTGTTTATCAGCCCTGGGAACCTGGGTAGCACTTTCATGTCCTCTTGGACGCTTGCTAGTGAAACAGCAGTGTTGATGTACTGGTGAGCTGCCTCTCTCAGTACTCCCCCCTGAACAAGCCAGAGCTGTTTGGTTGCCTTGGCTGATGCTTGATAAGGATTAATCAGCTGAATGTCACTTCCAGATGAGCTTGACAAGCGGCAGCAGTTGGCTGAGGGGGAGGAATAATGTGGGTTTGTAGGAGAGATTTCTATCTGCCCTTCTTGTTCAGGAAGTACAGTTCTTGTCTTGAGCAGCCGTGTTCTGCCAAAGCATGAAATATCACAGGCACGACTTACCCTAATTTATGCAGAAAAAATCGCTAGAAACCACAAGGATGCTACTCCTCTTCCTTTGATCCAGAGGACAGAGATATAAGTATGTAAAACCAGAACGAGCTTAGTGTGTAACATTGGCCTTCAAGTCGGTGCTGCCTGTTGTGCAGCTTGTCCCTCCAGGGCAGGACTATCTAAAGGAATATGGTGGGGAGGGAGCATGGAAATCAGCAGAGTGAAAAGTGAAAAGGGCTGAAGTAAGCAGTGGTCTCTTCACAGGACCAGGGAGAGATTGTGGAAGTCATTGGGTGCTCAGGAAGTACATGGAAGAATAAGTGAATTGCTGGAGCTGGATGTGGTGGGAGTAGTTGAAGTCATTCCTTGAGGGTCCTGGAGCAAAGCAAGGCCTTGGGCTCCCTGTAGCTCTCCCTGGTGGCAAGGGCTCCCAGCATCACCCTGAAACATTGGGGGACAGTGAGGTGGGGAGCAGTCTTCCATCTGTAACAATTTTTTGTCTTCCATTTATGACATTTATTAAAACCTCTTAAAGAAAAAAGTGGAAATACTGTAACTGTTTTCAGATACTGTGGTGTTTGTAAATTAGCTTGTCTATATGAAGATGATTGTCTAGATGATCTAGCTTGTCTAGATGATTTTAATATGCAGGGTGTCACCACCTGTAGATCTGCCAAAAGAGATCAGTTGTGGAAAAAAGAAGAAATTTTGTATTCCCGTTGTAAGTAATAGAGATCTAAATACTACCAAATAAAAATGATAAGCAGGGAAGACTGTTAATGTGCTTCCAACTGAAATAACCTTGAAAAGTAAGTTTAGTACTGTTGCTTTTCATGCTATAAAGTTAGTAAGTTTCCTGAAATACCAGGAAGCTGTATAACTTAGCAACTTGGTTATAACCAGTAATTGAACAAATTATTAAGTGCCAGTAGTTCAGTATTTTTGGTTTTGCTTAGCTGTGGTGTGTTGCCAAATTCTGTGTTTTGCAATGGGTCTGTCAGTTACTGCTGAGAGCTGAAGAGCTCTGCGATTCAGTACAATAAATGCACTGTTCTTATGGCAGGAATGGGTAAATAGATCTCGAAAGATCCATGTTATACTTCTGAATTGATGCAGTCTGCTAGGTTGGAGTTCTCTGGGCTTTGCTTTCTTGGGCCACAAAATGGAGACAATGAAGCTCATCTATGAGGCACTTTCAGATCTGCTTATGTGAGATGGGGTTGCTTGATTACTGTGTGAAGCAGTGCTCCTATGGAAAGCACTGGTGATTGCAAATGGCACTTGATCTGTGAATCTTGATTCAGCCTTGCTAATATCTTAATGAGATGAATGCATTTAGCCAAGAATACTTTTGGAAAGGATTCTGATGGGAAGGGAAGCGGGGGGAGGGAAGAGGAGATTGGTACAATGGAAATTTGTCATGTGCTGACAGGTAACCCAGAGTGTTATGCAGATGTAGCTATTTTATGTTAGGTTGCTCAAATACTGTATTTTGGGTGGTTAGTTTAGTTTAGGCTTTTTTGACGGGTTTGTGTGCTGTAGGCCAACTTGTATGGATCTGTGTGTGTAACAGTACTTTGGGCTGTTGGCTGTGACCTGTCCACCCTGCCCGTTGGAGTTTTAATATACCGCAGTGTAGGTCACTGCAGTGATCTTTCATGAAGAATTTAGAAAACAAATGGATTTACAACTTCACTTATTTATCCTTTTAATCTTGTGATTCCTTATCTTTCTGTCTTCAAATCTTTTTTTCCTTGACCAGACGAAATACTCCTTACAAAACCCTGGAGCCAGTCAAACCACCAACAGTCCCGAATGATTACATGACCAGCCCTGCCAGGCTGGGCAGTCAACACAGTCCAGGAAGGACAGCTTCCTTGAACCAGAGACCACGAACACACAGGTAGGGTGTTTGCCCACAGTAACTCTTTCCTGCCTGGCAAGCCAGTGTTTACTAAACTCACAGAAAAGCCTTGAAGCTTTGTGCCTCTCAGCTTTTTGTTGAAAGGCAAAAAGGTGAGTTATTCTACCACTGCATCAACAGAGCTTTACTGCGTTGCTGACTTCCCTAACACGAAGAAGTGCCTTCATATTCAATATTCTGAGTGTAGTGTTTTAAAACTTGTTATTTTCTTCTTGAATTGCAAGGCTAAATGTTTCTCTGAGTCTCTTGAGTCAGTTAATTTTTTTTTCAATTTGATTTTTATCACAGGCTTCAAACTGCTGGGAAAAAACAGATTAAAGAATTCAATGTAGTTAGAAGTAAAAGGTTAGCTTGTTTTTTAGAGAGCTTCTTTCTTAATATTTTTCTTACTTTAAAAACTCCCAGTAGGCAGTTAAACATGGTAGGTCACTAACAGGGCCTGAGAGTGTTTTAGACACAGTTGGTGATATGAAATACTGTCAGAATTAAATTAACTTCTAAATGTCGCTGCATGAGGATCTCGTTAGTCTGTTTAGCTGGCTACTGTGCATGCTCCTTACTCCTGTCTCACAAGATCTTTTATGTAGGCTGCAGTTAGAAATTCAGCTGCAACCATGGTGACAACATCAAGGTCTTCAGCAGACAGAACACTAACTTTGAAGGAATTATCTTGGCTTCCATTTCAGATCACCGATTTTCTTTTTTGTAATGTTGTTTTCTAAAGATATATATTTGAATGATTTGCACTTGACTGATTTGTAGCTATCCAGGAGTGGTAAATAAACTAGAACTTCACTGAGTACTTTTAATTAACATGGATAAACTAAAGTGAAGTTTTGGCTTCAAAACATCTTACATGCTTAGTTTCCTTTCCATTATCCATTTAATACATATAAATTCAAGACTTGAACTAAGGAGCACTCTTATATAAGAATAAGGACAAATTCTGCCTGAATTTTGATTCTTTTTCATTTCCCTCTAAGAAAATAAATATTATGGCCTCCAAAGCCATGTCTAGAAATGTTATCTAGTAGTTCACTATGTTTTGCATCGCTGGCCTCTGATTTGCATATCATATAACATTAGTTAGACAGATTTTTGAGCTGGCTGTACTGTTACCTTTCAGACCGTCTTAGAAACAAACTTCTCATTCACAAAAGGTGTGTGCATGGGTAGTGGAGAGTGTTAGATATACAGAAAATTAGGCACACCATACCCCACCCCAGGTGGTTTATCATGTCCATTCTCAGCTGAAAACCTAGCAGTCTAAACTTCTGCTCTGAAAAGAGGGAATGTTCCTTCAGTTGACAGCATAATTAATCCTAAATAATTATTTAGAGTTTAGCCATGAAGTCTTCCAGCCTCAGCATACTACTTTCAATTATTACAAGGCCCCTGAACTACTCCTGCAGTTGTTACTCCATTGCCTAGAACTTGCATGGCTGATTACGTCTTTATTTTTTGAAGCATTTAATTGCACATTTTATTCATAGTGATGTTTATCAGCTTAGCTAATTCCATTTATTAGGAACGTAATGCATCCAGACTTGATTATCTGTATGCAATTGTAGGTAAAGACAGAGGCATTTAATAGGGAGTTTTTCAACAGTCTGTAATTGAGTTAGGCCAGCAGAGCTCACACAAGAAGTGTGACTGTTGCTATGCCTTTGCAGGAGATGCTGTGCTAATACTTGTGTTTTCCTGGTGCAGTGGCAGCAGTGGAGGAAGCGGCAGTCGGGAGAACAGTGGAAGCAGCAGTATTGGCATTCCCATTGCCGTGCCTACACCGTCACCGCCAACCATCGGGCCAGGTATGTGGCACTCCTCCCATGCTGAATTCAGGCTGCTTGTTACTGCAGAGGGACTTTGACTAAACATGATTGGGTAGAAACTGTCCTGAAGTACAGTCCTACTCAGGAAATCACTTATGAGTGCTGAGTGATGTCTAAAGTTTTAATTCTTTACCAAGAGTAGTTGCAGGACAGTCAGCTACTGAGTAACAGATGGTTAAAATACCTTTGCTGGTCCATGTTTTTACAAGACAATCAAGGGTGTAAAAGGGGAGTGAAAGACAAATGTATCCTTTTAAAGCTTAACTGTAGTTTTAAATGTGTCTACAATTTGGCATTTCTGGATGCCCTGAGAGCAGCAGCATCTATGTACATGTTTAATGGGAAATATTGGCTTCTGAAATACTCTGCTAACTTTGCCATCTCTGGAGAAAGAACCATGAGATCTCTCAGTGTTGGAGGCACACTCCCTTGTGTTTAAGAATGATGAATGGTGAGATTGAGTAGGGTCCTTCTTTATTATTATTATTATCTTATTAATAAACTAGCTCAGTCACTTACTTCGTGTTTTGCAAGCCCGTAAGACATAAGAAAATAGTGGAATTTTGGTGTAATGTAATTTTACTCTTGGATGACAAGTCTTCACTTCCTTATATACATGTAGGCTTTCCTTTTCCAGGACCTTTTCTGGTCCTGCAGTGGTACAAATAGGCATGAAATCTTACTATCATCTGGCATCCCATAAAAGTCAATGAGAATAAAGATTGACGTGTACAGAACCCTGGATAGGATCAGGGTCTGAATTTGTATTAGTTAACTGAAGCTGAATTTTCATATTTGTTTGGGAAGCCTATCAAGTGCCTGTACTTTCTTTTTTTTTTAACTTTTAATAATATGGCCTAATTAGGAATATAAACTATTTTATTAGCACACATTTCTGTTCCTCCTGGAGCCCCGCCAGCACCACCACTGCCTCCACCTCTCCCGATGGGCAGTCTGATAGGTGAGACTTGTCAATGCTGAAGTGATTGCAGTCATGCTGCATAATCAATAATCATCTCTTCCTAATGAACTTAGTGAGGGTATTTTTTCTTCTGTAGTGGGACCTACGTGATTTTATTACAAAAATCAGTTCTGGGATTTTTTTGGGAGTTTTTTTCAACAAATCTAATCTCCACTAATTTCCTGTGGTTAAAGCCTCTGAAGCTAAATGCACTAGGTATGGAAAAAAGGCTGCTAGTTGCTTGAAATCTGCTTCCAATTAAGCTAAGATCCAATTAATTTGATCTATAAGATCTCAGAATCAGCCTGAATATTGGTATTAGGGTGTGTAACTCCTGCAGCAGAAACTGTCACAGCAGTTGTGCTCTAGCTTAGAAATGGGACCTTATGTGTAGGGTGATGTATGTGTTCTATTCTGTGGACATAAAGTGACTGGAAAGCACAAGTGTCTGTCACAGTGGCTTGGTTTTGATTCCATAAGGCTGCAGGCAGGTGTCAAACTGGAAGACTTGAGGATATGAACTAACAGTTCTTGAGAAATTGCTTCAAGCATTACAAACAGCAGTTAGGGTTTTTAGGGATCTAAAAGTAGTACTTTTCAAAATAGACAGGAAAAAATGCCCCACTGTTTCCTGTCACAGGCTGATGACAAAAATAATTGATTGAGTTAAGCTAGCTTTGGAGGCTTTAACCCACATAACCCTTTGCACTCTCCCTTACTGAAATGTTAAATGAAAGTGACTTTGTATAGCATTACAGGACTGCAAACTTCTGACTGCTTGCTGTTTGTGTCTTATATATGTATATAAAAGCACAAAACATTTTATTGCAAACTAGTTTTTGCATTTAAGAATTGCGTTAATTCATGTGACTACAGTATGTGAGATTGATTAGTTTGCAAGGTGTGATTTTCTGTCTCAGAGGTTAATCTGAAAGAGAACTTAAACTGTTTTGTTAACCTTGAGGTTTGTGCAGCAAGTAGGTGGAAGGTAAATATGGGTGTTTATCATGAAGACTGAATGACATCTTTGTCAGCTGGCATTGGTGATTGTGATTTGTTAGTACAAATTCCATCAATATAAAAGCACAACCAGCAAATATGATTGATAAATGTGCCAAGTGTCTGAAGCTCATGGCATTTGTTTCACTGTTTTGTTAGAGTGTTGTTTTATATTAGATTGGAGGCACGTTCAGCTTTGCAATCGAAATCATTTGTTTTTGAGCAGAATGTGGATTTTTTTTCTGTGTGCTTTTTAATAAAGGGTATTATTGCATGTAGTATAATTGAGATACACTTAAGAGTTGGAAGAGTTGGATTCAATTTTCCAGTCCAATCCAGTCTCTCAAAGTACTCTCAGAATTTCTCAATGCCCTTTATATGAGTGTTGGTTTATGTTCTGTGTGTTTTTTCTCATTAGTGATTGTAACGAGGTTGTTTGTTTTTCTGTTAATCACCTGTTACTGACCTTAAATTATTGGAGAACTGTAATCAAGTATTTTCCACATTCTGGACTTTTTCTATTTTCTGCATTCTATGCCAAGTAATGCTCTGCTTAAGTCTTTTCCTTGGTTCCTCTGGCTAATGCTTTTCAGCTGCTCCTGGTTCAGCTCCTGGTTCCCAGTATGGCACAATGACCAGGCAAATCTCGCGACACAACTCTACCACTTCTTCAGCATCTTCTGGTGGATACAGACGGAATCCTTCTGTGACTGCCCCATTTTCTGCTCAACCTCATGTTAATGGCGGGCCTCTTTATTCTCAAAATTCAAGTAAGCTGCTGAGCTCTGAAGTCACAAACTGTTTTGAGCAAAATGATTGTAAAACCATGCATGGCATTTAAATTCATTTATGAAAAGTATCAATGAGATTACTGCTTTCTTTCCTGAAACAGAAGGAAAAACAAACAAGAAAAACCATATTGAAATTGTACAGTGATTGCACTATGTGCAATTATACTGTTTTTCCCCTGACTTGTTTGCTGTTACTCATGACAAGAAATTATTAGGATTGCCTGTCTAATTATAGGCACATTATACTTGGCATTTCAGGTGTGCTTGGAGAACATAAACTAAACCCAGGGTTTTTTTTGTGGGAGACCTAATGTGATTGTAGTACACCCCCCCCCCTCATTTGGATAGTGGCAAAAGAATACTATCAGAGCACAATGCTCATGTTCCTATTACACAGTTCCTCCCTGTCTCTTTCTCTTTCTTAAATCCTTTCCTGATTCCAGGTTTCTCCTTTGTTCTCATCTTTAAGCTTGACTGTTCAAGAGATCAGTCTCTCTGTTTCAGACAACTTCTCTGTGCTTTCACACTAGGAGTACAGAAGGATAGGAATGAGGGAAGGGATGGCAAGTGAGAAGGTTTTAGTCAGCAGCCTCCTGCCTTCCTACCCCAGAAGGGCAAACAAGGTTCACTGCAGAAAGATCTGCAAAATAAGGATCTTGGCTGCTGGTAGGAAGCTCTATCAGGAAACTTCTTCCTTGCCATTTCCATAAATTTTGATCAAGTACACATTGAGGAGTGGTAGTTGTATAATGTTTTTTTCTTGGTAGTGTTCAGAATGTCAACTCTTTAAACTTCAGAGGAATATTTCTTTTAAAAAGAAATGTTGATGTTTGGGTTCAAGATCTCTTTAGACCAGTGTTTGCTGTGTACTTACTCTTAAGAAAAGAATACTTTTAAAATACTTGAGACACTGAAGTGAAGAGTTTTCTGAGTAGTTTAGAAGTATTACATTTGTCAGAAAGCATTTTTATATGCAGACACAGTATCTATCTTTTCTTTTTTTCCAAAGCTGATTTTCTTCCTACTCTTTCTCACCCATACTAGCATTTCATTTTCCTCCACATTCTTATTCCTCCAAATTAATTCACCATAACAACAGAAACTCCCTCCTGCTTGAATAGTTGAGTTCCATTAAATAAACAGGATTTTACTTCTGGGAATAGTTCAGTTGTCTTAAATGCTGCGCACACCACTGTTTCTGAATGTTTACATTTGTCCAAAGCAATTTTTTGCTCAAATGCAGGGACTGTTTCTTAATCTAGCTTCTCTGGTGTTTTCAAAATACTGATGATCAGCATTTTTTAAACAGTATTTTGATGGGTGTGTTTTGCTACTTGAAACTGTTTTCCTCTGTTTCTGTAACTGGTGATTATTTTTTTAGTGCTACTGTCTTGACATTAAATCCAGGTCCCATGTTTCCTTAAGATTTGACTTTTCATGCTAACAAATGCTCTGGTTTTTCTTAGATGTTTACTTCAATTTTGTGAACACTGTTTGTTCTCCTGCTTTTATTGATCATTTATCCCATACAGTTTATTTGATTATTGGTTTTGTAATGAACTAAATGCTTCATTTTAATTCATCAAACATTAATCTTAGTTAAAGCTTTATTTAAAACTGTTGCTTACTTGGAAGAACAGAACCTCTTTCAAATTTGGTTCCAACTGGATTATTACCCTGCTGAATTCCCACCTTCACAGGAATTTCTCTGCTCCAGTGCAAGAGGAATTCCACTGAGAAGGAACACTGTATAAACAAATGAGTTGATGTTTTGTTGAGTTTCTGGGTAGGGTTTTGTTTTATGCTTTTCATTCCCTGCACTTAAGGGGGAGATGTCCTGCCAGAGTTTCAAACTATAGTTTGAGTGGCTTGCCCTGCTGCTCTTCCCTACCTGTGCAGGGAAGAGCTGAACATCTGGGCTGTCAGCCCAGTGTCCCTGAGCAGGGCTGTGCTCACATGTCTCATTACTCACCAGCTAGGCACATACTTCACAGAAGATGAGTTTGCAAGGGCTTCCTGAGGAGCTCTGCACACTCCTGTAGCCACTCAGAGCAGTTGAAGCCTTCGCCAGCCTTTTAGGTTGCTGAGTGCCCTCTCAACACAGAAGACTTAGTAAAGCTCCTCTCTGCTCTATACCCATCTATTTTTTTCTACCAGCAAGCAATAAGGCCCCTTTTTTTGAGATAAACAAAAATGCAGTAAGCTAGCTGACTCAGCTCCTGTCCCAGCAGAGCACAGTGATGGGAGGTGCCCTCTGTGTGAATGTGAAGTATTGATGCTGGAACATTGTGCCCCTTGCAAAAGTTGTCTTTGCTCTGTGTCAGTGCTGCTTTGCTGCCCTTGATGCAGTGCTCCACTTTGATTTTAGAGAAGGAGTCCAGAATCCTGCGAAACATCACCTCTACTTCTGGTAGCTCACCTCGAAAAGATAACTGCTAAATTGAGTAATCCTTATTTAGCAGCAAGACAAAACCTCAATTTTATGTGCTCCCCAGGTGAAGCACACAAAATGTGTGACAGAGCGAGAACTTTCACATTGCACCCTGTGAGCTTCCAGACACGCAGCCTGCGCTCGGCTGTTACCTGGCTGAACACGGGCATGCTTTGCTTTTGGTCCTCCACTGGCTAACCACGAATTCAGCCTTGTTGGAAACACAAGCTTGAAGAAGGTTCTTGTGTGTGTGTGTGCTCTTGTTGTTCTTTACATACTTTGTTTTGTGGTCCTCGTTACTGACGGCTGCTTTTGTTTGTTCCCTTTTTTTTTTTCCTTTGTCCATTTGACTTTCCTGATATGGTGTGTGTGTTGCTACCAGTTTCTATTGCTCCACCCCCTCCCCCTATGCCTCAGTTGACTCCACAGATACCTCTCACAGGCTTCGTGGCCAGGGTGCAGGAAAACAGTAAGTTTGGACAAGCTGAGCTGTTAAAGGGTAGAGCCTACTCTCTTCTAGCATGCATGGCTGGCAAGTCAGACTCTATTTTGTTTCCTTTTCCAGAAGCTAATACCATCTTGCATTCTAGTGTCAATATGCTATTGGAGCTGAAGGGCACACTCTTCAATATTTTATAACACGTGCATGATCATTACTGACCCATTTAAGTTCTGAACTGCAAATTTATTACAGAATTACAGTGTGAAATGTGGCATATGTTTGGTGTGAATATAAAATTGTATTTTAATTGAAAATATTAATTTCATGTTGAATCACCCTGCCTTTTTCACCAGGGATAATTGATTATTAGAATATTTTCTTATTATTTTTTATTAGAAAGGCTTATGTAGACTGTCAGAAGTGTAATGTGTAACCATTGATTCCAATACTGTAGTGTTTTCCAGGAAGCTGTACAGTCATTTGAAAACGTGCAGTCCTAAGATCTAATGCATTACAAAGGAGCTTGTAAGGCATCTCTCTTCTCGGCAGCCTTTCCTTCTCCATTTCTTTGTGTTCTCCCATTTCCCTGCTGAGCTTCTTGCAGCATAGCTCTGCTTGTTAGGTTTGTGAGAGGTGCTCTCTAGCTGTGCTGTGTTTAAATTGATAACTCTGCTTTTACTATTACTGCTTGATTCCCTTCAGGTGAGTGTTACTGTCTCAAGTGTTAGTGCAGGTGTAAAGTCATGTTCCTGTTCTGGAGATATCCTTTTCTGTAGGAGTTTGTTGCAGTTCTGTAAACAACAGACTAAATGTGATGTAGATAGAGTATGAAGTAAATAAAAAATATTTTTAAAGTGTTTGGAAACCATTTTGAGATTTGCTAGGATCTGAGGGGCTACTACTACACAGTTGGCTGTATAGCTGCAGCATCCATTTTGGGACCCAGGTCTGAGTAGTGCTGCTGTTCTGCTTCCCATTAGAGCTTTAAGTGGTCGAGTTCTGAGTATTCCCCGTGGGATCAGAGACATCTCTCTGGTTCTCTTTCAAAAAGAAGGTATTTTGGTGCTGTGCTAGGTAAACAGTAAGAATCATGTTGATGTAGAATAGTGTGCCACAAAATTGTATTGAAAACCTTTCCAAAATACTAAGTGTAGAGGTAAACCTGCTGAAGATGAAGGTTACAGAATGTCTTCACATGCAGATAAACTTGAGAAAATTGACACCTGCTTCTGAATTGTTCCAAGTTTTGTCCCCCTGGAGATAACACAGCCCTTGGGAGAGCGGAGGTGAAAGGGACAGGCTGACTTGTGCGTGCAACAGCAAAATGCAAGCTGTCTTGTGGATGAGATTGCAGCAAAACAGCTGAAGCTTGAAATCTGGTCATAGGAATTGTTCTTTATTTTATTCCTTTTAATAGTCCCTTGGGTTGGAAGTTATATAATGAGTATGGCTTGGAGCTGCTGCCTCATTCTGGAGGCAGGGGTGCGTGTGGCAGCCTGTGCATACGCTCAGCAAAACTGGCTGTAGAGGCTGTTGTTGAATTTTGGCATTGTGTGCTAGACTTTGATCAGCCTTGTTTTCTGCAAGAAGTCTCTGGTGTTAGGGAGATGTGAGTAGACTTGTCTTTTCCTTACCATAGAGATCTGTGGGTTTGGAAAGCAACATCCACTGCTTGTGGACTTCTTTCACAGGACAAGGACATAGAGAGCTTAGAAACTATGCAATGCCTTTTCTTTTTCTCCTGTGTCCAAACCGTGGGCATCTCCTCCAGAGAGGTTTTCCAGTGTGTCTGGTGCTCAGGGACAGCTGGTTTGATATAAGTTGCTGTACTCTCACACCCAGTCCTTTCAAATGGAGTATGCTGGTACCCATTTAAAGAACAAGGATGGGAATACATACAAGAGAAGATCTCAGTTTGGAGCTATATAAATACTCATCCCTTTACCCTTTCTCATTTAGAGTGGCTTTTTGTATGCTTTATTTCCCTCTCCTAGGAGAAGTGATGCTGTCCTAGAGTCTAGCTAAGTTTAGAACCAGGAAAAGTCTAGGTTAAAGTCCAAGAGGCGAGGGAATACTTCAATGGAGTGGAACTTGTCTAACTTTCTGTTCCATTCTCTCCCTTTGTTTAAATGCAAACTTGAATTGTTTTAAATGTTTCCCATAAAGCTTGCAGTTCTTCACTGCATCTCAGTGTATGTCTTAGTGCTTTCACACTTGCATTTCCTGCTCTCTTTCCTTCTTTTCAAATATGCAGCTTCATTGTTCAATAAATGTAACTATTTTTTGCATTTGAAATTTTTTTATTTCCTAAGGTAAGGATTTCTCAAGATCTCAAATGATTGTTGTTTCAACTCTGTTTTTTTTCCCCTGACTGCAGACAGAAATTAAAGAGAGCAATAGAATTGTGGAAGATGTGCTAAACTGCAGCACAAAACCAGTCCATTCGTAAACAGTGTTGTCATGTGTCTGTGGTGGATTAATGAAGCCTGTCTGTGAGTGCTATTCAGTAACAGGCAGGACGTAGCATTCACTCTGCCAAAGACTTTGTTAGTCTGTCTCCAAGTGACATAAATGGGCTTCAGTGTGGGAGAGGAATCACTAATACAGTGGCAGCCAGTCTTACTGATGGAGAGGGTTGTGGGGTGTTCAGCTGAGCTGGTCAAGCTGAAGAGGAGCTGGGCTTGCAGGTGAAGAATTGGCTCTTCAAGGAAAGGGAGTGGGCTGGATGCCTGGGCTGAGGCAGCCCCTGCCAGCAGCTCCTGCCCCTTTTTGCCCCTGGCAGCAGGTGCAGCCTGTCCCAGTGCAGCCAGTCTGACCCAGACAGGACATGGGAGCTGTGCCCAAGTCCCTTGTCAGGGGCGTGGGGCTGAAGAGCAAAGGTTAAGTCACCACTAGAGTAGTGACCAGCCAAAAGTAAAAAGTGTTCAAGCAAACAAAACCCCTATTTCTAATCTCCAGTGCCATTGTAACTATCAGTAGTTAAAGCTTCATTCAGGGCAGTGTTGTTCTTTCTCTGTTGCTTTGCTTTCTTTTCAAAATTTGTGTGCTGGAGCTGCACATTCTGGGGCCTGATGCCTTGTTCCATCAAACCCTGCCTAGAGCAGTGGTTTTCAGCTTATGTTTTCAGTGTGCAGAATCCCAGATCTCTTGAAAATGAATCTGTGTTGCTATGTAACCAAATTGATGTTAGTAACAGTACCTTCCTTTCAGTAACTTGTGGCTTCATAGTGCTTACACCAGGTCCATGTGTAGTGGACCACATCTCCCTAGAAATAGGATAAAGTGACTTGATATCCTGCATCTGAGTGTGCCATCTCTCTATTTTGCTGCCAGCTGCTGTCAACATTACTGGAAACTAATTTAATGAACTGATTTTAAAAGTGATTTGTACCATAATGCCTTTCTCTTTTTCCCTTTCCCAAAGCAACTTGTAATTGTGCTGATTGGAGAATCTCAGGGAAGGGATTTGACATTTTGGATTATACATTTAATTCCTTGAGCACTTTTTCTCTAAGAGCAGCAGCTGCCTGTTGTAGTTTGTCATTTATTAATTGACTCCTGAATGTGTGCACACACACAAGCTAGTCTGCAAGATAAGGATCTGTACAAAGCTTTTCTTTCTGCAGGATTACTTGGCTTCTTCTTACCTGGTTAAATCTTAAAAAAGGGAAGAGACTTTGGAAATGTATTTATGATCCACACCAGATCTTTTTGTTCCCTAATGCTAGCTCTGAGAGAGAAGGAATCCAAAGAAGCAGTGTTCAGAAGTAAATTGAACAGTTCCAGACAAAGGATTTGTTAAAAACCAGTCCAGCTGCTGGCCCAGTCAGAGGCCTGTTGCTGGCTGGCTCAGAGGGTGCCACTCGAGTCCTCCATAGCTAACGCTGCAGCGCATGGACATGGGAGCAGGAAGCTTTCCTCTCTGCTGATGTTCAGCTTATGCCCCGCAGCATGTGCTTTGACTCTAGTAGCATTTACACATAGATTGGACCACTAATAACAAATATAGTTGTGTGTTGTAGTTGTTAATACAAAGCCTCTGTTTCTAATCAGTGCATGGTATTATAGTGCATGCTGTGTGTGTTGTCCCCCCCCAGCTCTTTTATTTACAGTGTACAGCCTCAGGTTTGTTTGCATCTCTACACTGTCTTGATTTAAGAAAAAACAATAATGTCCAAATGTTTCTAGTTGCTGATAGCCCAACTCCTCCCCCACCGCCGCCTCCCGATGAGATGCCGATGTTTGATGACTCTCCTCCTCCTCCACCCCCACCACCTGTGGATTATGAGGATGAGGAGGCTGCTGTTGTGCAGTACAGTGATCCCTATGCAGATGGAGATCCTGCTTGGGCACCTAAAAACTACATAGAGAAAGGTAAGAGAAGCGTTGCAGCTGTGTTAGTGCAGTATCAGACGATTAAAGGTATCTGAAGGGAATGAAGGACTTAGTGTGGGTCTGATGAAAACAGTCATTGTCCCTCCTAAGTCAGAACTCAAACCATGCTTTCCTTAGTTTGTGTCTACACCTAATGTGGTAAGACATAATCCTTCTTTGGACAAATTATAAAATACCTTCAGGCATTCTAGAATGGATGAAAAAGCAAGCTTCTTCATGAGAAGCAGATGTAAATTGGATGGCTTTCATCTTTGATGAGCTGGACTGTCTGTACCTACCTCAGGATTGCTGGGCAGTCATCTACAAACTGCTGCAAAAATGGACAGAAATTCCAAGCTGTATTTATCTCATCAAACTAGATTACTAGAGTGGATTATTAGACTTCGAACTATAAAATGTGTTGAGGTCTCCTTGGGGATTTATCAGTGACTCCAGATCAGCAGACTGTGAACTGTGCTTAGGTATGAAGTCACGTAGTAAACATCTCTTCCCATAAATAATTGCTAGACATTAAGACATCAGCTGAGAATATATGTAGGTGTAAAATAGTGGATTCTTGGAATTCATAAAGCTGATGAATTGCATAAATCCATATTAACTTTTGAAGGATAAGGCTGTGATGTCTGAAGCCTGTATATTCAGCGTGGTAGTTTTTAACTCCAGTATTGGTGGTGGCAGCATTCTTTCCTGGGGAAATCTCTGCTTTGTTAATGGCACACAGCAAGTTGGAGGTTGGTAAGAGTAAGGTATTCACCAAGCAGGTACTGAAAATTGCAGATGTTGCTTCTACGTTCTTCTTCAGCAACTTTTCTATTTGCACTCAGTGCAGCTCCTTGACAAGTAATGCCAGAACTCCTTATGACACAAAAGCCCTGTAGGAAAGACCATTCATTTGTGTGCAATGGCTTTAGCAGCAATGGGTGCAAGGCCACACTGAGGTGCCAACAGGAGCCTCAGTGGAATGAGTTTTGTAAAATCTTTTTAACCCGTGAGTCAAGAGATTCATATAAAGGGATCAACATGCTTTTGAGGTAATCTGGTCAGAAATGGGTACCACACAAGTCAGTCATTCCCTAACTCAGCTTTTAAGTGCCCATAAGCTCCACTTTACTCTGTCACAGTCGGACGTACCTCTCTGTCAGCAGCTTAACTGAGTGTTCAGTGTAGTCACCACCCATTTCTTAGTGCTAGCTAATGGTGCAAGGAAAGTGAAATTCCATTTTCTGGGCTCAATGTTCAGCAGGAAAAACATGTGAATTCGTTATTGAAAACCCCACGATAGCAAACTAATCTTTTAACATTTTCTTAAGTACAATTGGTTTTTAATACTGTTGCTATTAATAAAATGCTAAATGTGTCCCTGTTTATTCCACAGTTGTTGCTATATATGACTATACAAAGGACAAAGACGATGAGCTGTCGTTTATGGAGGGTGCAATCATTTATGTGATAAAGAAGAACGATGATGGCTGGTATGAAGGAGTTTGCAATCGAGTCACTGGCTTGTTTCCTGGGAATTATGTTGAATCAATCATGCACTATGCCGATTAAAATCCTTTGCTTTTCAAAGTTTGGTCTTGTATTCAAGTCATACCATGATTATTTACAAGGGGTAACTAAAAGCTAACAGAATTGTCTTAATATACTTTCAAAAAAATTGTGCCCATTTCTTCAGGCCATACTGTTTTAATGGTATGATTGAATGTCCATCTGAGTCTCTGGGGACAGTATGTCTTACCTGATGGCAATTTGTAAAACAAGCAACTGTCTATAACTGGTTATACTTATTTACTTATGCATTGTTAATTTTATGACCAGCCTAATTATTATGGGGAAGTAGGGTATAATATTTAATGAACCATGATCAGATTGTGCCATTACATTTTTCAGTACAGCATGGTAACTAACACTACGTTAGACTAACATATTAAAACCTGGATGAGAAGTTTAATGTTAGTGCTGGTCATATTACTTTTTGTTTAGACTCTTTGCTCATTCTTGAATTATATTTGTTTAAAGCATGCATACAAACTTATGTATTGAAATATACTTTTTTAAAAATCCAAGATGCTTCCAATTGTTGTAATCTTTACCTGGAGTATTCTCACTAAAGTCTATTACAATGAGTTGTTTGGGTCTAAGGTGTCCATGTGATTCAAAAAATGGGTGGTCTTATGTATGTGTAATTTGTACCCAAGTTTTTTTAATGAGTAAATTTACATTATGACTTTTTCCATTCATAAATATATAAGTGAACCAAAGGTCTTGTCCATTACTTTGTTGGTTGGCTTGGCAAAGAAGTTTGGAATGCTAATGTGTAGCAAAATCATGGCTGTGTTATCCCAGGTAATGTACTAAAAAGCAAATGTTTGTAACATGACTTTATCACTGACAGAGGGAAAATAAATTAGATCTGAAACCTGAATTACACACTTACACATACTCTTAAAAGTTCTTTTCTGCCAACACTTAATTTTAGTGAGGGTTCTTGATTGAATCTACTTACCTGGATGCAGTAAGTTGGACACCATCTGTAGCTGACAGTTCTGTGTGGGAACTCTCTCTGTGTGGCTCTGGGACGTGCCCCACAGGAGCAGGCTGTCCTCCAGATAGCACCCAGGGGAACACAGTGACAGGAACTTGGCCATTGTTAAGGGATCACAGGCAGAGATAGCCAGAGAGGGTGTGTTTCCCTGCTCTACAGATTCTGTGGCTGCAATAACCTGAGAAGGAATGTGGTAGTACTGGGTAATTACCGTGAGAGGAATGTGTCTGGGACTTCAAAGGCAGCTTCCAGGGTGCTACAGAATATATTCTAAAAATGAGTGATGAAAATGATGGAGTTGCAGGTTTGACAGGCTGGTGAACCATTCATTTTTAGTTTGAGTTAGAAATACCGAGCCTTTCGTTTTTTGAACAAAAGCATTCATTTGGTAACAATCTGAAATTCTGCATCATGCTAACTGCTAGGAGGTAGCCACCAATAGCATGAATTGGAACTCAATGATGTAGAACCAATTAAAATCCACATGTAGTCTCTGACAGTAAACAAAGTATCTATATACAATTCCAGGTCCTTCTGTTAAATAGCCAGGGAAGCATCCCATCCAAACCATCTCTCTTCACAGGAGTTTACCAGCTCCTGTACATGCATGCTCTCTATTAGTGTAAACAAGTGAAATTTGGAACAACTTCAGTTTTCATACACTGATTTATATTTATTCTCATTGTGGCCTTTGTGCATCAACATGTAAACATCTTCCCCATCCCCCACAATCGACAGCCCCCACTAAAACAATTGTACAGCACAGTTTGATTTGCTCTGAATTGCATGGCTTCCTGCAGTAAAACACTTTAAACTGTTGTTTAAAAAAAAAAAAAGGAAGTAAAACTTAAAAAAAAAGTTGTTTTTAAAAAAATAATTTTTGGTAGCTTGTGTTGGAAGCAAATAACTTTTGAAGTAAATTTAGGCACAGTCTGGTAAAGTAGCTGCCAGAAGGAGTGGAAGGAGCTGTCTCACTTGTCTCGCATGAGAACCATTTCTGTCAGGTGCACCAGGGCCTCTCTCTCGGGGGACGGCCGCAGCTTGCGGATCTCGCGCGTGGCCGCGTGGCAGTAGCGCTGGGCGAGGTAGGTCGTCTGCTGCACACCATCACTCTGGTGGGAGGGGAAGAGAGAGGAAACGGGGAACTGATCAGCCTCCTGCCTCTTCCAGTCACAGGGGGAAGTTCTAAGGTCAGTGAGTGCCCTAATACATTGTATTCTGATGGGGAAAGGAAGAGGATTCATTCTGTAATCAGGGAAGCCCACCTACCTGCCTAAAACTCTCAGTACTAAAACTTATCCATGCTACACAGCAACTCATCTATTACAAAATAGCACTGGTATTAATAACTAAGTAGAAGCTAATGGTTTATCCCTTCCCCTCCTGCCCTAATAGAGATGTACAAAACCCCCATGCTATTCTGAAAAATAGATGTTAATTTTGCACAGACCATTACTCAGTCTTTTTAGACCACAGTCAATTAAAACTGGTATGGGGTGTGGACTCCAGTTACAAGACTGACTGGAGATTATGTGCCACTTATACCAGCTGTTGAATACAGCTATGCCTCAGCTGAAGGAACTGAGTTCATGCATGAGCTTTTACTTGTCATGTGGATTTTGGAGGGAAAAAAGAAAAAAAACCTAGCATTTCTGCTAAAACACTCTGCCAGTAGGAGAGCTGAGGAGTTCTGACTTGGCATTGTACATTACATGCTACTCAGCAGGTATCTGCCAATGCAGCCTTGCTATTTTACTGGAGAGACAATGAATTTCAGACTGAGCAGGAGGGAGAGCAGAAATATTTGGTATCAGTCTTACCTGCAACACATATTTCCGTGCACGTTCAACATCTCCTGGCTTACTGAATCTCCTCATTATCATAGCATTCATTTCTGGAAACTAAGTACAAAGGGAGAATGGTTTGTACTTGCTCTTGAGTTGTTTTCCATGTAGCTGCCTGCCAGGCTAGGGTCAGAACACCACCAAAGTGCAGCCCTCTTCCCCTGTCACTGTTGTTGCTACAGGTGTAGCTTTAGGTTTGTACTTGCAGTCTGCACAGGACTACAGTATAGCAGAGCCCAAGCATTTAAAACTTAAACCTGGCTCTGGCTCTGCTGGCTGTAGCCAGTTGGTAGCAGAAGTCAGCACCTGCTGTTTTATCATGTTAAGCAGATGTTCCTGTGTGGTAATTTCTGATGTGGCTACTACCTGGTGTATAATGTGCATCAGATATTCTGTCACAGATGAGGGTTAGTGTTGGTACTCCTACAAGAAGCACCTCTGCCCCCACATGTACAAAAGAACCCAGGATGTTTGTTATTGCAATATTGCACAGTTCAACTTGTAAAATCCCCTCATGGTAACACTGGCTGTTACATTCTCTTAGGTTTTCCATTGTGCTGGTATTATATACACAGATTTTTTTTTTTAATAAGAGAAAAATAACAACTATAAGGTATTTTGTTTTCAGTCACGTAGCATTTGTAGTTAGCACTGCATGCTCAATTCCCTACAAATCAAGCAGGTAACTCAAGTCAGTTGTTTTTGAGAAAATCACATCACTTAGCTAAATATGTAGTCTCTTTCTTCAGACAGCCTAGAAACAGAAAAACCTAGTGCTTAACAAAATAAGGCCACAACTCAAGGCAGCTATTCCACAGAAGAATTCTTTTTAAGGGAAAGAGCTGTTCATCTTGCCTGAAAGGATTGGAGTCAAAGATTATTTTATTGCCATATACTTGTAAACAATGATCTGCTTTCCTTGCACACCTTTGGTCCTGCACCTGCAGCTTTACAACCTTGTTCAGGTACAAACATGTAGCACCCATCAGTGCTGTGATGTTTTCCTATTACTCATACACAGTCTTGGAGATGCATTCAGAAGTTCAGTGATGACTCATCCTTCATCTAAAAGAAGGAAGTCATGGCTTTTTCTAGATCCTAGCTTCCTTCCCAGGTAATGACAATTTAATTGCAGTGTTCATGCAATCAGTTTTCACATTATTAATATTTACAGTTATAGAGGATGCATATGGGATCACTTCTTATATTTAAGCACTAAAGGACACGAAAATCCCCAAACTTGTAAGGCAGAGCTGTTATTAGCAACTCTGCATATTTAGTGGGCAGGGTATCAGCATTTAACAGGAATGCTTATAATAAAAATAAACCTTCATTCTTCAGCTGTACTCCTTTAAGAGGAGCTTTAGAATTAGCATACACTAGTGTATTTCCTTAAAAAATAAATGGGGTGTTGTTTTTTTTTACTGAGTGAGCCAACTTTAAATACTGAATAAATAGGATAAACATTTTTTTCTCCTTAATATTCTAATGCACAAAGGTGTATTTCAGAGGGAAGGGAGATGACAGGAAGAAAAGGCATCTGTCACTGAAGATCCAGAGCACATTAAAAACTAACAAATGTTTGTCAGGAAGACAACTTGAGGAGTACCAGGTACATGAAAGGATAGCAGCAATACTAATCTGAAAAGACAGCCTCTAATTAATAATTACACTTTGGATTGTCTTCAAGTCCTAGCTCATGAATTTTTTTCTCAGATACAAATATATGAAATATCTTTTAGTAGCATCACAAGTGTCTGTTGAAACTCCACATTTTTTAGCACTCATGCTTTGTTTATATATCAGTTAAGTCTGTAGTGCTGTTCTTCCAGTTTCTTGAAAATAGCAGGACATTTGCAGCAAAGAAGCCTTCTGGTTAATGCAGAAAACTTTATAAGATGGTCAAGTTATCTTTCAATGCAAAAATGTACACTTCCCATCTATCAAAGATATAAATGAGGAAAAGCATTGAAAAGTGGCCCACAAAGAACAAGATTTTAAAGTAGGACTGACAGATTTTCTTTTATTTCTATATTATGCACTAATTTATCTTGTAAAGCTAATTAAAAGATAGATGAAGTTCAAAGTCAGAGACAGACAACCCAAACAAATGAACAACTAAGAGTTTTAATTTAAAAATAGGAATATTCAACACCCACAAGACAATCAATGTCACCCATTCTCTGCCAAAATTGGGTATTTCCAACATGCTTTGTTTCTTTCTGCACATGGCTTTAGCACACACAAAAACAGTTTTAAAACTCCATCCTCCCTCTCTACCTGAGTATCTCACTGTTCTTTGGACAGCTGCAATTGCTGATGATACAATTCTGAAATAATTCAAGAACATGTTTGTGAATCCCCCAGATGAACATGGGTGACACCGAGGACATGGAGAAGGATGTTCTCAATAGGCTATTTTGAGAATATTCATCTATTTGTCAGCTGGCTGATACTCTGTGCTCCCATCTTTTCTGAGATACAGATCCTTGTAAATGCCCAAAGGATAAGGAAGCAAACAGATGTGTATGCTCCACCTCCCCCCACAACAGGCTCCTTTAGAGGTGGAAGTAAATGTCAAAGTTGTTGGGTTTTTAAAAAATGATTGAGGACTTTTCCCATGTCAAGCTCTAAGCAATTCCACTGAGAGATCATAGATGAGAGCTCTGCTGGAACTAATTGTGCCAGTTTTTGTATCACACTGTGAAGCCTGGTAGGAAGGACTACTTTTCAAGTCCCAGATCTCCTTGCCTCTGGTGAACGAGACACTGGAGCAAGGAATTAAACCAGTTTGTTTCCTGTTTATGGATTAGCACCAATTTTAATGTTTTTTTCCTGCTGCTTACTCTTCTCGTTTCATTCTGCTCCTCCAAATAATTTTTAAGGCACTGAAAATCTTGCCCAATTTTAAGCTTATTTATGACACTCCCTTTTCTCTTATCTAACCTACAGACAGGAAACCTACTCATGTCTGTAAATGGATAATACTTGAGGACAAAGAGATGAAAAGATCAAATCCAATAAATAAAGGTACCCACATAAGGGCAAGGCAGGGATTTCAATTCTTGGCCCCAGATGGATACAAAGCCCAGAACAAGGCAAAAATGCCTACATACAGTCAAGCCTGGGAACATGATGTCTCAGGAGAAAACACAAACAAGAAGGTACTTAGGAATAACCTACACAAAATGTGCTAAAACTCTCTGAATACCTACAGGAGCCTAACAGTGAGTAGAGTTGTGCAGGAAGGTGTTTCTCATAACGTGTGTGTGCCCAGAACCCATCTGATACTGAACACACTGACTTGTCACATGTGCCCAGGCCAGTCTCATCACTGACACTGGAGATCTGATGTGTTTCAGCTGGTCCTGTGAGGAGTAGTTTACACTTTTTATTTCAAGCAAACAGCTTCCTGCTGACTTACCTGTCGACAAGCAAATAAGACAGGGCCTGTGGCTAATCCAAGCTTGAGATCTGCTGCTGTTGGTTTCCCCAGGTGGTCCGCACACGATGTAAAATCCAGCACATCATCTATCAGCTGGAAAAAATAAACATACAGATTATTTAAAATTTCTTTTTTAAGTGTTAGAGCTAAATACAGAATAATCCTTGTTAAAGACAAGATCTATAGGAAGGATTAAGACAGGGCACTTTGATTTTTAAAGCACTTTGGAGAAGTTTAGATTTTAGATTCCATTTAGTTCAACAAAAACGCTACCTGAAAAGCTATGCCAACGTTTTTTCCATACTGGTATGCAATCTCATGAACTTTGGGATCGGGGCAGCCTAGAATTGAAACCTGGAAAAAAAAAACCCAAGTAAATAGAAAGCTTTAGTTAGCATCCACTTTTAGCCCCTGACCACAAGTGTGATACAGCCAGCACAGGCAGGAGGGATCTGGGAAAGGCAAAAAAAAGCTGACTCGGGCATGTTCTGGCTTATCTCAGTTCATGGAGACACACAACTAGCCAAGCTTACTAGAAAACAAGGCTGAACAGCAATGCAGTATTAAAACTACATTCACATCTGCAAAGAGATTAGCTTCATTAAATATTTATCAGGCTTAGAAATTACAATGCAAGGATAAAGAGAGAAGAAATGTGGATGCACTTCCTATTGGTAGTAGTCATATACAGTAATGGAGAAATTAAGCTAATGACATATATAAATCAGCCAGGGGATAATTTGAGGTCAGACAACTGATAAATGGACATTACATGTCTCAGAAAAGATCACAAAACTGGATGTGTTGAACCCAGTAGAGTAGGGGCAGTTGACATAAGGATGATTATTTTTAAGGTGATGTTAACTGTATCTGACTTGCCCAGGAAGATGACTTGATTAGCCTGCAGGCAAAGGTACTGAAGGATAATTAGTGGCAGAGAAAAGACAGCAAATGAAGAAAGCACAGCAAGGTCACAGAGGTATCACTAAACTGAGATAAACAAAACATTTTACTTGAATGTACAATCGACGACTTGAGAGACAGAAATTTTGGTGAATAAACTCCACAAAACTAAAATACAGGACACTAACTAAGGTTTGAGAATTAATATCTTGCCTCAAAGTAAGGGCATTAATGCTTTTTGCATTTATGTACTGATTATACATTTTGCAAAATGAAGTTGGTAGATTTATTTCAACCTTCAAGAACCCAATTAGGAATAGGGGACAAAAACCCACCCTGGTTTATTGCAGGTGTTCCAAATCTGCTGTGACCAATGCAAGGAGTGAAGATAAATTTTATATAAGACTAAAAATATATGCTAGGAAATATACACACAATATAATAATGTGTGTGTATGTGGATGTATATATATATATATACACACACACACACACTTCTTTAAAACTGCATAAGGTAGGATCATAAAAAAAACCCTCCAACCCCAAAACCAACCCCAAACTAAAAGCAAGTCCAGCAGTAGCTTAGAAGGTGAATGTGAAGATGAAAATGAGAAACAACATTATATCCTAATAAATGTGATTCAACTTGCACAAAATGAGAGATTATTTCATGCAGCACTGCACTTCATATCTGAGCATCAGAACACTTCCCAGTCATAACCTGCATCTATGGATAATAACTAAACCCCAGAGGAATCTGGATGACTGGGAAATTAACAGCATCATACATTCTCCACTTTTATTTAAAAGAGGAGGACAGTATAGCAGGAAAATAATGCTGCTTATCTCTAATAATCATACAAAATCCTAAAGGCTATTAAACAGAGTGAACTGCAAATATGAGATATTAAAACAGATGTTACTAGGGACTATCAAAGTAGAACATTTTTCCCTTTTATCCTCCTTTTGATGTTTGTCTCTTAAATAGCAGTATTTGCCCGAAGACCTAACATCTACTTCTGTACCATGCAAACTTTTGGCTGCTTCTGTAATATAAATCACATAATACCAGCATGACAGGGGGACTGCATCTACCCTGTTCAAATGAAATCTTTACCCATCTCCACATTTCATTCCATGTGGAGGATTAAAATAGGAATTCAGTGACAAAATCCTGGTTAATGGCAAAGGGTCGGAGTGGGCAGTAGCTGGCAGAGGGTGAGAGGAAATGCTGTGTAAAGAAAAGAGCTTCTTCATTTAACCTGAAAGGTCAATTCTTGTTCACAGACCAAAAAAAAGACAAGAAAATTTTAAAAATTCCGGAGAATTGTTTTGTCAGTCATCCTCAAGTGAGCAACCCTCTGACCATGACCACATCATAAACCTGCAATTGGGTTGTGTCTATCAGGGAGTTCCTTCAGGATGCAATTTCTCCAACTGCTCTTGTAGATTGTTGCCCCCAGCTGGACACTGGCCGGGCTGCAGCCAGGCAGCCTGTCACTCCCACATGGAGTTTAACTGAGCTGTACTGGGATCACAGTCTGGGATAATGCATGCATTTGTAAATACAAATCAAGATAACCAAGTCAATACAGTGACATGTGTTTAAATGCTAAAACTCCCCCTTTTAAAACAGCCTAGAGTGCCCCAAATAGGTATGACTGGTTCATGACAAATATCTTGCAAGAATTCAGGCCTGTCCTCCACTAAATCATGATGAAAAATCCTTTATAATACCAAGTGGAACAAATTCTTTAGAAAAGTTCTTTGAATTCAGCAAAGCAGGACAATCTCCTTGGTGTTATTTCAAACACACTTTTTGCAAAAAAAAAAGGTTTCTGTTATGTTATATGAGAGACTATAAACCAATTTTGCCTCTTTACTGAATTTCACATCCATAAAATACATCATCAGCTCTGGGTAGAAACATCCTGCTCTGATATTTAATATGTGACAATATGGCAGCTGGAGTTGAAAGCATTCACACATCTCTACCAGTGCTCTGTAGGTCAGAGAGGAAAACCTGCTGCTGGGCCAGAATATGTCTGAATAAACACTACAAGAGATGTTTGTTCTTGGACTCCTAAATTTGTGGACTCCATGGAAAGGAAAAGGCTCTAAAATCTTCCCCTTGTCCGGCCATTCTCCTCCATGCCCATCTCCAGAAGCAGTCAGGTTCCTGCCTTCTCATTCCTGGCTCATCCACCACTGTTTTTCTAGACAGGAGCAGTGTTCCTCTTTCCAGGAGAATCACAGAATAGTTTAGGTTGGAAGGAAACTCTGAAAGTCATCTGCTCAAAGGAGTGTTTACTTCCCAGTTAGATCAGGTTTCTCAGAGCTGTATCCAGTTGATTTCTGAATACCTCCAAGGATGTAAAATCCCACACTCTGTCTCAGCTACTTGTTGCAATGTATGACCAACATCATGGAGAAATTTTTCCTCAAACCTAATTGAATTTTTCCACAGTACAACTGGTCCTTTCACTGCACATTTCTCCATCCTCTCTATGCCCTACAATTACAAGCTGGAAATGGCAGGAGGATTCCCCCTTTGTCTTCCCTACTCCAGACTCAAACCAGCTCTTGCCACATCATTTGCTCCAGCCTCATGGTGGCCCTTCCCTGAGCTCCCTGCAGAGTGCCCATGTGTGTCCTGTAGGTGGTCTCACAGCCACTGCCCTGGAGGTGCTGCTGGCAGCAATGTCCCCTCCCCATGCTCATCCTCCACTGCTGCCAGGAATGTCACCAACTTCTCCAGGCTCCTCAAACCCTCCTGGGAACTACTCATGAGGAAGGGGTGATGGACGCCTCCCTGAAAGAGGGAGATGTCTTGACTCAGGACACGGCGGACAACTATCTTGTCCTGAGTCTGCATTTTCATGCATTTGACCTTTTCTCAAATAATCAATATTTTAACAGGTTAACCAAGTACTTGTTTATGCAGAGTTGTATGTTTCAGTAGCAAAAATTATGTGCCTGAATATATGTGATATATTTATTTAAATCTTTTTCACAGCAAAAGAAATACCCCCAAAGGACTTACTGTAATTTAAATAGTAAGTAAGATTTACTAGCTGACCATAATATCTGATACTACTACCCTACATCTGCCACTGCACATTATTGGAGCCTGCAGGTCTAGTTGGGCTGAGGGGATTCAGTTCTGCTGGTGGAGGTCAGAGGTCCAATTTTCCTAGGCACCAGTTCCACGTGCTGGTAGGGTTTTCTGATGGAATACTGTGCACACACCAAACTAGGAACTGGTTAGAGCAGGAGCTCACAGGCAGATCCAGAGCTTTAGGCTTCAGTTTCTTCAGTCCTTTCCACAGCCCTGCCTTACACAAGGAGGCACAAGCTTTCTCCTAATATGGAAATCAAGAATCTCTAGTGCACCTTTACACTCAAAGCAAACACAATTTAATCCCTCATCTGAAAGTATAACATGCAAAATATAAACAACTTTATGAGGCTCAGGAATTCACATTACAGCAGGGTTTAAAAAAGACAGAAAACCTGCTCAGGTTATTTTGCAACCTCCAGCTGGCCTGATGACTAAACAGAAATTCCACTTCAGCTTTATTGTTTCTGAATTCTTGAACTAAAGTCACTTCATGTTTCTCTGAAAAATGCCTTGCAGTAACTAAGGCTTCAATGACTCTGGGCCATCTGCCACTGTTTCCTTTTACAATACACTTTGATTGGAACTTTGGTAACATTCCCCCATGCAGAACTATTGTACAAATAAACTGGAGACTGGGATGGCTCTTAACATCTTAAACAGACTGTTCTCTCCCTAAGTCCTAACCTAAAGAATTTTAATTTAAATGCAGTAATGCTTTGGTGGTACAGAATGTATCAATTACAGTGTATGTCTTGTTTAGACCTTTTTTCAGGAATACTCTACTCTTCCATTTCTAAAGCAAGGCACCGTGGAATTCTAAGGTGCCGTCTGAACTTGTCTGACATCTTTCCAGTTACTACTTGTATTTTATTCAACCACAGCAACAAATCAAGCTTTTCCTATCATTAACAGGAACAGAACTGCTTCTAAAAGACTTCCATAGAGACTTCCATAGTCTGTCACCCCTGAAAACAAGATATGATTCCCTTGATTCCCTAACTGAATTTCCTTTCAAGATAGAACTGATGATCCTGCTTATCATTTTTGCTACAGAAAACAGAACTCCCTTCTGATTCCATTTCCTCAGTAGCCAAAGCCATCTAAACAAAAATATCTCAACACCCACATGCAAAAAAAAAACCCAACCCCCCCCCACCCCCCCCCACAAAAACCCTTGTAACTGCTATCAATAGAGTTCTCCTAATCCATGCAGAAAGAAACTGAGAGAAACATACATATTCAACTCATTGGTACAATGGGCAACAAGTAAGGATTTGCCATGAAGAGAGACCTTCTCTCTCCGTTTTCCTTTCTAACACAAATTTTACAGCATATAAAATTCCAGCAATTCAGCAGTGGAACAACTCAGACCAGCCACTAGAATAAAAGCAGCCAAACATCCCCTTGACCAGCATCACAACCTCAATCTTGAGGGAAGTGCTTAAATCCTTAACTCTAGCAAGTCATGAAAAGGAAAAAGCTTAAATTAGCACATTTGTAGAGAGAATCCACCCAGTGGGAATATGATTTCTTCCATCTGCAAAGATTCTTTTAGGCAGACTGTCAAAATGAGTATTAAAACTTGTGTATGTTTTTTCTGGGGTAGCAGAATAATGTGATCCTCTTTACTAGTCCAGGTGCCTAGTGATATAAAACAAGACCTGCAAAACAAAATTGTCAGGACCATATTGCCATTAATATGAGCAATCCAGAAGACTTAATTTCTTTCCTCCAACTAGAATAAAAGGTATTTTCCCTCCCCCAAAATCCATGTGTCTCATTCTATGTGATCATTTTGATATAGGCAATTTTCAACTGCTGTCTGTTGCATAAATGTACCAGTTCCTCAAGAACAAAGGAAGATGATTAACACTAGCACAGATTTTTAGTCTAATTCTCTTAGAATTCCTGCTTGCTATAGAATCCATTAGCTATACTGCCTTTCACTGAAAAGAATAAACAAAACTCTCTTTTGGGGCAAGATTATTACCCACCTCTATTTTCTGCACTAAAACTGAACATCTATTTTTGTATAAAAACATAATCTTAAATTGGACCTTTTTGTAATCAAGTAAGAGAACCGAGTGACAGGGTTGGATAAAGCAATTGGTAATTAAAACCCCCAGACAAATCAAGAAGTACATGCTTCTGGTTTTTTACAATGTGATGTAGAGATATCAGGAAAATGTTTTCACCCAGAGGGTGGTTGGGCACTGGAAAAGGCTCTCCAGGGAAGTAGTCATAGCACTAAACCTGACAGAGTTCAGTAAGTGTTTGGACAATGCTCTCAGGCACATGGTGTGACTCCCATACAGGGACAGGAGTTGGGCTTGATGATCCTGATGGGCCCCTCCCATGCAGCTTACTCTCTGATTCTATGAATTAATTGTTTCCTCCCACTGTTACCACTTAAGGTCTCACTGACCAAGGAGTAGGGCCAGATGTCAAAGAAGATTTAAAATCAAATCATAAGCTCAAAAGTGATCAACTGAGTTTAAAACCACTGTCTCAAAGTTCCAGAATTCCATAAATAGAAGCCTGCCACCATTAGGATTATTTGAACCTTCTTTTGATTCAATTGAGAATAACAATAAATCTGTGTATAAATAAAAAAACGCAGAGAAAAAGTGAAAACCAATATTGGAGGCTACACAGCTGAACTGTGACAAAATTCACAATCTCAAAGACATTCACATTCTGGCAGAATACTATTTCGATGGTTTGCTTTGGAGGGTCTCCAGAGCAAACAGCAATGCTAGTTTAGCTGTGAAGCTTACAGTATGGTATGTTAACTTCAGAAGAGACAGACGTACATACTGCTTTACAACTGTTTGCTATCAGACTCGCAGTCTTCTTAAAAGTCTTCTCGAGGTAGTGAGCAAATCTCTCATTCTCGTTTTCCTTGGAACCCAGCTGGAGGAATTCACCTAAGAAGTTGCACAGATGGGAGGTTTTATTTGTGGGTTTACTGCTTAGGCAAGCAAATGGGAAGATAAAAATAGGAAAAAACCTTACCACGCACCAGATCTTCAATCACCTGAGTTAGAACAGAGATGATAGTAGTATTTCCAATTCGTGCTAAAGCTACAGAAGCAGCTGAGAGGATGAAGTCACCAGCTAGAACAGCCTAACAACAACAACAACAAAAAGGTGATCCCTTAAGTCTTTTCCTGTGTTACTACAGACAGTACAATTTCCTTTATTTGTCAGATCTACTCATATTACGTAACTTCCCTACACAAAGCACAAATATCTCATTTTAAGAGCAAAAAAACACATAATCAAATATTGAAATCTGAGTAATTTTTGAATCCCTATCATGTAGTACTGGTTGTATTTTTCTGTATAAGCACTGTCCTCCCTGTATGCAGTATGTGTTTGCTTAAGAAGTTTTTTTGAACATTAGTTCTCTATTTCACCATTCTCTTGTGGCTGTTACGCCATGTGAACTCTGAATTGCTCCAAGTTCCTTCCTTGCATTTTCAGGTGAAGACCTTTCTTGTAATGCTCTGTAAAGAAAACATAAATTGCAAAAAAAATTTCCCGCTGACTGAAAACATTTTTCTGTTCCCCACTGAATCAGCATTCAGGATGAGGTACAAGTTTAAAGTATTTCAACAGCACTGCAGAAAATGGTACAGTGAATGTAAAATCAGTAATAATCACAGAATGGGCCAGGTTGGAAGGGGCCACAGTGGTCATCTGGTCCAGCCTCCCTGCTCAAGCAGGATCATCCCAGAGCACATGGCACAGGATTGCATCCAGATGATTCTTGAATCTCTCCAGTGAGGGACACTCCAAAGCCTCTCTGGGCAATCTGCTCATATTCAGGTGGAATTTCCTGTGCATCAGTTTTTGTCCACTGCCTCTTGTCCTATTACTTGAGATGAGCCTGGATCCACGTTCTTGACACTGCTTTCAGATACTTACAACGAGGGCCCCTCTCAGCTGTGTCTCCTGGAGCCTGAACTACTACCAACACTAACACACTTCAGTCATTCATTACCTAATGCTTCCAACAGTTCAGGAAAGGAAAACACATTTTTCTCACCCACAGACTGTGCACACCTCTTCATATGTTCTCTGACATTCCAAGACCTAGCGATAGCAACGTTACAAACCTCTAGGTATTTGTGCTCTGCTGAAATTCAAAGGCAAGTCTTGCACTTATTAGCAAACTCACTTTCCTCTCTCCCCAGATTTGATTAAGTGTCCTTTTTCCTCTGCGAGAATTTGCATCATCAATAACATCATCATGAACTAGACTGGCTGTGTGGATCATCTCAGCAATTATGGCCACAGAGCGCTGGCTTGCTTGCACCTCCCTAAAATAAAAAAAAAGACCTGTCAAATAATTACATTAATTATATATGCTGCAATACACTAAAAAATCTCTATTAAAAACTGAACAAAAAATGTTCCTCTGAAAACAGCTGTCACAGCTTTTTCATGGTCTGACCCCCTTCTTTCAAACCTGGAATTAGGAAGACAAGAGAAAGTCAGATCACGTTAGTACAGTAAGTGCAGAGGGATGAGTCCATCCTCATTAGGCTTATTTCTACATTGCTGCATTAACAGTACTGCAAAACTCGTGTGTTACTGACTTTAATCCCTCTAAATCCAGACTGCAATAAATAGCACAGCATCAAGGATGCTTGGCTCCAAGACTGAAGTCTGGAAAACAGCAGAGAAAAGAGTGCCAAGGTAGCTTTGTAGATGAGTTTTAAGTTTTCCTTATCTCTGTTGCTCTACCTATAAATGTGGCATCACAAACTCTCTAAAGCTGGATAACTACTAACCAGTGAGGTGGAGAGATCAGAAGGAAGAGAAACCTGGATTCTACATTTGAAAGACATAATTCATGGATCTTATCCTTTATGTTATCTGATTACCTTAAAACCACAAAGGTTCTTCAGAAGCCTGAGGAATTAACTAGAATTCTACTGCAACCACTTCAGGACTGTAAACACCAACTGCCTGACACTTATTGGAACTCAGCCTTTGAGAAGATCTAACAGTGATGATTGAACTCTCAGTAGTTCACACTACTTATTTTTTTTTAAAACTAGGTGAAAAGAAGGTAATGGAAGAACACAGAAGCAATTATCTAGAGAACAAGACTGGCAAAAAGTACATAAAAGAGCCAACCTAGCTCATACAAAGGACCATCTCCCTTAGTATCCAGCTTTCCCTGTTGTCTTCTGGTATTCTTCTGTTTTCATCATGGGCTACATGCAGGATCCCAGAAATGGCTATCCCAGTCAGCCCTGCCTCATAGGTGTAACAAGTCCACATAGACATTTAAAATACCCTACACACAGAACAGTAGGGTTTTATGTGTAGGGTACTTACATGAGTGAACATGGTGTAACAGCCACAAGAGAATGGCCAAAACCCACAACAAAATAAACAAACTACTTCTGATATATAAATACTGAACTTCTGGTATACAGACAACAGAGAAAATCATACTATTTTACAGGAGAACAGAAAAAGAACTGAAACAGAATATAATTTCTATATAAATTCTAAGGGAATTTAAAACTTTCCTGCACTGCCTTGTCCATTAAAATGTAGTGATTAATCACAAAATGAAAGAACATATTGCAGTCTGCTGACATAACACTGTATTCTGACACCTACCTCTATACAGAATTCTGCACTGCTGTCAGTGGGAGTTCTACATCCTGAACAATAGCAGGATGAATGGGTAGCTCATAGGCTGTGAAAATATGGCTTTTACACAACAGAAAATAAGAGCTGGAAACCTTCATGGTTGTTTGGAGGCAAGTCTTAATGTGGACTAGTGATTTAATCAAATGCTAGTTCAGTGTAAAGTTTTCCAAAATAAACTACTCTTACTAAGTAGGAGAAAACTTACCTTCAAAAAACTGTAAAGGTCTCCAGCCTCTTTCATGCACTGTTCTCCTTTTGGGGATTCCCTTTTTCATTAATTATGTGAGCAGACTGGATTTCCTGCTGGGAAGCAGCAGTAAATGGCAACACTCACTAACACACTGAAATATTTCAGCAGTATGAAGACAGCAAAAAACCAGTTATTTCAAAAGCAGGTTCTGAAAAGTTCTGCATTATACTCTATCTTATCTCTGACAATGACTAAAAATGGCATAGGAATGTTCATGGTTCATGGTTTCCAGAATGTTGTATCAAATATGACAATTTAATCTGAAGGGGTTTAAAAACTACTATTTCCACAAAGTCTCAAGCAAGGTTCTTCCCACTGCTGGCAAAAAAAGTTCTGCAATAGTTTCCTACATGCATCTTGTGACACTAATTCTAGATCACAGCATGCCTATTTTAGGGGAAAACACACAAACCCCAGGATCCTTCTCATCCCCTGCCATTTTTCATTCAGCTTCTCCTGCAAAACAAAAGCAAAAAGTGGCAGTAACTCAATAGGTAACAGGGTCCCCACAAATCCAGTAAGTGGAAAGATGCCATTTTTAGGTCATTCTCAAAGTGAAGATGCCCTGAGATGACGTATATTTACTCAGCTATTTTATACAACTTATCATGTTCTGTTTTTCCATAGGACCCCCTGCTTGATTCAGTGATAAGGTTTTATAGACCTACTGTACCCTGAGATATTTTCCATTTCAGAACTCATTTCATGAACACTGAACAAGCCAAGGCTGACCATATAGGTTAAAAACCCCCAAATATCTCTGTCCAAATATCCCTGTCCAAAACCAAAACAAACAAAAAACAACCAACCAAAACCACCCAACAACGGTGAGGGGTGAACTCAAAACCACACAAACCAGTATTTACACTCTCCAACAAAGAGCTTGGAGGCATTGCGTTTGCCAGTAAGTAACTACTGCCAGTTTAAGGAGAGGAAATGAGCATAAGAACTTGCAAAATTTTTGTGCTATGGCCACAGTCCTTCAAGCATCTTTCTCCTGCTAAGGCCCTGTGGCTGAAAGAAGCAACCATCTCAGAAATAGAGTCTGTGACACAGAAGGACATTGCAAACTAGGGGAAGCACAGAGAATGCATGTGCTAACACTGGAGAAAACTGCAGAGCAGCTGACACCATGTGCTTTTGACAAGGACGGTTTGGAGGAGTGAAACAAAAGGGAAGTAAGGTTGTTGGCAGGTTCTATCTTTAGGAAATATTCCATCAAATTTAACCACATAATTTTGTTTCTCACACTATTCTGATAAATTTATTTCCCTTCCCCACATCCCCCCCAAACTTTTGTGCTCACTGTTTTACCTATTGTCGTTGTACTTCTTTGGCCTTCCCTTATTTGCCTCTCTCTTTTTGATTGTAGGAAAAGAAATAAAAACTCTCATTTGCGAACACCTCTGGAAAATACAGAAACACTAGGTCCTATCAGGCTAAGTGATAATTCTATGGAGTTCTTCACACAGGTATGTGAAGAAATGCCAGTGGATGTGTGAAACTGAGGGTTTGCATGACCCCAGCTTAAACTATTTACAATTCTTACTCTCACACAAAGTAAAGTTGCTATCAATAAGCAAAAAGTCATTTTTCAAATCAAAAAAGCCAATTTTCATTATCAAAAAGCCACTGCCCAAGGGACTTAAAGACTCAGGGTAGGACTTAGGACACTTAAAACTTCAAGAGAAAAGAAACAACACACTTCAGTCACTTACCTTTTTGATAATAATTCAGATAATTCCTTATACAACTGTCATTTTCCTACAATAAAGTGACCTCACTCTAGAAAAACAGTTAACCTTTACTATACCTGAGGGTATAGTAAATACCTCACCTCGTTCAAATCTGAACATAAATGATCAATGTCACCTAACCTGCAAGCAGAGCCACCTGGGCTTTCTATTCTCCTGAGAAATCTCAGCTGTTCTGGAGGGATTCTGTGAAGAGAGAGAGGTCTCCTGGGACTGCCTTGTAAGGTCAGGACCTGCAGCCTTCCTAAACTGAGTTCTGTTATTTTAACAGCCAAATAAGGAGAAGTATTACCTTTTATATAAAAATTGCACAAAAGAAGAAAAGAAAATGAAAAAGCAGGCAAAAGCATGCTGGGTCCAGTAAGTTATATTACAGTTGAGAATGGCAGCAAGATGAAACAGAAACTGAACATCAGCAACAGAAACCCCAGAGGCAAAAGTAAAAAAAAAAATGCTAGGGATGAACAGCACAGGATATTGGCTCACCCAACAAACCCACAGATACTGTGGTCAGTCTCTTCAATTACATGTGTGGGAACCAAAGCCTCAACAAAGAAAAACAAGCCTGGGAGAAGAATCAGTATTAACTGAGGAAAAGAATGATAAAATGCTTCGAGGGAAATGACAAACTGAAAGTGGAAAAACATCTTAAAAAAACACTGGGAGAAGCAGAATGTAAGGCAAGTATTTTTCCCCTCAGGTTTGCAGAAGAGTAGCAGAGTTAAAAATATGCAGTATTACTTCTCTACATACACAGTTTTCCTCATAAACCTAAAAAAGCTGGAAGAACAATTTGTCACCTGGAGACAATGTTGCTTTAAGAGAAAGAACAATAATGAATCAATCATAGCATCAATGTGAACTGAAGTATATGTATACCCAGAGCAAGTGTAAGACAGCCTGCTTCAAGCAGCTTAAAAGCAGAAGAGAAGAAAATGCCCATAAAACTTTATCAGCTCACAGAAACTGGATATCCACAGCACAAATGTCAATTCCTTTCACATGGCCTTGCCAACCCTCAAAAGCATTGGTCACCATGCACGAACCAACAGGAAGGATAGTGAAGAGTGTATCAACATATGGGATATTTCATTACAATCACAGGCTTGGAGAAATTGGCACAGGGCACAGAAGGGGAAGGTAAACACCCCGAGATTTCATTCCATTCCTTTGCTGAAACATTTCTGTCCTTGCCACTCAGAATTTAATTCTAAAAGCGACATGACAAAGATGGTGATTCAGCCCGGTTTGCACTAGGGACACTCAGATTATTGAGGAGGCTTTTTAAACACCGAACGTATTTTGGAGGTGCTGATTAGAATCACAACAGATGTACAAACACTGCCAAATGACACAGGCATCTAGAAATCAGAGGACTTATGCCGAGGGCTGGCTACTGCAAAGCAAGCACTTGCCCCAGGCATATGTGGCACTTTCTTACTGGCACAGGGCAGATCTCAAAACTGGTCCTGATAGTTTTGAGACAGCATTAACATGTGGACAAGAATACGTCCATGAGCATATATATACGTCAAAAGACAGAAAATATGCTTTGAGCATACAGGCAAATTCAGTCTTTCTACTGCTACCTCTGTTTGATTCACTGTTCAACTCCCACACTGCATGACATCAGTTCCAGCCTTCTCAGTACTGCACACATGATTTTGTTCATAAGCTTTTCATGCTACACACTAGAATGAGATAAAACTATTTTTACCATTATTTTGACTCCAAAGATGCTGTAAAAACTCACTGTCCCTGTTTTTAAAAGTCTCCTCCTAAATTTCCATTTTCTTAGCAACATAATGCTTTGTCTTAAGTAGCTCTTTCACCCTGTTCCTGATAAATTTGTAGACCACAAGTCTTCAATCTTCATGATTATTTTTGCAATACATCCCTGAAGCCAGTTGGACTTAACTTATCTTAAGCACAGGGGTCTGACACGCTGATGATTTCAGGAAGTGATACACAATCCCGTGGCTGAACTGGATGGCTGATGCATGCTAGGATATCTTTGAGGTTTTTCATAACAAAGGTGGCTGCAAACCACATTGGGGTTATGCCCTAATGGGACACCTAATGCCCTACAAGCTCAAGCGGAAAATTTTGGTTTACTGTGCTTCCTTACATTTCACCATAGATGGATGATCATCAAGAATGATTCTGCCATCAAAAAGTGCCATCCTCCCACTCCTGTTTTTCATGTCAAGATCACTCATGAAAATATTAAGCCAATCAGTGGCAAAAGGCATCCTTGAGGATTTTCACAACCAATATTGTTCCTTTTGCTATCTTGGAGTCAATGACAAGAAGCAGTCCTGAACTGACAACAGAATCTGGCTGAAGCAAAGTTCATTAATCCTGGATGATTTTTCCTAGAACAGGGGGAACTGGCACACACAGGACACGATGCTGCCAGCTCAGTTTTGCTTTCTCCTTCAAAATTATATTCACATAGAAAGGGGTACAGGGAGAGGTGCTATCCATGCAACAAAATACATGCCATGCTCTGAGGTACTAATTGTGTCCAACAAGGCATTGTCCTTGTTGGACACGATTAGTCCTACAGAGAGAAAATGGTGCAAGAGCTCAGAAAAATCCCTTAAGACTGACAAATTAGTCTAGAAACACTTCTGGAAAGAGACCAAAGATTATCTATCTGAAATTCTATACAAGGCAAGACTGGAAGTGTAGCTGGAAGGCAGAGAACACTCCAGCCAACACCTTTCCTCAGAATGCAAACACAGCAGTTGACAGGAACGTGTGGAGTGAAGCATTTGCAATGAGACAGACTCAGAGAGTACAGGCCAAGCATGACCTTCTGCTCAGTTAAAACTGCTTTCAAGTAACTTGGAGATCATAAGGATTACACCAGACTAATTAGCTTAGAATCTTACATAAAGTGTAGAAACTTGTTACTAGAGGGTAGGAAAAAAACTCTTACTGTTTTCAAAATCTCACAGTTTTGAATATAATCATACCACCTGTTTAACAGCTTTTCTGCATAATTACTAAAAAATCTATGAAGGTGTCCTCTCACAGCAAACTTCTTACCTGTGACCAGAGTTTAATAGGAACAGGAGTGGTTACAAATGAAAAATACTTAATGAAGTTTATATAGTTTCAAAGAGTATTAAAGGTTCTAACAAAGCATTCATGCAAGAAGGTAGAACTGTCCAAAAGCCTTACAAATATTGTAATTTGGCAAAATTATTTATCTATCCCAGTCACAAGTGCAGTGAAGTTCACAATTCAGCACATGGAAATATGTAATAAACCCGTAAGTTCCTTCTGCACTGACAACTACAAAAACACAGCTTCAAGATGGAACTTACATTCATGTTTTACTGAGGAGCATTTTATTTTCATAAAGTATTTTTCAGAAACACAAGAATAGTAACTTTCAAGCGTGATGTGTGTATCTGAAAGTGACCAACTCACTTGGAATTATTATGGTGAATGTTGCAAGCCCGAGCCATTAGCACCACAATCATTGGTCGAAAGGCCTTTCCCTTCCCATCAAAGTAATAATCACACATTTCCTTCAGTTCTGCTGCAGAGACCAGCAATTCCTATAAAAAGGACAACAGTATTTCAGCATAGAAGTCACAAAGTCAGTCTGTTTAGTGTAAGTAAAACAGTATGCATGTATAAGGTTATTGCTTGCATTCATTCCACCCAGCGTAAGCTCAAGTTGTTTTTAAAATTACTGTGAGTAATCTGAAATGTAAATGATGCATTTCAGCACTGCAAATCAGGAGAAAAAAATTGCATTCTGGTTCTATAAAATATAAGAAATGCTCCATTTGCCTTCAGTTTCAGACAGTTGTTTATAAACAAAAATAACATTATTTCAATTAATATCCTCCAAACTGATAGCTGCTATTAAAAACAATCATAATGACATCCCAGCATAGTCACCAAAATCCCTTACCTTTTTAATATCTTCATAGAGATTCTTCAAGTCTTTTCTACCAAGTTGAAAAGGGTCTTGGTATTTTTCATCACTAATTGTCTTACTGCAGCTGCACCAGTGGGATGTACTTGTATGATGAAACCTGGCGACAGCGTTTTTCAAGAGAGTAGTCTTGTTAGAAGCCAAGTTCCCCTGATTCCCTACACAGAAACATCTGAAAGGATTTCCTCCTCTCCCCTCACACCACATTTAACCAAATGGCTAAAATATATGAAGGCATCAAAGCACTCTTTTTGAGACAGACAGTAAGGACAGCAGAGCTATGAACTGGTGATCATAAACCTTTGGGATCTGGCAAAGCCAGGCAAAAACACACATTTGGCAAACACACACACACACACTCTGCCCTTAACAGATCCCAGAAGCCTTCTGAGACACAGAACACTACCTTGCTCTCCATGTATTCCTTCTGAATACACTATGGATAGTGCAGCCTACACTTGGAGATAGGCCTGGCAACACAACTATCTTGTTATTTTCTTCCCTATCTTGAAAACTCCTGAAAAAATATTCCTGACTTAGATTTGATATTTTTTCCTTTGTATACCCAGCTACATAATAAATTAAATCAATACTACTGGGTAGCATGCTGATGCTAGGAAAGTTCATCAGTAAAGGGTGAAAGCTCTACCTGGATGCATTAAGATGCATTTAGCTTAGGAGATTTGTTTGTTTACTGGAGTTGAAGTTTCTTCTTCTTCTAATGTTTCCTTTTCCAAAGTGAACTGTATGTATTTTCTTGCAACATTCTTTCTTTGCCCATTACTCTCCAGGATAAACGACTGAGATTCAGACTCAGCACTACAGCAGTGGTCTACACTGGAGTAAATAACCTTATTTTCAAAGTTTACAGCTCAGAGGTGTAACTACCCAGTTCACCCAATACCTATGTCTTTACCCACTACACAACAATGGGAATCTCCAACTTACCGCCAAAATATACTACATATTTTTGGAAATGAGAAAGTTGAACTTCTTTGGGTAACGTGATACATCTGCACAAAATAAAACCAGGGATAGCTTATTAGAACTTTAAACTGACAGAAAACATTTGACTACAAAAAAAAAAAAAGTATCCATCACCATAGTTCTATTTCTCTATTTTAGCAAAGCAGCAAAAGGAGTCTCATAACCCCTTCCATGCCAGGTGAGACATGAGTGCCAACAGGCACACTGAACCGACTCTTCTGCTCCGGAGCGCTGGACTTTGTCCCCTCGCAGGTCCAGCCCAGGAGGCTTATCACTGAAATTACCAAAGCTGCTCCAATAAAACCTTGCTTTTGCACTTGTGCAAGGTGCAATTTTCAAACATTCCCTGCCTGGCAGATAAATCTGGACTGCACCAGTCAAGGCACAGAGAAAAGGACGAGCTGTTTCAGTACACTAACAGAAAATCATGTCCTTGTTTTCCCCTGAAGCAATTTCAATTCAGCCTGCTGTTTATAATTTATAATCTTCCCCTGCAAGATGTCCAGAACCTGACTTCCAAATGTAGCAATCTCTCCGATGATCCCTCCCTGCAGACAGAGCCCAGGAGCGGGGGGAAGGAAGGCACAGTCCCAGGTACGTGATTCCAGCAGATATAGGCTGAGAAACGAGGTACAGCTTTTGCTCTGCTCCTGGGAGTGGCAGCACTCCCAGGAGCCCTGCCCAATGCTCGGCTGAGCCAACCTAAAATCACTGCAATCCACGTGTTCACCAGACTGCCTCTGGAAAAACTCACACGGAAAAACTCGCAAGGAAAAACTCACACAGAAACGCTCAAGGAGACCTGCTCCTCGTGCCTCAGCGTCTCCTCATAAGTGGATTAAAGTAAAACCTCTCTCTCCTTGGACAGTGGGAGACAAACAAAAGCACAGTAATGGCCCAAGGGCACTCTTCCATCCTTCGCGCTTACACAAGGCCATGCAAGCAGACAAAGGAAGGCGAGGAGCCCTGACTTATCACAGATCTGCAACCCACTGCTGTCTGACTTCAGTGTCCGGCCCTATGGCTGAGACATTCCGAAGTCGCTCTCTCGGATCTCTCATCGCGTT
>VXAX01003791.1:1861709-1967598 GCA_013399835.1 Leptocoma aspasia
CGAGCCGGGTCAGTGCCCGCGGCGCCGGGCGGCGGAGCTCTGCGCCTGGGCCCTGTCCTCCGACAGCCTCCTAGGTACGGCCTGCCCTGTCCCGGGGCTGTGTGCTCCTGTCCTGCCCTGCCCTGTCCTGTCCCGGGGCTCTGTACTCCTGTCCTGCCCTGTCCCGGGGCTCTGTACTCCTGTCCTGCCCGGCGCTTTTGCTTGTTGGGTTGTAGCAGCTCCTAAAGCGGTAACTAAGCAAAGACCTGATACACACAGTCAAATGCTAATTTTAAAATTAAAACGAGATTGGTCATAAGGAGCTTTTTTTTTTGCTTTTTTTTTTTTGTTTTTTTTTCCCCGAGTCCCAGTTATGTGTTAGTGCAGGGTTGGTAACCTGACGCATCTCTGGAAGTACACAAAGCATTCTAGCTCTCCTCGCTCTCGGGCATACAAAACTGCTTGTAATCATTATGCTAATTGATGTGATAACATTACAGAACTAATTTCATCAGGTGACACAATTACTTGTGAGCATTAAGAAGTAATAGTCAGTGATAAATCTTGTGCCAGCTGGCTGTAACAGGACCTGTCATTAGAGGTAGTGAGAAACACAGCTAGCAGCAAGGCTCCAGAGATGCTAACTAACTTAAAATTCTTACAAAACAGTGACTATGAGGTACTGGGATTTTATAATTAATATGGAATTGTAATATAGTTGCAAGCAGTAGTCCATAAAGATGGTAAACTACACCGTTTTAAAACTATTTGTCATCTGTCACCATGGACAAGGGCACAGTGTAGGTCTGAAGGAAGAATGAAGCACAACTTCTGAGTACATATGTATGCTACAGCAAGAGCTACATCTTCTAACCCATTCATTCACTGTTTACATTACTCAGAAAAGACTTAATCTCTTTTCTTGGGTTGCATGGTGATCATTGCTGCATATGGACTGTACACAGCAGTTACTGGAGCACAGTGACTTAAATTTGTTGCACTACATTGTTCAGCTGTGGGGAAAGCTGAACTTCTCCTGCAGATACCTTTTAGGGCAACATCAAACTGCCCTGAGACTGTTCTAGTCACAATCTATTCTTAGGTATGGTTTAGATCTTAAAACTAGAATGTCCTGGTAGATTCTTTAACTGCAGAATTCAGTCATTTTCAGAAATACCAGACAATAAAATTCTAAATTTATTTGGGCTTGCTTTTCATGAAGGCTTAATATACATTGGTAAAGTTGCAATGTTACAAGTTTTAATTGTTTTTAAAGCATTTTGGCTGGATTTAAGAGGAAACATATTAAGAATAATATGGTTAATTGTTTTTGTATGGCATTTGTTGTCTGTTTCATGTTTACAGATCCTTTTCCAGTTGATGTGATCCAAGAAAATTATGTCCGTAATGTGAGAAACTGCATATTTTCAGTTGTCTATCCCACACCATTTAAATCTAGAGTTCATCTTGTAGCTGTTTCAAAGGTTGGCTATTGTTTTTTATTCCTCTCTAATTAGTAGAAATTATTAATACATGTACTAAAGTATATTTTAATATTTATATGCTATTTATCATGAAACATCTTCTCAATATATACTTTAAACAAATAGAGCATTTAAAACATATTGTGAGATGTCTTTTAATGATAAAATCTGTAGAGTAGACATGTTCATTACCACTGAAAATTTGATCACGTTCAAGTATTACATTTTTTCTCCAGGAAGTTCTTGAAAATATTTTGGATCTTGATGTATCTGTCAAAGGATCATCTGATTTTCTGGAGTTCGTCAGTGGTGGGAAAGTGATATTTGGGTCTGTTCCACTGGCCCATAGGTATGGGGGTCACCAGGTAAGTATGGCACTCGTTCTTCCAGGTGGAGTTGTGTAGGTCTTTTCTTGTGAATTACACCTTGATAAAACCTGTAAGTACATGAGTATATGCCTGTGAGCACATGAACACTTGCTAACAGTTTGATTGCAGACTTGTTCTTCATAACAGGCTGCAGGTGGGAAAGAACTATAATACCCTTCCACAGTACCCTGTTTACTTGCTCTGCTTTTGTTTGTGCCTGAAGCAAATTATCTTTTTAACTTTCATTAGCTGCTGAGTCTGCTCAGCACCCCAGCAGCCTGACCAGCTCTGCTTCGTGATAGATACTAACAGCTCAGAGGAGTGGAGAAGGACAGAGCCTCACTGCAACACTGTGATTACTAGAATTCAAGTTTTGTTGAAATGGCTATGATTATTCATGGAGAAGAATGGCAGAATTTGATCTGTAATTTCCAATTAAAAAAACTAAAGCTATGTGGGTTAAAAGGCTCATTATACAAAAAAGACAGGTCTGTAGCTGTACATCATAGCTGGAAGGTAAAAAAAACGAGGATTACTGGTGTAACTCTTTTCCTGTGGTTTTCTGATTCGTATTTGAAGTGAATAGGGAAATACAGCTTTAGGGATCAACATTTTAATGTGAGCAAATGTGTCTTTTGTGAGGATCTAGATTTAATCTGTATTGTTTCAAGTATAACGTCTATAAATGATAGAGGACAATAACTTGATTTTAATTTTTGTCAGTTTGGTAGCTGGGCAGGTCAGCTGGGGGATGGAAGAGCCCACTTGATCGGAGTATATACAAACAGGTGTGACTTTTTTTTAAGTGTCTGAACTCTGTGTTCAGTTTAGCTTATTCATGGTTAACCTGAGGTCTATTGTTAGAAATGTCAATGGTATTTTTGCAGGCATGGTGAGAGGTGGGAACTGCAGTTAAAAGGGTCAGGAAAAACCCCATACTCCAGGTAAGTTGCAGTTATTATGTGTACTCTGAAAGGGAATGTTTTCTTTTTGAACTTTGCCTTGATTTTATGACCTATTCCTTATTTCTCTGTTCTCCATAGGAATGGTGATGGAAGAGCTGTGCTTCGCTCTTCTGTTCGAGAGTTTTTATGTAGTGAGGCCATGCACTACCTTGGAATTCCTACAAGCAGAGCTGCTAGGTAGTTTTCTTTCCTTTGCTCACAAATTTACAGGTAATTTTGTGACTGAGTTTCACTGAACATCAATAAAGCAGGACAGTTAGTTTACAAGATGAAAGATCTCTTCATATGTATGCAATCAGAACAAAATATATTTTCCACAGATTTTTGGATAAAACTTTCCAATAATAATAAGCTCCAGAAATTAATTGCATCACATAGTTTGCTGGATTCTAGAAATACAACTTAACTTTAGTGTAGTAGAGACTAATTTCTGTAAAGTTAATTCAAATTCTAGAATCTAGCCAACTAGGAAAATGTTGAAAGTGGCTATTTTTGTACTGTCATTTTTAAGATTGCTGGGAAAAATTGTCAGTCATATGAACAAATGTTAATACTGGAGGTAGAACTGATGTAAGCAATTACTCTCAATTCTTTATCTATGCAAACACCCCTTGATCAGAGAGAAAGAGTTCATTAAAAAAATTTAAACTAATTCTCTGTGAACCAAAGGAGACTAACACATTCATTCATTTGGATCATTTTCTCAGAATCAAGTAACTGAACATTTTCAGATGATCGTGTTTAAAATGCCAAGTTGATTTTGTGTTCCAAGTAGACTCAAGTCTGTACTGCAGTGTTTCAGGCTTCAGAGAAAGCAAATGTTCTGCAGAAAAGGCCTGTACTCAGCTGCCACATGGCTAGGTGTCTGTATTTGCAAAGTGTCTGCAAATCTCTTTAGCATTAGTTCTAACTCATTTGCTCTGTTGAAGTGCAGTGTTTGTAAATGACATTTTTGATGGTTTATTCACTGACTTCATCTTGAGACTCTTTGCTGTTGGCTGTTAATGCAGAACTTTAAATCTGTCTGAATATCAGCAGGAAGTTATTTGGCAGGTTAGAGCCTCTCTTTGCTGTTGTCTCAACAAATTGTTCAGTGCAAAACCAGTATGAAATTACCCCTTTACTGTGCACAAATTCTACTGAGCACACAGTGTGCTTTAATTCTCTGCTGGCAGATTGGTTAAATGCCTGGCTCTCTTAACTGTTGTACAAGCTTTGCAGACTGTTTGCAAGACTTAATTTGGAAAAACCCCAGCTGACAGCCATATTCTTCCCGATGGGGAGCTGTTTTACGGAGGCTGGTGGGATGCACTTAACAGAGGTCTTGTCAAGTCTTGGCAGAAGTGGGAGGAAAAACCTTATGGCTTATCCCAGAACACCCAGCAGGTTGGTTTGCTCTATTAATTTTAAGTACTGTGTTCCCAATGGGGTGCTACAGTTTATGACTGTACTCCCAGATACAGAACACTTCATACAGTACCATTTTAGTCACATACTGGGACTACCAGTGAGCAGTGTTACACATTAAGTCAAAAAAGTGAGCCAATATGCACAGTTTTCTGAGTGGCTTTACCTGCATAGGGCTTGATGTTCATGCAGAACAGCAGGCAGAGCACTGGGAATGTGAAGTCAAGCCCTTAAGTGAGAGCCAGGTAGGGAGGGATATCATCCATCCCTCCATCGCTCCATCCCTCCATCGCTCCATCCCTCCATCCCTCCATCCTTCTATGAGTGCTGTTCCAGCTTCTTTGGTGTAAGAGCTATTTCAGTGCCCTGTTCCCTGTGGGTGAGTGTACAGCTGGTCTGCTGCTGCCTTCTCTCCAGTAATGGTACTTACCAACTACAGGGACCATTGGAGAACTACTTTTCCAGTGGGAATGTGTGTTTATGTGGTTGCTCAGCTACCTGGCCAGCTCTCAAGTGTTGCATCTGTGTGCTGACTAAATGTTGATGCCCCCATGGATTTTTTATCCACAATAGAAGAAGTGCTGGTATTCTGTAGGAATTCTGCAGAGAGCCTGTTAAGAGTTACTCAGTAAAAAGGAAACAACCTTTCTGGCAGAGGTCTGTTGAAAACAGGAAAGTTTAGTAGCACAACTTTTGTGCCTTCTGTCCCCTAGTGCTCTGCTGCACACAATATTCTGTAGGTGTCTGAGGTTCCTTTCCTGTTTCTAATTTTTTTGAAGGATTAAGATTTTCTTTTTCCATCTCATTTACATCAGAACTTTTTGTACTTAATCCTACAGACATATCAATTGATTTCAGATGAGTATTAAAAGAAAAAAAAACAAAACCAAGCCCTAATTCTACTTGTATCAGTACAGCTCCCAATAAAAGGAGTAGATTGATTTCTGTATATTTTTCCCCTCCTGAAATAATTCACTGCCTGTTCTTTGCAGTTAACAGAACATTCAGTTTGAATAGCTACTAGGTATCTTCCAAAAAACTGAATACAATAACAATAATTTAGTTTCAAACCCACAGTTACTGTTGCAAGCAACTGCACTAAGTAAGACTTTTCATGACCTTTTTGTATGTATTTATGTTTATATGGATTTCCCACATTTTTGGTTCAACAGAATTATTTCTAAAATTTCAATGCTCAAGTATGTAAAACCAGAATCTAGTGTACTTCCAAAATTTAACTCTTGGGAATTAACACTGTGACTGTCTTCAGTCATATTTATGAATGAAATAATAAGTTTGTCTCTTGTTCTTTGCTGTGTTCCTCAAAGAAAAGTTTGGTTCTGTCTTCTCTGCTGTCTTCAACTACCAGATAGCAGATAGAAGTTACTGCATTAAATATCAAATAGCATGCCACCCAGCGACATCTTGAATCATGGAATCGTAATTTGGGTTGGAAGAGACTTTTACTGGTCTCGTCCAATTCCCCCCTCAATGAGCAGGGACATCTTCACTAGGTCAGGTTCAAAGCCCCCTCCAACCTGACCTTGAATATTCCCATGGATAAGGCATCTGCTGCTGTTCTGGGGCAACCTGTTCAGTGGTTCACCACCCTCTGAGTAAAAAACTTCTTCCTAATATCTGATCTAAACCTGCCCTCTTTCAGCTTACAGCCATTCCCCCTTGTCCTGTTGCTAAAGGTTAAGAGAACCTGCCCAGCTCTCTTGTAGCCTCCTCTGGGGACTGGAAGGTGCTGTAAGGTCTCCCCTTACTCCCCACGAACAGCCCCAGCTCTCTCAGGCTGTCCTCATAGGAGAGGTGCTCCAGCTCTCTGGTCATTTTTGTGGTCTTCCTCTGGACCCACTCGACTGGGTCTATGTCTCTCCTGAATAGAAGAATATTTTCCGGTTATCAACAAGCAAAGATAAAGAAGAATTAATCAAAATGAGCTAAATTATCCTCCTGCTAGAGTCTTGAACAAGGAGTCTTCTGTGCCTATTGAGGGGATAAGATCTCTCTCAGAAGATGGCACCAAGCTGGATTGTCAGTGTAATCCCAGTTGCTTTGGAGAGAAAACTTCCTACTTCTTAACCTTAAAGGAACATGATGCCCTTGTTTGTGAGGATTGTGAGTTTGTGAGGATTGAATTTTCCTGATAGAACAGAAAATACAACAAAATTACATATTTTATTTAAACAAATTAATGTAAGTTGTGAAATATTTTAAAGCAAGTTGTACTGAACTCTCACAAACCTCAATATTTGGATAAACATGAAAATTTATAGGATGTGCAGAATTATAAGGCAAATGAAAGGAAGAGATTGGTTTTAAAAATCCAAGTACCAGTAGCAGTGATTGCTAAGGGTCACAGACCTATCCCCAAAGTTTCTGATATAATTTTGGCTCATGTAAAGGGCAATCTCCATGGGATACAACAATTTAGTTTCTAATTTCTCTCTCCTCAAAATTTCCATGTTGTCCCCAGGGAAATTGGAACTTAGTTAATGTTATAGTCACACTAATCTGTCACTGAGGTTCCAAGTGAATGCACTGCTCTTTTTGAGAGCAGCCATCTCCCCAAGAACAGTGAGAGTAATGAAATTGGACAAGACTGTATTAAATACAAAATAAATGCATCTTGGTCATGAACGTTGGTAAGCCTCAGCATCTTCTTTGCCTGTGTCATTTGTAAATACAAAGCTATGCTACCAAAACAATCTTTCTTTTTATAAAGAAAATGAATTTATATAAAATATCACTTTGATCTTCATTATGAATTACTTTTGCTGAGATAACTTTTAACATTCCTTTCTTGTTTGCTACAGCTTAGTTGTAAGTGATGATGATGTGTGGAGAGACCAGTTTTACAATGGAAATATTAAGAAAGAAAGAGGTAATTAACATACTTTAAAATGTTACAACATTGTAACTTAATTCTCCATGAAAAAATATGTAATAAATTGGCTTAATTTAATTTATTAAGATATAAAACTTCTCCTGAGAAAATCAATCTGAAACGTGTCTTGGTTGAAGAAATCAAGCCCTTTAAACAGGTCTTCTATGATTGTGGCATACATACTGAAAGAATTTGATCTTGATTTTCATTTCCTATTACAAAAATGATATTAAAAACTAGGGAAGTTTTCCATTATTTCTATAGCAATACCAGGATGGTGGAATGTAATTGTGGCCATATGATTGCTATGTCATCTACACCTGCTCTGAAAAAGAGTGAGATGGCACAGCATGGGGAAAAATCTGTTTGTGTTCTTTCTTTGAGGCTGGCCTTTCTGGAGTGATTCTAGTATTAATGCACTAACAGAATTTTGCCCATGGTTGCTGATACAGCAAATTAAGCTTTATCATTAAAATGTATGTGTTGTAAAATAATGTTATACATATTCATCTGTTATGTGTTAGGCATACTTACAAAAATACCAGTTTAACTGCATATACAAACTCTGTGTCTATAGAAACAACACATGGTGGCTTTTGCTATGGAACTGTTTTATTTTGCTGATGGTCTGTTTGCATTTAAACACACTTGTCTCTATATTTAAGGTGCAATAGTGCTACGACTTGCCAAATCGTGGTTTCGTATAGGATCCTTGGAAATCTTAGCTCACTCTGGGGAACTGGACTTGCTAAGGTTTGAATTGAATCTTCACAGTAACTGTAGAAGTTTTCTCAACCATCAAATTACATTAGAAATCATGTGTACAGTTGGAATTTAGGCACAAATTATTTAGCAAGTAAGATTACATAATTTAGAAAGGTAACCTGCTATTTTTATACAAGCATACCAAAGGTCTTACAAGAGTAAAACCCTTGAGATGTTTCTAAAGGCCTGGATCTTACAAAATGAAGAAAGTTTTATACCTAAGTAGTTCTGGTTACTAAGCACTAGGGAGGAGTTGTTTGTTTTGGAAAGATTTGTAAGTTGAAAGTGTAAGTTCCTACATTTCTCAGTTTTCTGTGACAGGTCCTGCAAATTTTAATGTATGTATCCCATTTCCCTGAGCCTGTCTTGTAGGAATGTGGAGCACTGTTTCGAGAATGGCCAGTTACTCTGGAAGTAACCCTACTTCATAAGAATTCAGCCATAACATTTTCTTTGTGAGAATTCTGATGTAGAATGATTATTCCTTGTAATCTTATACTGTTTTCTTGGAAATGCAAACTCTTTTTTTTCCTAAAAAATGGATATTGCCGCATGCAAAACCACGTCCTGGTATGCTCTTGAGGTTTAATGTGGGGATAATTTTAACTCTCTGTGGCAGTTTCCAGTCGTACTTATGACTACAACCTTAAGTTTTATCTCTAAGCATTTGGAAGAGCTTAATCTAATGTTCTTTGGAATAAATAGACTGAGTTTTTAAATTACTTTTTGTGGCTAGCTGTAGATCAGCATTTTGCTGTTGGAAAACAGTTTTTAATGATCAGTTCCAAAGTACCAGTTTTGTTTAAAGAATTCTGTTTCTGCTGTTACAGAAGATTGCTTGACTTTATCATCCAGGAACATTTTCCATCAATAGCTATGAATGATTCAAATAGATACCTGGTAAGTCTTTTTTTAAGAGTAATTTTTATTTTCCACAAGCATGTGAACAAAAATTACAGGAGGGTCTTCACAATTTCAAGTTTTACAAAATTTTAAAATTTGAAGTAAGCTTCCAGGTTTTATTAGCAAAAGTTTGTTAATTCTCTGCAGTAAAAATCTGCTTCTTGATTTTTTTTTTTGTTTTCTCAAAGTCAAATATGAACATTTTTCACCAGTTTCCATTATGGAAATGTTCATTGTGAAGCTTCCATTTTCTGTTGTTTTTTTGTTCTCTTACTGCTCAGGTTGTCAGTGAACAGTGGTCATGATGTGATGAAGTGTGTTTTTGCTAATGTAAATGTAGTATATATAGTATATTCTAGTATACTGCCTAGTATATATAGTGTCTTTGTTGGTTTTCTTTTTTAATTCTTGATTTCTTTAAGGGCATCTGTGTATACCTATTTAACTACAGTCTTTGCTGGATAAGGTTATTATGCATTCACATAATTCAGAATGAGAAAGACAGACAAATTCTGACAGACAGATACATAAATTTGAAAAATATAATGTATTACACATTTCTAAAGTGAATAAATGCTTATGTATTTCAATATTTTTGATACAGAGAACTTGAAGTAAAAGATGTATTTGATTTTAGGAATTTTTCTCTACAGTCGTGTCAGAGACTGCAAATCTCATTTCCTTGTGGATGTCTGTGGGGTTTGCACATGGTAAGGTGCCAGATGGCATTGGCTTTAGGGGAGGAACACTTTACAGTAATGTACTTAAAAATGGCTTTTATTTATCACTTTGGTCTTTAGTTCTGCTGATGTGTTCACCTACAGCTTTATCTGTTATACAAGGGGCTTTTGTAACAGGGTCACACTGTCTGATCTCTCAGAGCACAACTGTGACAGGATGAGAACGGGGGAGCAGCAATTCTCAGAGCTGTTGCAACAGTGCAGTGTACAAAGACAGGGTACTGATGCCATGTGTAAGTTTAACTGCTCTGAATTTGATCCATCCTTGTAAAGCCCTGGCCTTTTACAGTGCACAGGGCTCAGAGCTGTCTGGCTTTGCTGCAGATTTGTGGGATTAACCCCAAAACAGCGTTGGGATCCTCGGTGTGCTGGGGGCAGAGGGATGGGTACGTTTTCCAGAGTCTGATTCCTGAGAGCTCTCTAAATTCAGTGGACCTGTTTCACAGCAAATTGCCTAGAGACTGGGGTTCAGGTGAAATTTTAACTTTAGTTTCTCCTTTCTGTTTAACTGTAGGTGTGTGCAATACAGATAACTTCAGTTTATTGTCCATAACAATAGATTATGGTCCATTTGGATTTATGGACTCCTATGACCCAAGTGAGTGTAGCATCTGTTTTATTTTTTCTAACTTAAAATAATATTTTTCTGTTAAATTATATAATTTCCATTGCATGAAAACTCCTTTCATAATTAGCAGGAAAAAACCTAAGCTGTGTCTGTGTACTGTTTGAAGAGCTTTAGGGGAAAAAATTGCATGAGTGACTAGTTTTATGATACACTATATAGGTTGCATTCAAGGACTAAAAGTGTTGTTAATGAATACTATTAAATCCATTTCCATAAGACTGTTTCCACTTGAACACCATCAATTCAATAGATGCTACAACAGAAGCCTAGAAAACTAAAAATTGTGTATTGCTGGAAGCAGCCAAAAGCAGAAGTGGAATATAGTAACTTTGCATCCTTCATAGTCACAGCAGCTAATTATATGTTGGAAGAAAAGAAATCAAACCTACACAGTCATGGTAACCTTCCTTTGAAAGTCTTAACTCAGTCAGTCTGGGATTGATAGATACAGATTCAGTACATATATAAATGTGTATTCTTAGAATATTGCTTATACTTTGCAACTGAATAAACTTCAGAATCAGCAGGGGTTATCTTGCTGTGTGTTTTCATGCCTGCAGCCTCAAATTGAGGAAAAGTCATGGGAATAAATGTCATATTGTTTCTATTGTATTTGAACAAAATGGAGCTTTTTTGCTTTTAGATCTTTCTCTATAGTGTGGGTTGACCCCAGCTGGCAGTAAAGGACCCACAAGCTGCTTGTTCAGTCCTCCCTGCTGTGGGCTGAGGGAGAGAATTGGAAAAGCAAGGATAAAAAAAAAAAGCTTATGGGTCAATATAAAGACATTTGAATAAGTCAATGGGGAAAAAAGAGCAGGGGTGATCAACAAGTGATGCAAAGACAATCAGTCACCATACCTCACCACCAGACTGATTCTGAGTCAGTCCCAAAGCAACAACTACCTTGGAAAAACTGCCCCCAGTTTTTATTGCTGATCATGATGTTACAGTGTGGAATACCCCTTGGTCAGCTGGGCTCAGCTGTCCCAGCTGCATCCCCTCCTATGCTCTTGCCCAGTCCAGCCTCATTTTCTGGAGTTACAGAATAATGGGAGCAGAGCCCTTGATGCTGGGCCAGCCCTGCTGGGCAATGTGTAGAACATTGCTGGGCTATCAGCACTTTTAGTCACGAGTCCAGCCCACGCTGCTGTGAGGAGAACTGACTCTGTCCCAGCCAGACAGTGCACCCTAGAGCCAGATGAGAGCTGTTAGAGTCCAAATTCAGATTTGAACCACTCACCAGATCTGACAGATGAGTTAGGGGTCTCCTCCTAAAAGCTCCACTTGCTGTCAGTGTGCTCTGAGGACTGGGGCGATGCTGTGTGCATTGATCAGCTTACCTGGGTCTGATCTGAGTCAGGGGTTCCCACTGATCCCCTCAGAGGCTGCTGCTGTAGATAGCAAACATTTTACTTCTGGATACTTGTAACTTACATGACAGGTATTTGTTACCTCCCAGATAATGGATTTGCATACAGGAACATATTAGGCCTAATTTTAATGTGAATACAAAGCTTGCTTTTCCAATTGAAACAAATTAGGTGGCCTGTTAAATACGTGTGACTTTCCCATAAATACTTAAATCCTGAATCTAGTTGGATATTTGTTTGCTTTATCTATGTACTAAATAGTGTCACTAGATGTAGTAAAAATACTGGGTTTAAGTGTAAAATACAGTGGTTTTAATGCAAGAATGTTTTTTTTCTCTGTAACCATCTGAATTTACCTTGTATCTTCAAGTAGGAAAATGTCACTTGTGACACAGGGGAACTTGTGTGTGAAAGATGTACTCCTTAGATTTGCAAGTAATAGATCTTGAGTTAATTCACTTTAAATAAGTATTCTTGTGATCTGATTTTAAATATTTAGTAGGTTTAGGTCTTCTGTAAGTTTGCTGTGTAAGTATAAAAATAAATGTACTTCAATGTTTTAACATTGATTATTTATTGTAATTACTCTGTTATGGAAAAGTGATGTTTTGTTTGAAACAGATTTTGTCCCAAACACATCTGATGATGAAGGGAGATATAAAATAGGAAATCAGGCAAGTGTTGGGCTGTTTAATCTGAACAAGCTGTTACAAGCTCTAAAACCTTTATTGGATCCCAGGCAAAAGCAGCTGTAAGTAATCCTTAAAATACTGTAATGCTTAAAGGAACTATTGAGATGGGAGACACTGTAATCACCATATGCTTAGGAAAGAACAGGATTAGCTTTTAAAATATTTTTTTTTTAACGGGAAGTTGATTCTGGATTAATTATTGGCCAGAATAAGATTGGAGGGTGGGGAGAAAAGCTTTTGTTGGTCATAAGTAGCAGTAAAATAGGACCACAAGAAGGTATTAGATGTGTGATCCTTTCTCCTTTCACTAAGGTGGGACCTTTGCCCATAGTTTTCTGTTCTAAGTTTGCTTAGCTTGTTTTGTAAGACACTTAGGAAGACCATTCATCCTCCTGAAGTAATGAAGTAGTATTTTAATAGCCTCTTGTAAAGATTCTTATATGAAGAAGAGATCCCAGGTGATTCAGAATATCACTGTTTCTGAGATAGCAGGCAGAAGTTTTTGTGTTTAGTGTACAGCAGGATTATACCTGCAGCAGTGTTTTAGTTCCTTAGAACTTGACATTTCTTCTGTTTTGCAGAGCTTCCCAAATTTTGGAGGGGTATGGTGAGCGCTATTACAGTCGGTATGCACTTTCAGAACTGAAACCTTCTAGTCACAATACTATAAAATACATAATGTTCACAACTTCCATACTTTGTTACTATTTTCAGTTTCACAGAACTATTCAGATCAAAATTGGGTCTTCTTGGGGAGAATGAGAATGATAATTATTTGATTGCTTTCCTCTTAAAAGTGAGTCTACTCTGCTAATTTTGTTGGCAAACATCTGAACTGGTACCCCACACTTGAAAAGCACTCATAGAGGTGTCTTTATTCACTAGGTTATGGAAGATGCAAAGGCTGATTTTACAATGACATTCCGAGAGCTGAGTGAAATTACTGCAGACCAGTTAAAGGAGCTCCATATTCCTGAGGTATAAATACAACCACCCAATCCTAGGAATACTTAACGTAAAAAGAGTAAACCAAGTTGGACATAACCCTGATATAGCAGAGGCTATCTCAAGCCATGATTTGTATGGGAAATATGTTATTGTGTCATTATTAAAGGACAGAGGGACTAATTCACCTGTGTCAAGGCTATCACCCCTTGTTAAGCCTGTGTCTGGTAATGATGGATATGTTAATGAAAGGTGCACTAATGCAGAATGCTGAAGTCAAATTTTCAGCCTTTGGTACAGGTCCAGTGTGAGTAGTCATAAATACTCACACACAACTGGGAATGTGATTTTCTTCACATTTAACGTGGGACTGCTACAAAGAACTTTCTTCCTCCTCATCTCCCTTTTTTTTTTTGTTGTTTTGTTTAAGAATACCTTTTGTCTAACAAGTGAAGTTGCACAGGGCTCATGAGGAAAATTTCAGGCTCAGGACAACCAAACTGTTCCTGACATGGGTTTACCAGGGGGCCTAAACCTCTGCTCTCAGGTGTATTTGCTTATCTTGGTATCTAATGATAAGTGAGATCCCATCTCAACATAAACTCCTGCTAGAACTCTTTGCCAGGGTGGCCTCTGCCCTTCCTTGAGCATGAGACTGGTTTTAAATGTAACTGGTTTTAAATTTAAAGCATAAATTTTGCTATTGTGTCTTGCTCAGCCTCCTATCTCATCCAGTGTTGCTGCTAACTTAGCCTAAACTTATTCTTCAGGACCAAGTATAACCATATATAAAAGACATAAGAGTATTAAAATTATTTTACTTGGATGTAGTGCAATCTTTGAAAGTGAAAGCTGAAAATGTTTGAACTGGACTGAGATACTAGGCAAGTCATAATTGGATAAAAAAGCAAAAGAGAAATTCTGAAAAGGAAGCTTGTAACCTGGTTCTGAAAAGGAACCTAATCTGGAAAGAAAACAGCCTTTTTGAGAATGCCAAAATGATTTTTTTTCTTTTATCCTTTAATACAGTGCCTTTTCCATGTGATGACTATTGTTCATTTTGCCTGGGAAACTTCATTGCCTTTCCCAAACATCTGACTTATGTCTGTCTGTTTTTGAAGCCAATTTAAAATGAGAGCAGGTGGACTTAGGAGGTTGTTTTTAGGCACCAGGATGACTATGTAAAACACAGAATGAAAATTAGGAGTTGATGGTTCTTTTTTCAAGTATAATTAGGTGGTTTTGAGCAAATTTTCTGGTTTTCCTTGTTTTGTTCTGTTAAGTAAGAGGTCTATCCTCACCTTTTCTATGAATTTGAAGCCATTATGAGTTTAAAAGTTTAGATACTCTAGAGGTAAGCAACAAAAAACCCAGGAATTGTGGCTTTGGAATTAATTGTTTGCACAGGAGGGTGATAAGAGGATGGGTGTGTTTGTAAGAGAAGGTATTTTTGTCATAGAACCCAAGAGATTTTTCCATTTGTGGCAACTCCTTTTTCCCATCTTTGGAGGTGTTGGCTGAGGAGCCAGCAATTGGGGTGTAGTTGTGATCCTGCTACTACACTGAGGATCATTTCCAGCCTTCACTTGGTAGCAACCTGATTTTTTTTTTTCCCCACACAATGAAATGATTTAGCCCACAAATTCTGAGTTCCAAAACTGATGTGGAAAAAACAAGTACAATTTTATGCTGGTAAAAACTTTTCATTGTTTTGAAGAATTTCAATTTTAAAGTAATTTCACCTCTGTTTATTTACACACCAATACTTTTATGAGTAAGTTTTCATATTGATTTGTACATCACTTAAGATTTTTTCAGCTGCATACCAAAACTGACCTAAAAATGCCAGAATCCTTTGGGAACACTGCAGGAGTCCTTATATTTAGTATTAACTGAAAACATTCTGAAATTCCTCCTAAAGCTGCCTAAGTCTGCACATCTTTGAACAAATGCTTGATTCTCGTACTCACCTGTTATCCACCTGCCTGATTCCCAGCTCTTAGTCATTTCTGTGCTCATTTTTATGATCAAATATAGTTTTCATATATTTTTTACTTTTATTCCTCAAAGGAAAAACCAAAACCAAAAAATCCAGATGGGATCAAAACTTTTTCTTCTTGCTGTTAATTTCCCTTACCTTTTTTTTTCTCAAATATGTGCTGTTTACCTCCTTTTATCTAGGTCCATTTCTTCCTAATCTGTTCTTTCTCTGAAGTTCATTTTTTGTCTGTGAGCTTTGGCTGCTTTCAGCTGAGGAATATGAAGCAGCTGTTAGCTCAGTGTAATCAGCCAGGGAGCCCTGGGTTGTGTTTGCTGTCCATCACTGGAGGCAGGAACCCCAAGCTCTGATTTCTTGCTGTCAGCATTTTCCAGGTTCTGTCTCCTCTCCTGCTGTCTCTATTTTTCTCAGTTTTCTCCTATCCCTGTAGACTTTCGTTTCCCTTTCTCTCCACCTTTTCTTTGTTTATATATTTTGCTTATTGCACAATTTTTGATGAAAAATAACTCTATGAATATATCTGACCCATGTAAAAGTTTCGGAAGAGAGTGAAACCTGTAATTATGTAGCTTAAAAAAATCAAATAGGTCAGACAATAAGCCAAGGAAAAACAGGGTTGAAGTGCTAGGGGTGTTTAGGTAAAACTTGTCATAACAGAGATGGAGTAATGTGGATGTATCATGCTAGCAAAAAAAAAAAATTGAATACAGAGGAAAAGATACTAGTAGAATGTTTAGGGAGAAAATTCTTTGAAGGGTCATCATACATTTGCCTTTTAAATCCTTTTATTATTCATTGTCCTGGTTTCATCTGGGATAGAGTTAATTTTCTTCCTAGTAGCTGATACAGTGCCATGTTTTGGATTTAGATTGTGACTAATGCTGATAACACACTGAAGGTTTAGTTGTTCTTGAGCAGGGCTTACACTAAGTCAAGGACTTTTCAGCTTCTCGTGGTGCCCCTGCCAGCAAGAAGCTGGGAGGGGACAGAGCCAGGACAGCTGACCCAAAGTGGCCAAAGGGACATCCCACAGCACTTGGGGTCATGCTCAGCAAATAAACTGGGGGAGAGCTCAAGGGAGATACCCTGCTTGGGAACTGGCTGGGCATAGGTTAGTGAGCAATTGTTTTTCATTTGCATCACTTATTTCTTTTGGGTTTTATTTCTCTCTCCTTTTGATATTTTCCTTTTCATTGCTATTATTACTATTATTATTGTTATTATTAAACTGATCTTACCTCAACTCATGAGTTTTCTTACTTTTAACCTTACTTTAAACCCCAGCTGAGGGGGAGCATGAGCAAGTGGTTATGTGAGGCTTAGTTGCCAGCTGGGGTTAAAACACAGTATTTGTTGCTTACTTTGATTTTTGCTTAACAGGAAAATAATTCTGATTATCTGTTAATAAATGTTTATTTCTCTTTAGGAGTTCTGGGCACTCCAGAATCTGGGTAAACATAAATTATTTTCAGAATGGGTTACTATGTACCTCCTGAGATTAAACAGGTAAGTCTGATTGTAGTTTAAAGTGTGTATTTCCCAGAAGCAGGCAACTTTAATCTGCAGTGATTTTGCATAGTCTTTAGTGGGTCTAATAAACTAGCCCAAACATGGTTTCATACACCTTTTTTGTTTTCTTGGTTCTATATTGTGCTGGGTTCAACAATAATTACTGTTGTAGTTCTGTTTTGACACTCAGGTACATAAAAGTGACATGGTAGCAGTAATTTCTATTCTTTGTCCTTCGTTGAGCACCTGATCAGTTTTCTTTGGTTGAGTTTTTCTTAAGATACCAATCCTACAGATTCAGTCCAAGAATCACAAACAGGCTTTGCAAGTACATAGGAATGAATAGTGTTTAATTATTGTTTATATATATATATATACTATGTAATAACATTGCTTTATGGTGGCAGGGAATGAGAGTTGAACAGTTGCAAATACACAGATTGTGTTTGGAAACCATGGTGTTGTATAGATTGGAATGCACAGGATTTTTTTGTGTTAAATCAATAAAGAATCTAACATTTTTTCTTAGTTATATATGGTATGCATGGCTAATAGTAGTGAAAATAAATACATATCACGTACTTGGAAATTTTATTCAGTAAATACAGTCCTTAAGGGAAAAAATCAATACAAGGCACAAAACCTACAAGAAAGTGTGCAGTTTTTTCCAAGTCTAATCATTCTTAGAGATTCACACTGGCTTCTGCCAAACACAAAAGCAGAGCACTTAATATTATTAATTCTTCCATTATTAATGGAAGTCAAATAAGATATTTCTAAAAATAAATCAGCTTAACCCTCACTAGCTAAAGTGCTTTCTGTTTTTCTTCTTTTCGTTTGTTTTTCATGTGTAGTAACAATGGTGACTCAGATGCCAAAAGAAGAACAAGAATGGCAAGTGAGTAAAACAATCCAAAGGAATCATATGCTTGCAGCTGGCAAACACCTATTTACATATGCTTCTTTAGTGTTTTTCTTTTTAGGTAGAACTGAAATACAGTATTTTTCTGAGGAGGAGAAGCTCTCATTATGCTGCTGCAAATCTTGTAACACTATACATTCATTCTGTCTGTCTCTGCCCTTTCTACATGCTAAACAGAATTCAGATCTCTGACAGGGACACACATTTTCTTTCTGTCACCCAGAGAAGAAACTCCTTGTGAAAGGACTGTCTGGTCATAGAAGGCAAAGGAAGGTGCTTTGATTCTCCAAGTTATTCTAAACACAAAATGGCAAAGGTACTGCAGTTAGGTATCACAGCAGAAACAGTGGATATGAAACTCCAAGAATTGTTCAGCGGGAGGTATTTTTGATCTGCAGTAAGCTGTGGTAAATTTGTGAAATTTGCTTATAAGAGAAATTGAGCAACTGAAAATCAATGGCCAAAAGGGAATAAAGGAACTACAGGCTCTGATCAACTCTGCACAAGAGGCTTCACTGTTACACTGCTTTGCAGGGTGCCTCCTGCAAAGCAGGATGGAAATGGCTGCACTCTTTTGTTAGATATTGATTGGCCACTTCCTCCTAAAGCTCCAATCGATTTGCTAGGAAAATGGCAGGAGCTGGCACTGACTTTCAGTAATGAGGTGGTAAAACTACAGAGGGCACAATTTATGGTTTCAGGTTTGCATCCCCATTTTCTAACAAAGGCTCGAACCTTTTTAAAGAACACTTCTTAAAATTCTATATGCATTTTAGAAAGTTAATACGAAAAGAGCAACCAAGAAGAAATATTTATTTTACTGTTTTTTGATAGGATTAAGAAGCTTTATCTGTGAGTTTGAGGCCCTTTGCTCAATCATTTGAATTTTCAAGCTCCTGTTTTCTTCAGCTAAAATTGAAGCTGAAAATTGTCTAAACACACTTCTTATTCTTCTGTATCTTTTAAATCTGCTTGTAGAGAAAATCATTACATTGAGGTTTTATTCCAAATCAGAAGGATCCTGATTTGTCAATTATCTTCTGCAAGCCATCATTATGTTTTTCTACATGCACTTCAGAGGATCTCATAGTACAGGAGACAGATGAAACATGGAAAAGGTTTTGCCTCCAAAATCACACTTGTGCTAATGGTCTTAGTTTTGGTAGCAGTCAAAACTTGATCTGCAAAGATTCATGGTTCAGTTCATTTTCTTCCATGTAATCAACCATCACTCTCTATTCATACTCCAGAGCTGCAAAAATTTATAATAGGCTACTGATGTTAGTTTGTTTTGTTTTATTTAAAATCAACAACTATTGTTGGACTTTTGCTAGATGCTCCATATTACAATTATGAAATTATGAAATTTCTTACAGAGGTTTTTGGAATTTTTTTTTTGTTCTTTTTTTACCCTTTTACACCCATGCATTTAAATAGATTGCTTGGATGCCCCTGTGGTCTCTTTAAAAATTATTTTAGTTTTTGTTTTGTTTGTTGCTTGTTTGAGCATTTGGTTGTAACAGCTGTCCTTGTCAGCACAGCATCCAGCAGAAATCTGGCTCAATTCAGTCAACTCTGCATTTTTACCCAGCATTTCATGTTGAAGACAAATCTGTCCTGGCTCCTCAGATTCTTAACTGGGTTGGGAAGTTCCACTAAATTGTGTACTGCTGTCTTTGACTGACCTTGAATATATTGGCATTAACACCTCATTATTCATCACCCTTCACTAATTTTTAGTAAGTGCCATAAAAAATCTCACATCTCAAAGTACCTTAACATGAATCATTTGAAGTCACCACTTATTCATTATTTTTATTTTTTCTCACTTTATTTAGTTTTCAGTTCTTAGTAGCATTTTATCTTGCACTGCCTAAACTTAGTTCTTCTGGAGTTGATCAAAAAGTTTTGACAATGCAAGTCTAAAATTGTATTTCTTTACAAAAGAAGCATGTAAAAAAAGTAGACCAAATCATGCTTATAAGGGCACAAAAGTTCTTTTGCTTTGTCCTTTTCTTACCTGGCTTGTATTACTCTTTCATAATTATCTTGTCACTTGTGTTAAATACCGATATTTTTAAAACCACTGTGAAACTTGTCAATTTCCAATTGTTAAGAATTTATTTCTGGGACAAATATTCTCCTGCTAAAATGACTCACAGCTCTAATGTGAATTACCATTTTTTAAATGAGTCATATGTTAACTTTTTCACCTTTTAAAATATTTTTTTAATAGTTATTACACTTTACTATTGATAACCCATTTACTGGATTAAATAAAATACTTGGGTAGAGCAAATTGTTTTGCCAAGTGGTAAAACACTGTTTTTCAGCAGTTAGGGCAGAGTGTTGTTATGCCTGTGTAGAGGTTATCAGGATTCCCAGTAGACAGTTGTATTTATTGGCTTTTTTAATATGTGTAAGTACATACTGGACAGTGGGGATGTGAAAAAGAAGAATGTTTGTGGCCCCTTCTAATATGTTATTTGTAAATTAAAAAAAATAATTAATTGATTAAAGGAATTGAGTAGAGGGAAGTTTGAGATGGTAATTTTGATGATTCCTCTGCTTTTTCCAATACCCTCTTTCAAATATGCTGTAAGGGTATTTATAAGAATATTTTATAAATCTCCATGGATTTTTAAAAAGAAATATATAAAACTAACATTTATTCATATAAAACCTACTGGGACATCACTGGAAAGAGAAGGAGATGAAGTTTGTTAATGTCCATTAATCACAGACTTTTGGTTTCAAGTGCATGGGTGAAACACCTTTGGTATCACTAATATCTTAATGCAATAAATGCTTACTGAATTGGGGAAAATATACAGACCAACAGCAAATTAAGACTTCAAAGCAGGCTTGAAGTGTTACAATTATTCTGTAACATTGTTTTGATCATTAGGTAAAGTGTAAATTTACTGAAGTAGAATGCTAGCCTTTAAATGCAGAACAAAAATAAGAATTTCCTTGACAATCTGCTAAAAAATTTATAATTAGAGCCATGTGTGCTTATAAGAATTGTCCCTGGCATACAGTTTGACAAAACTCCTTTTATAAGTTGTTAGTGGCTCTGCTGTAGGATATATCCTGGTTTACTAATTCAGCAGTTTCATTTTCCAGTGTTGCTACATTCTCTCTACTGCTCATTAGAAAAAAGCAGTCTGAAACAAGGCAGGGAAGCAGTGCAGTTGTCATGAGAGGTTCCAAAAGGATGTAACAGACAGCTGTGGAAAAAACTGAGGAACCTCTGCCTACCCCCAGGCAAGAGATTAAAAGGAGTTGAAAAAGTAGTTTCTAAAAAATACAGCTGAAATGTAACATTAAAGGCTTTTATGGCTAAACTTTTGTTACATGACATAGAAGAAGTATCTATATACATAGACTTTGAAGGATATCATAGTAATTACTTTTTAAATTAAACAATACAATATTAATTATTGTGATCTCAGGAAGGTACTGACAACATTGAAATGTTTTCCATCAACAGAGCAGGAACCTATGGTTCCAGGTGAACTCATTGCACTTGAAAAGCCTGCTGGTATTCCTGACAGGAAATCCTTCCTGTATCGATGTCATGTTCTGTGCTACTCTAATTTCTGTTTGGCTCTTTGGCACTACTGATAGTGCAAGTGTAAAAAATCCTTTTAGCAACTCATAGAATTAAGTAGATTGATTCCTTTTCCTTTTCGTGCATTTTTTCTTGATCTGCAAATTTAAATCTTCTTGAAGATTTCAGTTACATGTTTCAATGACCGTTTTCCTTTTGTTGAATACATCTAACTAAATTTAACATTATTTACTCTTGATTTCAGCTGTTAATCCTAGATACATACTTAGGAATTGGATGGCGGAATCAGCAGTGCGAAAAGCTAATTTGAATGATTTCTCTGAGGTAAAATTATCTTTTTTTTTCTTGACAGATTTAATAATAACTGGCATAACAGCTAATGAAACAATTTTTACATTTACACTTTGAACTGTACTACATTTTGCCCAAAATTGTACCATTGTACACCAATTGTAACCATTGTACACCAATTGTAACACCAGTTGCTATTTAAAATATTAACAGAATTATTAATAGTATTAATTATAACATAAATAGTAGTGACTGCATTAATAGTAGTACTAATAATAGTAAGCAATTCATGTGATAGTTTCTGGAGCCAGGAGGGTGCATAAGGCAAAGTGAAAAAAGCTTGCCTTGTTTACCAGAAAACACTTTGTATAAAAACTTACCCATTTTTAATTGCTTGCAGGTTCAGCTGCTGGAGCAGGTTTTACAACACCCCTTCCAGAGGCAGGAGGCTGCAGAGAGAGCAGGGTACTCCCTGCAGCCCCCAGCTTGGGCCAAGCACCTGAGAGTCAGCTGTTCATCCTGAGGGAAATTCAAACAAGCAAGAATGATCAAGGTCAAGGCTCCTGCCTTCAAACAGGGCTAATGGATCAAGCCACAGGAACTTCTCTCCCTTAAACTTTGTGGACTGGAATCTGCTACTGTTCTTGACCAACTTATGAGGTCTCAGGATGAAAGAAGTGCATCACTATGTGTGGTTGTATCAGGAGATTACACTGGCTTTGACAACTCTGCCTCACACTCAGCTGTGCATTACTTCGAGTCCCAGTATTTAAGTTCTGCCAAACTTTAACACTTAACCTTTCAAAATTCATGGCTGATCAGGTGGGTCTTAATAGATTTTAGTGACTGATCAATTTAAAATCCATCTAAGCTAGTTTTAATAATGCAGTGTTTTGATTAATTTTCCTCTTGCTGTTACACACTCATCAAATATAGCTGTGTTCTGCAGACATAAATGTTGTTAAATCTTGCAGACCTGGCACAGAGGATCACCTTAGACCTTGACACCTTTTCTCATTCTGATTATGTTTTGTCCCATTAAACTGACAAAAAATTTAAAGGCAATTCAGTTCAACTGTTAGCAAAGATGTCAGTTTTGGGAGAGATTTACTCCAGAGCAAGTTTTGATGTCTTTGCTGGTGTCAGGTGCTTATGCAGAGGACCACTGCTCTTTCAAAGTATCTTTTGATAGGAGTAGAAAGATTATTGGTGCATAGAAAAAGTCACTGTTTGGCCCTGGAAAAGGACTGTGTTGGAAGCATCTTAGCTGAGACTGCTTCCACTTCAGGTGTGGAGGAAGGTTAAAAAGGACATGCTGCAATTTCAGATATTTTCAGGCTAAAATACTGCAAGGTCTAGCGCTGTACAGACCATTTAGAAGGCAAGAGTTTAGGTAGAGGTGGAAGGATTAATTTCTTTTTACAAATGCTTTGAATTACAACACTGGAACATCTTTTTGTTTGTAACAGCTGCCAAAAACCAAAATATGTTTGCAGCATATTTTGGTACCAGATCAAGCCAGATCACTGTGTGTCAATAAGAGCCAGCTTTGTTCTTTGAATGGAGTTTAAATCTTACATTTTAAAAATTCCATGTAACTATGTACCTACACAAAATAGTTGATAGAGGTCTAATCATCACAGCATTTTACTTGATTTCTGGAGTTTTCTGTAGGCTTTGATTTTTTTGTTTTGAAGAAAGTTCAGCTTCTTTTGTGTAAGATTAAGTGCATGAATTATGATCGACTGCAGATGTAAAATGTATAAAATTGATTTTTTTGTGTTGTAACAAAAGAGAAGGGAGAAAATAGGGTGGGAGGCTGAGCATTCTGGTGAGAAGAGTGAATGCTAGAAAAGCCATTGTAAAAGTCTCAGTGCTTTGTGACCTTATTGTGCAACATTTTTCCAAGGACACGTTCTGCTTTATTTTGATGCTGGGTGTATATTTCATAAAATTAATTTGATTTAAAAATAGTTGACTCGCAGACAGCTGTTGTCACCTAAGTATGTCAAATATGTGCACTACTAATACCTAGTCAGAAAATGACACCTAGCTCTTCAATGATTCTACATAATGCTTCCTTCAGTTATATATGGAAAGGGATTGGGAAACAGTAATCCTTTCCTCATTTTTAAATTTTTTTTTTAACTCCTAGTTTTAACACTCTTACTTTTAGGTAGTTGGTATTTTTCCCCTCTACTTTGAACTGAGGCTTGTGTGAACCTTGCACTGGGGTTGAGGGCATTCCTCAGTTTGGCAGTCTGAAGGTGCTGAGATACCTTTTGAATGTCCCAGCATGTCAATTCAAGACTTCCAGGTGACACTTTTGTTAGTGGTGGGCATAGTTCTCTTAGTGAGAGCTTTTCGCTCAGTTCAGCTGAAAGCAAAGGAGCTCAAAAACCAGTAAGAGCTGGATGGACTCTCTCTGTGTCAGCTTAACATGGTGTTTAAAGCAAAATAATTTCAGGAATTGTGGTTCATGGTTCCAAACACTGTTTTCAGCTTTAAATAAAATAAAACAAAATAAAGGAAAATAAAATTTTTAGAAGCAGTATTTCAAAGGGAAAGTTTTTTTATGAAGACATGGTTACAGCTTTCTTATTTCTGCTAAGTTTGTTATGCAGGTATGTAAGTATTGAAAAACCAGCCTTAAGCCACAAGTGAGACTTGAGATGACCCAAAACACAGACCATGGCACTGCCACCAGCTTGTCATTCTCCTGCCTCCACCACCCTTCAGGATCTAGGAATCCATTCTGACAAACACAGCAGGCTCACCCCCTGCTCTGTCAGCTGCTTTCATGCATTTATTTATTTAGACCACACACTCTGCTTTTTATGCTTTTTTATAATTCAAAATACAGAGATATACTGTTGATGGTATCTTAGAAGGTCAAGTGTACATGAGAAGAGGCAAAGACCAGAATAAATAAAAACAAAGTCTAGAAGGTATAGGCAAAAATTCTTTAAAATATTTGAAGTTCCAATTGCCAGTAAAATGGCTGTTCATTAACTGTGACACTTTGTACAGATATGAAATAGAAGCAATTTTTATTTAAGAGCTAACAATGAAAGCTTCCTAAACGAACAGTGGAGAATTAAATGGGGAGAACAAATGGAAAAAAAATGTAGGATGAGACATTCCTATCAGGTACAAGTTAATTACAAAGTCTTTCACAAGATAGATAATTTCTAGATACAGTTTGAAGACAAATGTTAACCAAGAGAAAAAAAAATCCCTGCTTACCATGGAAGCATACATGATTTCAAAATTAAATTTTTTCTTTGTCTAAGGTAACCAAATAAGTGAGATTTCAAAGCAGCAGCTGTGAATGCTGACAGGTAGGACTGAGTTGCATATAGAAACATGAGTGTATAACAGTTGGGCTGACACTGTCTGAAACTGGTCCTGGCCCTAACTTGCATCTCACAATAATCTAGCTGAGGTTTTAATTTTTAAGAGAGACTATTAAAAAAAAAATTTAAAAGCATCTTTGTATTGGAAGAAAACCCTCCATAGTTGGAAGTTTTCTGATAAAGAACTTTTAAGGGCAATTCTGTGAAAAGGGATCTTCCTTCCCACTTCTCAAAATTTGCATGAGGACATTGTATTTTTCCTTTAAGTCCAATTCTACTAAAAAGGCAGCCAGACTAGATGCATTTCACTTTCTGAAATGGCTGGCTCCAGAGTGCTGCTCCACCATCCCTGGCTGTTCTTGTGGAGGGAAGCAAGACTCTCCAGCTAATTCTTACCTTGGCTTGGTGCTGGAATGGGAGTTAAGAGCAGGGGACGGTGAGGTGCATGGGGAAAGGAGCAGGTTACAGGGACAAAGTGAGGGACAAAGGGTGCCCCACCTTCTTGAGACTCCCCAGGAGGAACTCTGAAGGAGAATTCCTCCTGCAGAAGCCTGATCCAGCATGACCTTCTGTGATGCCTCACAAAACTAGCTATGTCTTAAAGTCTACCCATTCCCAGAGTTCAGGAGCTGTTACCCCTTTTCTTCTCAAGAGCTTTCATTAGGTCAGACATGAAATCTGCTTGCTTGCCTCCTCCTGCAATCTGAGGTGGCCCCGCTGACTGTGGCTCTCCATCCTGTCCTGTGTTTTCCAGCCTTTTTGGAGGAAGTGGTACAGGTTTCTTCGCTGGAAGTGGTGGCGGCTTACTGGAGAGAGGTGGAGGTGGAGGGGGTAATGGCACATCTCCATTACTGCTGCTGGAGACTGGTGGTGGTGGAGGCACAAAATCAGGAGGTGGTTCACAGAAATCAGATGGTGGTGGTGGAGGAAAATCCATCTTCAGTGTAGGTGGTGGTGCTGGAAAGCTCTCGGGATCTGTTAGGAAAACGCCGCTGTCTCGTTTCACTTTGGAGGGTAGAACTGGTGAAGCAGAAAGAGCAGATGAACGCCTTTCAGGAGGAGGAGGAGGCTGCAGAGAGGTCCTCTTACTCTGGACTTTCTGTGGCCTCAGCAATGGCTGTGCCAGGCCAGGTGCACTGGCATTATTTGTTTCAGCCTTTAATAAGCAGAAAAAGAAAAGGACAGACACAGTCAGTAAAGGTGTAAACTAATGCCACTGCCTAAGAACATAAAAAGATGTGAAAATACATTAGTGTAGTAGACAGGGAAATTAGGTAGAGTACATTTTGCCTGAAATATGAAAACAGTATTTTGTTTTCTTTCTGGAGTTGCCCACAGACAGTGGAAACCTCCCTGATGACAGTATTCATAGTGCTTCTCTGAATGCTGTCCACAGAAGATGAGTGCTTTTAAAATTTCAAGTAATTGCAGTTAGTAAGACTAACATCAAGGAAGTATCTTTGGGATGCATTGTCCTTGAGCCTGGAAGAAATGATCCTTAAATATTGACCACCTCTCTTGGACTCCCCTTCAGGGCCTTCTCCCATGGGATTCTTCCAAGAAGATCCCTAAAGATGCTAAAGTTAGCTCTCCTGGAGTCCCTGTTTGAAATCTTGCTCTCTGTACCTTTGATATTTTTACAGCCAGACCTGGTACACGAAATTTGGAGCTTAACCAAGAAATGCATAGAGCCTAAGGAAAACATGTAATGTTTTCCCTTAGTTCTTCACAGTTTCTCCTTCCTTACACACTCATCTTCAGCTGTGCAGTGTTCCCTACTGAAAACATACTGTACACCTTGTGTTTCCAAGGCAAGACATTTTTTTTTTGGCAGAAGCAGACCACGGCACCAAGGTTCTGGCAGCACACTTTGAGACTATCCCAGCAGGCCCATTCCTATTCCTGCTTCATGAACTCAAGGCTGCTTGTTCTGAAGAACAGAAGCAGTGGGTGGCTGTGCCTTCAGCTCCCATTGGAGGCTCCTGGCTCTGCACAGCACACACACTGTTTGCAGTGTGCAAAGCATGAGGAAGGGCAGCCACCTTTCCCAGGAGCCAAATCCTTTTCACTGGCACTTTGAGGGGGAAGAAGTAGGTGAAGGAAAACAAACTTGGAGAACTCGTTCACAGATGACATTTAACTGTAGTAACTGCTCACTTGTGCCTCAGATGTATCCACTTTCTTCTGAGCATCTGCAAATTCTGCACTGGAACGACGAACACTTTGGGGAATCTGTCCATTTGACTGAACAGTACCTGTGACAAGGAGAGGAGCCAGAGGGAAGAAAGTGTTATGTTTCTGTGGTGTGAACCAGATCAGGGAATACCCAACTAAGAAAAAAGCTATAAAAATTTCTTTACAACTTGCACAAGAAAACACTTGTTACAGGGTTTTTATACTTAACTCAGTAAAATCTGTTTTCTACTTCAAGCTCATTTTGTGACTTTTCATATTCAGTTCATTACTTAAGGAAAATAAACAAACTACCTTACATTAAAATACCTGTATTTCATAACAGCATTTTGAAGTTTGCAGTGTGCTGTAGTATTACTACATTCCCAGTTTTTATTGCCCTTTTTTTTGTTTAATTTAGGCTAAAGACTAAAAGCACCATAATTTCGTATCAGTCAGTCATTGGAGTAGAAGGTCTGAAAGCCTACAGAGGGGCTGATCCACTTTCTTTAGTAAATGAGCTGAAACATCTCCCTAACTCTGAACTATCTGCCCCATTTGGAATCACAAAGATCTGTGAAGTTCACTGTGCTCTCAGATTAGTGTGGATCTGGAAGCTGGCTGAGTTAGAGCTCTGCAAAACATCTGCCCACCATTTCTGCTTGTGCAAGGGATATGCATAAATAACCCAGTACTGTCAAATAGAGGAAGTGAATGTGAGACCAAAGAAAAAATTTCCAAGTTTAAATATAAAAAATCCCCTGCCCCTGTGTAGTCTGATGAGGATTAAATACTCTTCAGTTTAGTGTAGCATTTTTGAAAGCCTATGTGTCAAAGTAGTAGACAGTGTTTAGTGCCTAGAGACCCACATTTGCAAAGCTAATGACTGCCTTAGCTCTATTATAATTTACAGTTCTGAGATCCAGTAAAGTTCCACTCGTGTACCTCTCAGATGTCAGTGAACCCTTAGCTGTCTACAGTGTAGATTAAGCACAACAATGGCTTTAATCCTAATGCATGCTTTACTGATCAGCAAAGAGGTTCCAGGAATACGATAAGAAATTAAGAATAAAGTATTTTTACTGTCATACCTGCAAATCCCATGACTGGCAGAGAAGTAAGACAAACTCTGCAGTGTGCCTAATTTGTTAAGGCTATTTAAGCTTCAAGGGATGACAGAAGGTGGTCCAACGTCCTTAGGTTTTATGCCTGTGCCTGCATGTTGCTCCGCATTTTAATCCAAAATGCCATTTAGATAATTCAAACTACAATCTTGTGTTGAAGGACTAACATGGATGTCAACAAAGAGATAAAACCAATCTTGTGGCTCTCCTTCCTCACTGGAAGGAGATGTAAATCCCTGGGTTCTGTGCCCCAGAGGGGTTATGCTCCCTAAAGTGGAGCAAGTTACTGTCTCACCTCCCTTTGTCTGCTGTTCACAGCAGAGCAGGAATTTGGTTTTCACACTGCTTGAAGATGTTGCTGCCCTCAATCATACTGAGATTTAACTAAATGAAGGAGAACAGAGAGATCCACTCTATCTAGTGCAAGGTATGGTGTTCTACTTGGCAAAAATGATGTAACAGAAGGCTGGGACATGGTAATCTGTTTCTTCTTCTGTTAATGGATTTCATAAACTATTCAAGACTTGAAAGCAACACTTGATACATCATCTCCTGCCAGCCAGCTAATGGACTCCCAGGCAATATAGTATGTGAGCCCATGCATTCTATTCTCAAGACTTATTTTTAATTTAAATGTTATAGCATTCTTTACAAGTTAATTTCTTCAAAATTTTATACTGAATTAGCATTTGTTTTAAGAAAAAAAAAAAGGTAGTCCAAATAGTGCAAAATATAAATACCCAAATGCAAAATCTTTATCCTTGTAGTGATAAGGAACATCTGCATAAAGCGACATCTTCCATCTTTCAAACATCATGATATTGTGCAGGACCACTACATACACTGATTTTTTTTAGTGTTACAAGGCACACAGTAAGGCAGAGAGGGGAACAATATATTTTGACTGAGATGTACCTGGGACACTTCAGAGCCACAGACTACACAGGCTGGGGTATAAATGAACATACCAATGCTGGTTACAGCACTGTGTCCAGGGAATATGGCTACATGGCAAGCAAGAACCAAAGTTTCACCTGCCTTCCTTGGCTGTCACTGAAGTTAACAGACTACAGCCCCTGCCCAGTTCACACAGGACTGTAATTTTCTATAGCAGACTTTAGCCTATACTGAAGTCAGCCCTTACAAATGGCAATGGAGCCATCTGAAAACAGAAGTGAACATCCTTTGCTCCTTTTCCAAAACACAAACCAACAACTGCTCACAGTTAGGCAGTTCTAGTAGCATAGTCAGGCCCCAGGTTTTATATGGCAGCTACGACAACTGTAAGATACCCAGAATCACAGTGACCTGCCTCAATTACAACACTAATGATCCTTCAGAGATATTTCCATAGAGACAGTATACATGACTAAAACCTTTCCAGGTTACTTAACCATTTAACGCAATCCATTAGTTAAAATTAGCAGTATGTCCTATTGAACAGATGCAATGTTCCTGGATTCTAGTCAGGAGCTGAAGTCACACAGATGTATATACAGTCTTTATAGGGCCTCAGTCCTGCCTATATCCAGGACAGATGGCAGCACCAGCATGGAGCCCCCCTGGCCAGCCACCTCTCTGCTGCTGTCAGCACCTGAGCAGAAATGTTCCACGACTGTCAAACCCGCCCTCACTCAAGTAAACTTCCTCCTGTCAAGGGTTGACTCTGGCTGGATGCCAGGCACCCACCAGAGCTGCTTGCTCACTCCTCTCTGCAGTTGGACAGACGAGAGAAATTTAACAAATGGTTCATGGGTTCAGATAAGAACCAGGAGAGATCACTCACCAAATACCATCAAGGGCAAAAAAGGCACAACTTAGAGATATAAAGTGAACGTATCACTAACAAAATCAGAGCAGGATAATGAGAAGTAAAACAAGCCCTTAAAAACACCTTCCCCCATCAGAAACCTCCCTGATCTCAAAACAGTCTGTTACTTGGGTCTCCCCATGCCAGACATGTCTTTATTAACATGATTTTACTCCAAGGAAAAGCAGGAAGACCACCCTCTATCTCCCATGTACTCAAAAAAGGTGAACTGAAGCCCTAGAAAGGTATTTGAGTTGTCTACATGAGAAGTTTGAATATTAACTTCCAACAATAATTTCGACTTTGCCTGCCCTATGACAGTAAGTACTTGGCCAGCATGCCCTTCCTAATAAAGCATATCTTAAGCATGTAAACTAAAAATAGTCATGCAAGTTACAGCTAGTGTCACTAGTTGTAATACTATGCACTGTTGTACTGGTATCATGATTAGATCAGTAACCAGTATCATGAAGCTACTGCAAAAGTAAGGTTAGAAAATAACACAATCCTTTCTTAGTCTTGTGTCCTAACACCCACATTGTTACCATGCAAATGAGTGAAAGGCTAGGACAGAGAGTGGCTCACCCTGTAATAATCCTTCTATAATGACCAATCTCAGAATATCCCACTCACCCCTTTTACTAATTGGAAGAAAAATTCCAATGCAGCCAGTGTAGAGATGGGCAAACAGAAAGTTTCAAGACATGGACTATCAGTCTGCAAAATGTACATGGAGGATAAAGGATTCAGATGCCAACAGAAAAATGCCTTATTAAGTTATGCAGATTTAAACTGATCTTCGGTGAACTGTGTTTGTATTCTCAAAGTTGTAACCGTAAAGTGAGAGCTTTGCTGCTACAATGGCCTGTCTATAAAAAGACATCTTGCTGAATCCATGGGATAGTTTTCTGAACAAAGACTCTATGCAACACTGATGATCATAGAAGGGGGCAATAAATGTGACTTCAGCTGCCATGGCAGTGTCAGTACCTGCTGATGAGGATCCTGCAGGGGCAGCTGGCTCCACCACTTTTTGATTTGCCCACCGAGAGGACAAGCCAGCTTTCTTCACTGCACATTTGTAATTGTCATAGAGTGTCTTGCCATACTGCAAAAGAATCAAAACAATCACATGAGCTTGACATAGGCTTGACATAGGCCAAGCATTCATTTTGCTCTAGGACAACTTTTCTGACCTTGTTTCTTCCTACCTAGTTTTGTTAAAGAGTGTATTTCTAGAAGTAGTGTGGCCTTTTCTGTGTAGGGCCAGGCGGAAAGCACAATAAAACAAGAATCCCCATGACCAAACACAGTCCTACTGATATCATTCTTACATTTCATGTTTATTTCAGTATCTGTAAACTTCCTGAAGCCTGGCTTTAAAATCAACTGTTCTCAGTATCTTTTCCCAAGTATTACATTTTCAAACTGGAGACTTGAGACACCAAATCCCAGGCTCTACAACAAACAGCTCTGTCAGTGTAAGACACAACATAACTTTATGTTCACCCCATATCTTTGTTATATGCCACCCTGCAGCAGAACTGTCAGCAAAAAGCCCAAACTAACAGGTAAGAGGAGTAGGTCTGTATGGGAAAATACAGCCAATACCAAGGCTATGTACAAACCCATCTACCTTAATGTTTTGTACAAAGAAAAATGGGCTGTCAATTAGGATCTTTTCGAATAGAGGGAGGCAGACAATTTGGGTAGAACTGTCTGAAAAATGTCACAACTGGACTGACCAGAGCTTGCACACTTTAGCTACAGTATATTACTACTGAGCCAGATAACTGTGCAATAACTTTTATGAGTACATGACTTTTACAGCTACTGAACTCACTCCTGTGTTAATAAGAAAATCATACTGATAGCTAAGGTACAGGGACATTCAGCAAATCCATTCCTCATCATGCACTTCTGATCTTTGTTTCTGTGGTAAATTTAGCATGAATGTCCATTCTTGTCACAGCATTTCCAGCTGAGGTAATGAAAGTCAGTAACCTCAGGAACACCTGATTTTACAGAAAATATATTAAAGTAAATTTACTTTTAATCTCACCTTGGCAATTCTTATTCCTGTTACCCACTGATGCAGGGTTGCTTTATCATCACAGCACAAGTACTTGATATATTGTGACTCCTTTTGAATCTGGGGGTGCTGAAAGATATTAATTTATAAAATAAGACAACCACAGATATTAAATCACTATACAAAAGTCAGAAGGAACCACGAAATGACCCTGTGAAAACTTACCAGGAAGATGATTTGAAAAAAACAAAAGGCAGCAAAAACAGAGTATAAGAAAATACAAAAAATATGGTGATTATAAACAATACACGAGTTGCCACCTGCAGCTTTTGCTTGAAATCATTTAAATGCATTGTAATGTGAATTCAAGGGTTTCAAAAATATAAAAATGATCTAGAGTTCAATCAAATCTACAATGGCTCTGGTTCAAGGTCCAACACTCCATGTACAAACACTAGAAGGAAGTCTCTTTCTCATTTTGTGGTTTGTCATATGTGAGGCACCCAGACTGAGCATTGAACATCATTAGTTTTCAAAGATTATGGTAAATTTGTTTAAGCATAAACTTTCAGCTGAAACAGATTTTTCCCCCTAACTGACTGCTTTTCTTTGGGCTCAATTCTAGCTTTCTTCTTATATATTTTTATTCTGCTTTAGTCTTGCTGTTTTTTGCAAAAATTATACATAAAATTGTGATATGTTCTAGATAGAGGATCATTCAAAATCCAGCACCATCAGAAGTATTCTTTTTCATTTGTTTGTACCAAACCTCTACAATTTTAAAACCTTTTTTTTCATTTTGGACAAAATTTAGGATCTCTTTCCTTTACTGATCCAGGTAGTATGGGTATGTGTTGACATACCTTTGCAACTCAAAGATCATAAAAATGCCAGACTTCCTACTTGCCTAGGACTGAACATTCTCTCTAAGACTCTGAAGGAATTTGGTTTCCCTGCTAAAGCAGAGAAGAATGTAAGTCTTTAGTAACGTGGATGGAATAACATACTGCCATCTCTTGATTTGCAAAGGAAAAATGGACCCAAAGGAAAAACACTTCACTATCCCTTCTTTATGTGTTCACTTCTATCTATATTCTTAAAAATGCACAAAGAGTAGCTAAATACGCTCCAAGGATTCACTCTCTTTTCAGCCTGTGCAGCTAAAAATTCAAAGCACACCTCCACCTAGCAAGGACACTGGGTTTATAGGTGTCTATAAGCCCCCAAAGCAGAGCAATGCTGGACATGGGGAACTCAGCAAGGTCCCTCCCAGCATGGAGTGCTGCCAGCCTCTGGCTCATGTAGGTGTCATCTCCTCACAAATATCTGCTGGTGGCTGGGATGTCCTGCTGCAGATGCCAAACCTGCCCACAGCTGGGTGACCCAAGGGTTCAAAAGCAGAGCCAAATACAGTGGACTTGTTCCTCAGCCACGTGTCCCTTGCTCCCTGCTCAGCACTGCAGACACCAGGCTTCCCTTGCTTGTGCTGACCCAGCTGCTCAGGAAGCCACATTCTGATTAAAAAAAAAAAACCAAAACCAAAACGCAACCAGTCAGGGTTAAATATAACCCATTTCATCATGCTGTAGTTTTGGTTTATATGTTTTTAAACCCAGCAGTCCACAGCATGACCTCACATAGAGCAAGGGAATAAGGGACATTGTGGCTTGGGGAAAGAATAAGTAGCAAAGGGATGGATGAGAGGATGGGACTGCATAAGCCACTATTGCTGGCAAAGCCCTGTATCGTCAAATTATGGAGTGAGAGGGAACATACCATGGAGATAACTGTGAGGAAGAAAAAAAACCAAAGGGATATTACCCTTAAGAGGTCTCACAGTGACAGATGGATCCCAAGGCTGTGGGTAGCCGTGTTACAAGTCCCTGCATGTTTGCACTACCTGCTCACACAGGTCACAGTCTTTCTGCAAACACACAGCTGGCAATCTCCCCTGGACAATGAATATACTGAGTCAGCTTCCACCTCTGGAAGTGCCCATGGCTACCTTGCTCTGGGGCACTCTCAGGTTGAGAGCAAGGGACAGCTCACACTGCAAGCCCAGAGATGCCAGCTCACTGCCACCACGTGCCTTAACTGCAGAGCAGGGGCCATGCCCACCTCATGGACCCTCACCCACCAGGTACACTCACACATCACCCCTTCACACAGCTCAATGTACAGGGCTGTATCTTGTTTTTATACACCTCTGCTACGTATCAAACCGAGGCAGTAACCAGGCCCTTGGACAAACAGCCTGCTCCAGCTCCCAACATCTGCCTGTCCTTGTCTCCCACAGCCTCAGAGGGCCTGAATGCTGCTCAGACTGGGCTCTGCTAGCTCAAGATGCAGCTAGGACACAATGCCCAAAAATCCTTGTTTCCTTCCACTGTTTCTCCATTAGGTGACCAAACACAGTGAAAATCAGTAGAGAATTCAGCCTGAATGGTACCTTTAAAAGGGAACTGTAAGCAGGCACTTTTTTGTGTGACAGAGAACATCCCATATACCTGGGCTGCGTTATCACCAATGGAGACAAAAGAACCAGGAGGTGCAAACAAAGACACTGCAACCCTCGATAAATTCAGCTCTTCAGGCACTTTTCAACCAGCAACTAGCAATTTTGCTCCAGTATGTAAGGTCTACTGAACCCAGCAGATGGCACCCAAACCTTTCAAAAAGGAAAAAAGGGAGCTTTTCCTTCCCCTTTTCTTCTATGGCAAGAAGTCCATTGCATCTACATATTCCCCCCGATTTTCAAACACCACACCTACCAGTGTGTGTTTTCATTACAAACAAAAATAGAAGACTTCCATAATTTAACAAATGGGTCATGCAAACATCTGGAAGAACATCCACACTGCATAACAAGGCAGAGGAGGTCAAGGCATAGAGCAAGCTAGGTAATGGTGCTGCACATACACACAGCCCTGTCACTGGGATCTGCTTCTGGGGTGCTCAAGAGAGGCTGCTGCAGACCTCTCCTCTGGGGTACCCTATGGAAATATCAGTTTCACAAGAACACCTGTACTGTGTCAGATCAAAGGTCCCTGAACCCAGTATCTGGACTCTGAGAGTGGCCAGAAATGGGAGAAGAGGAAGTACAAGATAAGCATATATGATACTTCCTTCTCTGTACACTCTCTGGCTACAATGATTTTTGGCTATTTTCTGAAACTCACAGGGCTTCTCCATAAATAGGTTCTCTTCCAGGTACTTCTTCAGTTTTTACTGAGCACAAAAAGAGTTCTGGCATCCTCAACACCTTTTAGCAACAACTTTTGCAAGTCTGTCACACTCTCTGTGAAGAACCACCTCCTTCTCTGAACCTGACTGCCACTAGCTTTGTGTAACATTCTTGTTTTGGAAAAGACGCTGCATACCTGACCCCTAGCCACACCTTTCCATGCCACTCCTGAGCCTAGAGATCCACATCATATTCATGGCAAGCTGTCTCTCCTTTTTAGCCTATGGGCTTCTAGTCTCTTCAGTCATTCTTCAAGTCAAAGTAATTCTTTACCTTTGCTTATCCTTGTTGCTCCTGCTTGATACTTTTCCAAGTTTATTATATATTCTCTTTGACATGAGAAGACCAGGAACTGCACAGGTGAACAAAAACCATGAACTTGTGCCATGGTAAGGCACATCTGCTGGTAAGGTAACATTTGCTGTTTTATCATCTATGTCTTTCCTAATCATTCCTAATGCTTGATTTATATATCTGACAACTACTGAGCACTGAATCTCAGCCTCACAACGGCCTTCCAGAGTTCCTCAGTCTGCCTTTTCCTCGATGATCTGAATAATGTAATATCATCAGCAAATTTCTTCACCTCACTCCTTACCCTGTCTATGAATATTTTCAGACTGTGGGGAGTCCCACAATCCTGGGAAGTTGAGGGGGGAATTGTCAGTGAACAATGTGACAGTGTCCCTTGCCGGATAACATGTGAGTTACTTACTGGCTACCCTTTACCCTATCTTTTGCTGGCTATTGTCTCCACTAGGCAATCCATCTTAACTACTCACCAGTGGGACCTATTCCACCAGTGGGACCAGATACTCACCAGTGGGACCTATTCCAAATTGCCCCAATCAGTTCCTTGATTAAATTACTCCAATCAGCAACCATGATTAAATGCACAGTCACAAATATGTCCTGCCAATTAGGGACCAAACTAGCAGGCTGTTGAACCCCCAGCTCTGAGAAGGAAGGTCAGACACCTCAGAGCCATGCAGGCACCCTGTGTAATCTCTTTGTTCCAGCTGAGAACTGTACTGTCTCTCATTTTCCAAGAAGCAGCAGCAGCACTGGCTCTTTTTACATGTAACTTTACGAATGGCACATAAAGCTTAACTCATTACTGGATCCACAGCCCACCGAGGTCAACTGGAAATATCCCCCTCACCTCACAAGAGCTTTGGATCAGGCCTAAGGAGGACTGTTCCAGGCTGCCAGTACAGAGGCTGCCTATAGCAGCTGTCTGCAAGGCAGACCACAGGAACAAACACCAGCAGCACCAAGCTTAGCCTTGAAGGTTTATACCCATACAACATCATTAGTAATTGGCTCAGATGGCGACATTTGGCTTCCTGTGGTTTTTAGGTGCATGAAGCATGCTACTTTAGGTAGGAAGGAAAAATGTTTCAGCCAAGAATTGTCACAGCCCACCCACCCCATCATTTGCTCACTTGGAGGAACTGTATCATAGTGGAATTGCTTCAGCAGTACAAATGGCAGAAGTCTCGGCTCTCAATGCTGACCTTTACATGCTCAATTTTCCACTTAAAACTTCACACAAAATCTACTACATAGTGCATAAAAATGGTGACTCAGAATAAGCAATTTGAAGAAGAACCTGGACAGCTGGAAGTGCCTGGACATGCTGACTTGGTATGAAGATCCCTAAACGATTCTGATTCTGTGTGGACCAATTTCCTCCTTTCACAGCTCCGGAGTCTCAGGAGAGTGTTTAGTCTAGCACACAGACATAAGCAGCTGTAGTCACTATGCAAGTCTGGTTTTACTAAATTAGATTCAGAGTCTCTGTAATAACTTCTCTGTGAGACTAACAGAGGTCGACAATATCAATCATGACAGCCATGTGAGAAATACTGTACTTTATAGCAAAATAACATTAACCTCACTATGCCACACCTCACATATAGACAGATAAATTATTTTGCTATAGAGTGCATTCCATGTCCTGAAAAGATCATTAAAATCATCTGACAGCAAAGTGAAAACATCTTCTCTGGAAAGGTTTAGCACCTTTGCCTCTGAAATATGCAGCTCCAAAATGAATTATGAAAGACAACTGCTTAAACAGTAACAACTCAAGAAGTCATAGTTTAAAAGAAAAGTGGAAATACACAAGTAGAAAGGTTGTCCAGAATTTTTCTCACATTAAAAATAATTGAATAGTCTTTGAAATAATATGGATTACAGTGAACTTTCATCTATCCATGTCAAAATTCTTAATAATGATGAATTAGTCCCATCACTGAGCCTGATTTTGCAGGTATTAGATCTGAGCATCTCAAGCATCAGGCTGCAAAATGATATACCATGTTTCACCCAGAAAAGCACTGAAAAGGTTTGGAATAGAACCTAGTATTCTCCCCTGTCCCACTGTCTCCTCTGTAAGTATCAGCTGTCTAGAGGTAAAAAAAGCAGAAGCACTTGAATATAAAGAGTTTGTTTTCTGGAGAAGTTTAAAAAAATATTTGTCCACAGATAACGTTTTCAGATATAAAGTAAAGTCTTTGCCTAAGGAAAAAAAGATAAAACACATTGAAAACCTGAAAAAATGGGAACTGAATGATGTGGTTTCTATGGAGTCTGCCAAAACAAATGACTGAAGGCCATGTGTGCATGAAATTGGAGATTATCCCAATAAAATGTTCTTTTGCGTTGCCTTCTTCCAACACTGAAGATGAAAAGTAAACTGAAGTTATTCAGGCATCTCATTGCATTCCTTGCCCCAAAATATATGGATCATTGCTCAGTCTCTGAGGCAGAAACAATAGCCAGAAGCATAAAGAGTGACTAACTTTGGATCACAAGCTTTGGCTTTGGGCCGAATTTTCACAAAATGCTCAATGCTTTTGGATACCTTAACTACTACCAATGAACTTGTGCTGTGTTGAACTACCTTCTCTGAAAAACTGAGACTCTTCTGGCTCCCATGGCTGGAAGTAGAATTACTAGCCAGTACCTTTCAAAAGTCACATTGAAATGGTTCAGATTCGCAATCTACTATTCATCATGGTCAAATTCAGATGCTATCCATCCCTTGCACGAAGATGATCGTACTTAACTGATCTTTTGAAGATGTGTGAACTCTATGCATAAAAGAGTAATTGCCCTATTATAAGGAAATGATTCTTTTGACCTACATTTCTCTAATGACCTGAGGCAAAATTTTTAGGTCATTAAAAAAAATATATATAATAACCATTGCAACCAAAGAGGTCTGCTTTATGCAGGAAGTAATATTTTCCAAAGCTATCATATTCAATTTTTCCCTGTCCATTCTCTGTCCTTATTCTCTGTGCTGTTTATACATTAATCTAGCAAAACTGTGCATGTACCTGACTGTAATCCCATGTACCTGAGAGTGTTCTGCAATAAAAAGTATTTCTACTTCTGCTTTCTCAGTTACTATAGCAATGAATTTACTCTGAAACACTTACCTGAAGCACTCATACTAACACAATTTCCAAATCTTTCACATAAAAAAAAATCTCCTGCTTTCTATCTTTGTTTCCTGCATTAGCCATTTGTTCTACATAGTTATTTATAGTGTTTTCTATCTCAAACACTGCTAATTCTCACCTTCTACTTTTTTAACCGTACTTGTGTTGAATGCATTATGTACATGACTCAGCCTGCATGGAGCACACAGGGTGTGAGGGAGGAGGGAATCAGGAGAGAAACAGCTAAATACCAAATCACCTGCTAGAATGATGCTGCTATTGCAAACAAGCTATTCTTTTTGAAAATTTACTTCCAAATTCTTTGGATCATTAGAATTTTTTTTTTAAATAACAATGGCAAATGATGCCAGGAAAATGTAACTGTTTTGACTGCACAGGAAAATGTACCCAGCTGTAGAAATAGAGGATGATTTGCCTTTGTCTCAGCTTATCCCCAGGAAACCAATTTTTTTCATCCTAGATTAATTCAGCATTATGCACCATTACCTCCAGATTACTCAAGCATAACCAGCACCAATAAACTATAATTAAATCCACTCTTTGTCACAGGCACATCAGACTGACTAAACCAGAAAATTTGCATATAGATTACCTTGCTAGTTGTCTGCTTTGAAAGATTTTTCAACATGGTGTGACAAAATCAGCTCCTGGACGCGCATGTGTGTGCATGCACACACAGAGACAATCCACAAAATAAACATTATATTCACAATTTCTGCTCAGTGCAACAGATGCTGTTGCTAACATGATGGACAGATCCCTTCCTTTCTGGTGAAATACCTTATTTTTGTGGGCTTTCAGTTTCAGAATATGAAATAAATCATTAAAGGTCTCATTTACTTCCACAGCATTTCCCATATAACATGAGATGGCGAATGAGAAAATTTGCAGGGAATCTAGATATGAAACCACACATTTGTAAATGCAAAGGTGGCTCTGAGGAGCCAAACCATTCCTACTTGCTGTGTGCAGTGTGTGAATATATTTTTGGTGGAAAGGAGAGAGAATTTTGTTCCTCACCATTGCCCTCCCAGGAGTGGCCAGCACTCTGTGCAGGGTGGCACGGAGAGCTGTGCTGTGACCCTCTCCTGCCTACTCTGCTGGGAACAGTGTGACAAATCTGAACTTGAGAGATGCAGGTTTGAGTGAGGGTCTTTTTTCAAACTTGGCTGACATTTCCTTTCTTCTTCTCTGCATATGGAGATCTCTATTAGGAAAAGACTCACTTTATCTGATGTCAAAGAGAAGGGTGGGATCTTTAAATTTATGAAAGCATTAGACTTAGGCTGAGTATAAAGTAGAAGAATCTGCGTATTTACAGGAGCAGATGTCCAAAAAACATTTCTTATACTCAGAGGCTGTTTTTAATATTCTGAGAGTTCTTTGTGTTGTTTCTGGGTTTCGAAATGTGGGACTTCCTTCGAGGGAGGAAGGTTTGTTTAACAGTGGTATAGAACAAGTGCATTGGAAAAGGTTAAAGCTCAGCACAGACCAAAGAGCCACTGGGAAATAAAACAGCTCTTCAAGTTTTTAGTTGCCCCAAAGCCTAAGGATTCCTGAAAGCCAACTCCACTGCAGGCTCTGTGCCAGGCTGCAGTCTTGTTCTCAGGACAGAGCCACATTGGTCCTGGTTTGCTGCACAGGCACAGCTAAAGGTGACCCTGCTCTCACCACCAACCAGCCAGCTGTGCTCTTTCTGGTTGGTCACAGCTGGGCTTTCTGCTGCCTGATATGAGGAAGTAGCTGCTTTGTTCTGTTACTGCAGCTGTCTCCTGAATCATCCTGAAAGGAAACTTCTGAATAAGCTCAGCAAAATGCTCCCTCTTTTGCTAGTAAACACTGTGATGTTTAATTGCTTCTGGCACCCCACCCTTTTTGCCCATTATCTCCTCAGTGTCTTGATTATTAACAAATAAGCAAAGCACATCCCATTTTTGTCCTGAGGTATAGTATATACAGGGGGTCCTGACATAATGGGAACAAATGATACACAAAGAGCACTCACAACACATCGTGCTTCTCTAGTTGTAAGAAGAATATCCTACAGCATGGATCTGCAGACAAGCATACTTATATCTGAGCTAGTTTAGGTGCAGCTCCAACATCCCAGGGTGGAAAACCCTCCACAGCTTCAGGCTAAGTATCAAAGCAACCTGCCCATGATGTGCATGATTCTGTTACTACACTAATACCAGCACCCAAGCCAGCATTAGCTACATAACCCAGGTGTCATCACTGAAGCTGAAATGAAACACCTAGATTATATAAGAAACAGGACAGAGGGAGCTGCCAGCTCCTGGTGACTGGATGCATGTTAGCTAGGACAGGCACTACAACTAAAAGCTCACTGTCTCTGCAAGTCCTATACCTGGCTGTATAGTATCAGGAGGAGGAGACAGAGGAGGAGAAGAAACTGGAGAAAAAGCCCACATCCCATTTAGAGAGATCAAAGTGAAGCAACGTTCGAAGAAATGTCACGAAGACTTTGAGGCAACGCCCATATTATTCAGGGCTGTGTCAGACAACCTGAAAAATCTCTTGTTCTGGCTAAAACCAGGTCAGCAGGATTGTGGTTAACATTAGTTACAGTGTTTACATTCTCTTTACATTCTTGGCAATGCCTGGAACATAGATGTAAAAATGGCAGGAATGCTCTGCTCATTCTTGAAATTTTTCCTGAGGGCTCTTCCTGAGTGCAGGTTCTTTCCCTCCATAAAGACACCATAAAGATGACCAAGACTAGGGGAAGGCAAAAGGAAATGTTTTCTCTTTTCTCCCTGCTAATGTGAGACAATACCTTCAAAGCAGGAACAAATATTACAAATACACATATATTATTTGTTTAGAAGGCTCATCATACAACTGGGGACTGGAGGAAAAGGAAGAACACTTCCTTCAAGTATCAGGCCATACTCAACTCCAAACCAGCCTACCTTACTGGCCATCTGCTGCCATTTGAATGAACAAAGAGCATGTCCCTGTTCTTGAAGTAAAGATGCCAATAGCTTAACCAAGAAATGATTATGGTATTTTTTCGACTCAGTTCTCAAAGCTGGGAAAAACTGTTCTGAATTCAGCAGGGTTTTCCACCTAGCACAGAAGCAAGGTACTGCTGAAGCTGCTACACCCTTGCATTTCTTCTGTACTATAAAGTATGAGCTGGTCTCTTGCCTCTGAACTGGGCAGGTTCTTTTGTTGTTTTTGAAACACAGCAGAGCAAGTAACTTGGCTGATGACTGTTCAGTGTTTTGACATAGCAGTTCCTAAGGGAGTCCTCCCCTAAGGAAAAGAAACAATTCTCTAAAAAAATGTAGTGGCATGCTATTCAAAAACTTTCCAAGCGGCATTACAGCTTGCTGGAGCTAATAAGGGCTTCCAGACTAACTTTTTTCCCCAAAATATTTCCTTTGCTTTACAGCCACCTCAATGAACAGCTAGCATGGGCTGTGGCTGCTACTCTTTCAGTTACCTTTCCCCATTTGTTTTAAGACAGATAATCTTACCCTGCCCTCTGTGGCAAGGCACACATAGGGGAATGAAGAGCTGTGAAGACACAGCAGAGCCTTGGCCATGGAGAAATTTCCAACTGGCTTGGACTGAACTGGGCATCCAAATTCCTTCAAAATTACTAGGCGTCCTGTGTAATAAAAACAAACGTTTACCCATTAAATCCATTGCCTTCTGCTCGCTGCACCTGTCTGAGAGAGTACTGTTATTTCTTCTTAAGGACTTCATTCTCAAAATATGGCAGGATGAGAAATATCTCAAGAATGATGGTTTGTTTTCCTTCGACACGTCAGGAGAAGTGTCTCCCAGCAAGAGAGATATTTTCTCCTGGGAGATTTACAGATCAAACCAGACAGGACAAAAACGTGACTAAGTGTGACAAATGGCTCAGTGTTACTGTCCACACACTTTTGTGTCACCAAGGATCCAATCAGAGAGCCTGACATTTAACTTTGCTCTTTCCCTCAGCCCACAGACCTCAAGATGTATTACATCCTCAGCTCCAACCTCCAAAGGTAAGACAAAGATGAGAGAACTTATTTCAGCAGCATGGCTTTAAAAGGTAGAATTAATACTCTATTTATATATAGAATTCAAATTAATGTACAGAAATTATAATAAATATTAAACTCTCCACTCCACCACCCTCAAAAAGCCAACCTAAGTGGGAGACTTTCACTTCTGAAACAACAGAAGATATAAAGATATCAGTATTTGCCTGTACTTCCTGACCAACTCTAGCCACTGCCAAGTCAGCCATTAAAAAAGCCAAGTCTGAAACTGAGTGGGTAAAGAATCTACCAAATGATGATTTGTAGTAATTAAAATGAAAAACAAGCACTGTGACATAATCTATTCATCACTAAGTTATTGTTCAGAAATAATTATAGATACAATGTTTTTTCTAGTGTACTGCACACACCTTTTAGAAGCATCAGAGCAAACATGATTTGCTAAGTATGTTTCATACATTTATAAACCTATAACACATGAAGCTTTCCTGTGTAAGCTTTTGATCTTGCTCTTCCAATTTCACGTTGAAGGTACAGCACTAACATGACACATGAAATAAAGCAAGAATTTCAGTTGAGGTGTGACTTTTGGCTAGTGTAAATAGCATACTTCTTTTCAGAAAAGATAGCAGTAAGTCCAGAAAGTTTACCTAACTATTGTGAACAGTTAAACGCATTGTTACATTCAAAAAATCATGCTTTTATTTTCATCTGAACAGAATGTAAATAACTATTATTAAATTTGTCAGACAGTTCTTAGACCGGTTATCTGTTTAGAAAATCAATTTCCTCTTATTTTTTACATCAACTCTCTTTTTCCTTTTTTTTCATTAGAGGTTGTACTTTTCAGAAGCAATGCTTACCTGTTAACTTCTGAAAGTTCACCTACATTTCTTGTAGAGTGTTTTGTGGAGGACTATAATATTAAAACTGTTCCTCTATGTTAATTAGATACATTTGTTTCAGAAAATAAATCTGTGTCTATAAACCACTTCTGTTTGGCCATATGTAAATTAGGCCAGCAGACATTTTGGAACTGAATAAAAAAGTGCTTGAAGTGTGCAACTACAGCCAGAAATGTGGTACTGTAAGTGACCTCTGATGTGAATGTTTCCTGTGCTTTTTTTCTGAGATGGCAAGATACTGCGTTTTCTGATACTTTGTTCACATTGCCTATGAAAAGAAAAGCAGCAATAAGCTTATGTTCTCTCATCTCACACAGTGATATGACAGAGAGCAAGCAACGCCAAATTACTGCAACCTCAAAGCTTCATTTTCTGCTGTCTGAACTAGGTGAAAACATGGGCTTCTTTTCCTTTCCTGAGAGGAATGCAGAATTTCCAGCCTATTTGCAGTGCTATTACCTGGAGAGGCAGCAACTAGATACTTATTCAAGAACAAGCATTGATTTTCATGAGTGGATGAGCAATGTATTTTGCCTTCCTGCCAGAAACAGCACTGCAATAAAACATGACTAATGAGATGCCTGTTCCTGCAAAATTTTGCATCTCAGTTCAACAAACCCCTCAACAGGTATGACTACACCACAAAAAAAGTAGACATGCTTTTGTATAATCCATAGTGCTCATAATATTAAAATTAGAGACTGCCAGAATTCTCATCATACATCTGCCCTGGGTGTCATCTGCCCAAAGGTGTCCAGCCACCTGAACAGTCAGCATATTCAACCCTGTTTTGAAGAAAACTTTAGGATGCAGTGTAGACATATATCATAGGACTATCAGTAATAAATTAGGTTTCTAAATGTATGTTGCTGATAACAATGAAGCAAAGAAGAAATTACACATAATTTTGCAGGAGTTACTCTATCATATCAGGATCCTTGGAGATTCAAACTTAATCATGTTTGCATATAAAAGAAACTGTATAACATTTGCAGAACTTATTTTTTGTACATTACCTTTAAGACAAAGCAATGATCTGTAGGTGCCTTATATTTCACTTTGTGTTGATAACCATAATACACATTCACATTCTCAAACTGAAGGAAACATGCCAGATCCCGTGATGTCTACAAATGAAAAACAAACCCGTCATTGTTAGAGCAAATTGAATTTTGATGTGAAACTCATTAATAGGACTTTTATCAAGTGCACAAATGCCAATGAAGCTGACTGAAAAAAACAAGGATTAATTTTAAGTGTCTGCTTTCTTAAAATAAAAATTGGAAGAGTGTCAGTACACACTATAAATAATCTATAACACAGTTCAACATTTTGCTCTTGTTCTGGTTATGCTGTGCTTCATTGCTTTGTGTGGAGATTTTAGCTTATGTCTAACATGACCAAAGAGGACACCGTAGTAATAAAATTCTGAGTGGAGAAAGGTTTGGGGTTCTGAATTGCTTTGTGAGCTTGTTTTTCTTCTGTACATGTAACAAACAAACCCTCATCAGGAAATAAGCACACATTTAATCTGTTTTGCTTTGAATTTCCTCAAATTTCCTGGCATCATTCAATTTCTGTTTATCATAACATTTGCTTGTTCACAATATATTGCTAAAGTAACAAGGTTTCTGTTGCTGGCATGTTTCTCAGTGATGAATTCTGCATAAAGTAACTTTTGCAATCCTTTCCGTGGAAATGCAAAAATAGCCATTTCACATGGTCACCGTTGGCTAAACTGAGAAATCAGGAAATTGTGGGGGAAAAAAAGGAAAAATAAAACAACAAACCACAAGCTTCCTCTTGCTTTTTTTTTTAGGGGTGGGAAACCACCCCTAAAAATGGGATATGATATGATATGATATGAGGGTATGTTATAATATGCATACAATGGTTCTTGTCTGCTGTTCTCATTCTTAATATTTTCATTACAATATACCCTTGAGCTGGCTTTATTTGCAAATTGAGTTTGCAAGTAAGATTTGTGGGGAAACACTTCCTACTAGATGTAGACAGGACTTCTCTCTCTCTCTCCTGTCTCCGCTACAGCTGATGATGCCAGAGATTTTGTCAGTGAGTGTGTGGATCCCGGTCTTTCAAACATCTTAAAGTTCCTAAATGTGCTCAAATCCATCCAGTATGATGTGTTGTTCCTTTCCTTTAGGAACCAGGCAATAGTGATTAAGACCAATATGAATGTAGTTATTATCTTCTAAAGAACAGATTTTATGCAAGGGACAAAGGCACTTAATGTGCAATGTTAACATGACACAGCAATGTTAACATGACAAAGCAACACAATTAACAGAAATAGATTTTTTAATTATCTGCAATTCTGATGCTTTTGTTTTGTGACCCTGTCCATTAACACCACGTTTTTGAATGGGATGTAAGTAGAGCAATGCTGAAGAAAGAAATTAAGATAGCAGTGCTGACTGATGCTGGTTTGTTAACAAATAACCCTGAAACAAAAACCTCCACAAGCATGTGTGTAAAATTATCTGAATGTGCCCCTGTATTTTCACTTCCACCATGTATTTTACAGCCAGCACAAAGTGCCAAAGGTATGCCAGATGGCTTTGCTTTTTTGCAACAACTGAAAACAGGAATATATGAGATGAATTTTAAAACAGCTGCAGCAGCTGAAGATACTGTTGTCTGACAACTGTTCATTTCCGTACCTAAAAGAAAGACTACTCTGCCCACAACTGAATGATGTGCAAGGTGCACGTGCACTTTTCCTGCTACCCTAACAAGGGATGAACTCTCATAATTTAAGGGCTTTAACTGAAGAGCTCTACTGAATTCTACTGCAGTGCTTTAAAACGTTTAACACCCTCACTGCATCCTGCTCATATCCCAGAGATTTGATCTCCACACAGATGTGTGTCATCCTCATCCTCAGCTGTTCCAAGACAGAGTGCAGTAATCACTTAGATCCCCATCAAGCACAGATTTGAGCTAAGAGACTTGACTTTCTCTGGAATGGCTAAGACATGGGCATAGGCAATCTTTTGGTGAAGGCTGTTACAGATGCAAGAGCAAACAGATGACATTTAAAAGAGCTGTGACTATCCCCTAAAGAACTAGATTCGTGGTGGTAATACAGTGACTTTAAAGCACACAATTCCCAAAACTGCTCAGTTATAGGCAAGGTGGTACACAGGCTGTTATACAGGCTGTAATAATGAACAGGCAGTAAAGTGTTAAACAGCTGTTACAAGGGGACTCTATTGCTCCATCTGAGCCTATGTTTACAGCCTGTCACCTGAAAAAAGAAAGCACTTCCCTCACTTGCACTATGATGTAAAGTCACTGGAACAGGTATCACTGGATGATGAAAAAAGCCTGAGTAACTATCAGGACATGCTTGCCTTGATTTGGCACTGTATTACTGGTCATTGTTGGAGGTATGCTACAAGGAAATGTCCAAGATGGACTTTGCATTTGACTACTCTTACACTTTTTCCACCTTAAGTGCCTTTTAAATAGCATTCTAGATCCTAATTGATAGGACGTTGTGTGTATAATCTGATTTGAGGCATGAAAGCCATTATCTCAGGGTCAGGTGAAGTCAAAATAAATTGCTGTGAAAGCAGCAAGGTGATCTGTGTTTCACTGTGGTTCGGTTATAAACACAAGTCACTGGAGCAGCAGCACAACATCCCTTTACAAGAAAATTTTTTTTTCCTTTGTACTTTAGTCAGGAAATAGCAGAAGAGTTAAGTTTCAAAGCACAAATCCTAACAGTAAAGCTTCACCAGCAGCAGCATTTTTAAATATGAAGCATTAGCAGAGCTGTAAGTGGTAACAGAAGTGGTTTTCAGAACACACAAAAAAAATATACCACCACTCCCAGAATCCACTGTTCTACCTCATCACTGTGGAAATGAAAAGCCAGCTGCCCTTATGTGCAATACATCCAGTGCTGGCAATTTAGACTCTTTAAACACTTTGTACATTTGATTCAGCTGGGTAGATGAATCTGACTCACTTCTTTATACACAAAGGGCAGTCTTAAAAAGCCATAAAGAACACAACACATTCTCTAGGTACAGATCACTGTATTTAAAAAGTACAGCATTTCACGTGCTGGTTACTGGTGCAGAAAGTCAGCATCAAGCAAAGTAAAATTCGAACTTATTTGTGACAAGAAATTAGTTTACTCGACAACATTTTAAGATATTCTTTCACAGGGAACCCATATAACTGTGAAGCATTTTGGCAGCCCACCACCAGCTGACGGGTGCTATGCTGTTTTTCTTTCCCCTCCTGCCTTCCGGAGGAGCACTGTTTTATTAATGCTTTTATCTATCCCTTGAAATCAAAAAGAGAGAAACGTGACAGGATTCAGTGACTGCATTCTAGTATTTGCACAAGTGGTGTAGTCAAAGTTGAACCATGGAAATCTCAGCCCTCTCAGATGCACCAGACAGTGCTCTTCAAATGTCACCTTGGGAGTTCTACACTTTCACCTCCATGAATTGTTTTATTGCTAAAAGGATTATTTGGCTTCCTGACCTTGGTTTTTCCTCTGGGTACATAATAAATTCCAGAAGCTCGTAGAAGAAAATAACGCCTCTTCCAGGACTTTTTTCCATCTTCTTTTAAATAAAGGGCCCCTTCAAGCTCTGGCACAATGACAGATGTCCCACAGAAGCTTTCCTGTGCAACAAGAATAATAATGCATAAAATAAATCAATGTAAGCACAATCCTATCAATATATAGCAGAAAAATGCTCCCTTGAAAAATAAAGACATTTCTTGTAACAATGAACATATGAACATGGGGAGTGCAATTACTAGGGAGATGAACACCTTAGACAGGCAAAGGAAACTTTTCCAAGCTAATGCTGAGTCCTCACACACTGATAAAGAAGGCTTGCAAAACCTCCATCCCTTAGGGTCAAGAAAAAACCTACAAAGGCCTTAAACTAGACATAGGTGTGCTCAGTGAAGGCTATAGAACAGAGTGGTTAGTACTGTTGTTGGGTTTTTTCTCTACTGCAGTGTTTATAGGTTTGTAGAGAAATACTTTGGTAGAGAGATTCTTTAGAGACTGCTTAGAGCTCTAAAAAACCTCAATCTCTGCCTTCACTTTGAAATACATGCTAGCATTTAAAACACTGTTTAATCAGATATACTAATTGTTTGCTTGAAGGACTTACTGTTGGGTAGTTTTTAATGCCAACTCACTTATCACTTAATGTTTTCATTTAGAATTCATCAGGACTTCTGCTGGTTAACATCTGGTGCCTTCATGAGATGCACTAATTTTGAAATGTAAGTCCTTAGTCACCTGAGGAAAGCATTTCCTTTATGAGCTTTTACCAAACTGCTTGCCTGGAGAACTGTGGTAATCTTTTCTTTCAAATAACTCTGGATTTTTCTCTTTCAAGCGTACATCTGAAGCAAAACTTGAGCAGGAAAGGCAAGAGATTAAACAGACATTCTGGAAAAGTGAATGTGTCTTTTTCTGTTGTAGTACAGTAAAAAGTTGAGAAGTAAATCCACTTCTAACCTAAAGATAATTGTTCGGCAGTAATCAACCTTACTAACAATAACAAGTCCCAAGGACTGGCCTAGGAGTGAATAATCTGCATTTTTAATAAGGAGCAGCCCATGCAGAGGAAACTATCACAGAACTTCCTGTTGTTACACTGTTTCCCACAAAGAACTAAATGTTGTTATTGCAGAGCAGATGCAAATGGTGGCAGAGTTTTGGTGACATTTGCATCATCAGCCTAATAATTTGGCTTACCTCCAGCAAAGCCTCTTTGTTTTTATCATTCATTTCTTTGCTTTCTTTCTTCCCTTTGTTTGCCAGGTAGAAATTCTGATGGAGATACAAAAGAAGTTCACGTTCATTATAAAGCCAGCAATACAAGTAACTAGATTGCTACAAACTCACTCAATAGTTACTGAGCCTTTCAATACTGAGTACCCAACCAGCAGGTGTAAGAGACAGATGCTTACAGACTCTTCCTACAGATAACCTTAATCACATCTGCCTGCTCATGAATTTTAATTCTTTATTCTGAATATAATTCAAAGGTAATACACGATTGTTTTCGCCCATGTAAATATGGCCTCCAAAAATTAAAACCAGCGTTTTTGGCTGTTTTCCTGAATCAATGGATTTGGGTTTTAGCATTCCAATTTTCATTGCTTCCTGTATTATTACAGGTTGTAAAGAATCTAACATTTGATTGCATGCTCATATACAATGAATACCATGCAGTGTCAAAAGGCTAGAAAGCATTTTCCCTACAACTCAATCTGGTAATTTGCATGCTTTGTATCTTGCACTCTGGATATAACTCAGCTCTCAATTTTTAGTTGAAGTGCTTATATGCCAAAGCCTTTATCCAAAGTTACTACTTTCTACTTTAGTACCTCTGCTCATGCTCTTCAAGGCCCTTTTATGCAGAGAAAAAACTGTCAAAAACCTAGAAGAAATCTGAAGAAGTGATCACCACGACATTTTGGCACATGTGCTCCAGCCTACTGAAAATAAAACATAAAAGAACTCCTCTGTTTCTGTGAAGCTCCAGCTGCCCTCGGGGGACCCAGTGTCTGCCTGCCCCACAAATAAGGAGCCAGGGTGCCTCAAGGATATGCTCACCCATAAAAACAAATTCACCCACTGTTAACAGCAATAACCAGTCTGCATCCATCTGCGTTGTACAGATGGACAAAAGGACAGCACTTGGACATGTGTGCAAATTCTGACAAGGGGGAAGGATGCTAGGACTTGTGTACTGGAGCATGTGCAGGGGCTTTGCTTCACAGCAAGCAGGGCCAGACAAGCAGAGCTGGCTGCCTGCAGACTGTAAGGCAGTGAAGGAAGCAGGGAGATCAAGGATGGACACATCAAGTAGCATTTGGATCCATGGCCTTGAAGCCAGAATGGTTACACCCAGAGTTCTTGTGGTTTACAGTTTTGCAGTTTATCTGACTTTTCATCTCTATTTTTTCTTGTCTCAAGACTATGAGAAAGTGACAACATATTTACATGCCTAGAACTACTCAACACCTAGACTGCAACATAAATGCAAACATTACCAAAATACAAGTGAGAAGTGTGTACATGAAGGAACAGGCTGTTGCCATAGTATAAGAAAGAAACAAACAAGCAGCAAATCTGCCCTGCAAGTAAACCACATTTACAGCAATGCAATTTATCTGAAGTGAAAGCCTGCTCTTCCACACAACCACATCTTCTTTTCCAAGCAGTGCTGTGAACAGATGTCTGCCAGAATGCAAGCCTCAGAGCAGACCGTTTTTGGAGGGGCACCAGGAGAGGAAGCAGAAGAGATCTGGATCTCAAAACCAGTTCTTTAAAAACTGCTTTCTTAAAAGTTCACATTAAGTCAGACAGGGGAGCTCAGAAACACAGACACCAGCAATGTGGCCTATGCTGATGCCGTGTCTATGGTGTGAGAAACTTTAACATTCAATACAATAGACAGCTATCCTAGGAAATGCAGCTGGCTTCAGACTGCCTGGACATAATTTTAGTCCAAAGATGTAGGTAAGCAAACACTAAGGACCACAGGTTTGCAATTACATCTAAAGACAATATTCAGAGTGGAAAAAACCCAAAATCAGCTCAAAACAAAACCCACTTAAAAGTTCTGAGCAGCTGCAGCCCAGTGACCTGTGCATGTGCAACAGCTCTCCTTGACAGGCAGCACTATTGCAGCTCTGAAGCCCCAGAGGGCACTGCTAGGTTGGGTTGGGCCTCCAGACTTTGGTTTGGATTTGGAAAGTAGAGGGACACACAAGCTGTAAGGCTTCTTCTCTAGATCATTATGAAGACATAGTACAACCACTAAAATACACAATGAAGATTTATCAAGGTAAGTACACCTTATCACTGTCTCAACAAGGCTTGGCTCATCAACTTTACTATTAGTGGGGAGAGCATCCATCTGACTTAGTCAGCCTTCTGTGGATTGATAACACAAAAACAAAGCTCCTCTGACTACAACTGATTCAGATGCAGGCATCTGGCATTTATTTAGCAGAAACCCAGACCACCCTGTACTGAAATAATCAATTGTAAAGAGAGAAAGCTTGTAAGGATATTCATGCTGGATCTCTAATGCTACAGCTTTTTCATTAGGGAAACAGGGCTCTGTCACCTAACCCAATGTTACACAGATGTACACTGTTGTCTTTCACCTGTCAACACACACTTCATTTATTACTGATTACCTCCTTTATGTCTCTTTTCTGAAATATGGAAGTACATAGTATTTGCCAGTGGTTAAAAAACTGGGGAGCAGACTGAACACTGTACTTGTTTCATCACTGTGTGGTCTTTTATTTTTGATCAGAAGCATTCATCCTAGAGGAGGCAAACCACATGTGTCCAGAAGAGGTCATTTCAAGTCCAGTAGTCAAAGGTCATGATAAAAGGCAAGTTCTTTCCTGTGTGAGGACACCACCAGGAAATGCATGTTTGGTTTGGGATGTCAGGTCATTAATGGGATAAGATCTAGCTGCAGGGCAGCTTTTTACATATATCTACAGATTTGAGAATTAACTATTTCTTACATTCAAAAGACAAGTCTATTCATACAACCTTTCCACTTAGGGACACAGCCTTCTCCTTTTGTGTGGAAGGGCAGGTTAAAAAAAAAAAATCAGGCTGTATCTCTCTGCACTGTATAATGCTCAAATAGTGGAAGACAAAAAGTGTTTTCAGCAGTGTCCAAGAACATCTGTGTTGGCCTGTAAGCAAGGCAAACCTTGATCGTGATAGAAACAGTACTTAACTACTGCACTATCAAACTCTCTGATTGGTGTTTATGTCTCCATACCCAAAAAATGAATTTCCTAAATGAAATAGCACCTCTCTCACACCTTTCACTTTTTTTCATCCACAGACCCATCGAAGTGGGAATGCAGCAGCAACTACTTGCTGCATGGCAAAGAACAGGTGCTCCAAGACAGCATACTCCCTCTGCATCCTCTTACACTTAGGCTGTATTTTTGCCTTCAAGCTCTTGAAACTGATTTTCCAGAAGGTCTGAAAAATCCACAAGAGCACAGATCAAACAGTGTGCATAGAACAAGGCAGCTGCTTCATACTCATGACTAGCTTCTTTGAGCAATGGGCTGCCTGCTTATGCTCATCCAACCTGCACCCAATATGAGGCAAGAACTGGCCAGCTCACATCCCGTTTCAGATCATTGCAACTGCTACTCAATGCAGCATGGTTTGCGCAGAAAAAATAGAACAAGGTCATATCCACAACGCATATCATGGTGTGTCCCTTAGGAAACTGCACATTAAAAATATTAGAAGATACCTATAACTGCTCTGAAGATGATAAAAGTAAAAAAAATACATGAAGCTAAAGGCAAAGCTCTTTTGAAACCCCAAAAAGAGAGAGAAATTAAGATTACTAAACAATGGGAGTACAGTGAAAAACACCTCCCTTTTCTCACTTCTATTTCTTTGCACTTTTGCCAGCATACTCAATAATCAGGTTCCCTGTCACTCTTTCATATTTCCATCACTGGGTGACAGTGGAGAGGAAAACCTTGATTCATAAATGTGGCCAAGCTGGTGAAAAACAAAAGTATCACCTGGTAGACAGTAGATAAATATTCAAGCATGAAACTCTCTATAGCTGTCTTGTTAGGAAAGATGTTACAAATCCTTACTCCACCTCCTTCTGAACGCTGTTGAGAACTCTTGCTCTTCAGAAGAAATAAAATATCAATTCAGTGTATGGGTTCTCCATTGGAAGGTGTAGCTCTAGCTTTTGGCTTACATATGAGGGAGCAGAAGCATAAAGTACTCACTGTACAGACTTTCAATAATTTTCATAAATACTGTCCAATATAAGAAAACAAACAAACGAAAGTACATGTAGGTGGCGTTGCCTGCACTGTTTGATTTTATCAAAAGAAAAACACAGGAAATCGAAGTTCATGCAAACAGAAGTAAAATAGAGTGTTCTAAGTGCATGACCAGCATTTACAGCAAGGAGTTTAGATTCAGCTACACCTTAAAAACAACCATTTTCCTTCCTTTTATAGTATATTTTAGCTGAGAATTATTCTTTGAGTTTTTTGAAAAGAGCTGTTGAGACCTGACAACATTTCCTTTCAAGAGAAAACCAGCATCACTCAACCATATGAAAAAGCATCACCTTTCCATTGTTATACAGGTTCTCTTTATCTGCCCATATACCAGTATGTATTTTTGTTTCACTCTTTAGTCACAGACTTGTGATGCTCCCTCTCCGCAGATGAGTCACTGATAGTATTCATGGCATCTTTTACTATATGAATCTATGATACATGAATCTTTTACTGGAAGTTCCCTGCAGGGTCTATTCTATCACAATGAGCAGAGGACAAAAGTGTGCCTGTCTTCATGGCGAGAGGGACACCTGAGAATTTTATAGAAGCTTTTTCTAAAAGGTATTCCAAACACCTCAAAAAATATTTCAGAAACAAACAGAAAAACTACTAAGTGCTGCATGACAAGAATGACAATCTTGAAAAAAAGCCATGGGCAGTAACTGAGCAACATATTGCCAGCACACAGAGAATAAATCCTGTATTTCAGAACCTCAATTCCCCCTTAGAAAATGAAACACTTTTAATTAAGTGTTGTTAAATAGGTCTATAACTAGGTCACAGAAAGAAACAATAAACACTGGCACTGGTCACAGACCTTCTTCAGAGGTCCACTTGTTTTAGGAAGGTGTCTGCCCATCTTTAAAAGTTTTTTTAAAGCACTAATTATGTCAAATCTTTGTGATGAAAATTTTGTACCACTAATTTGTCTAAGAATAAACTGTAGGCACCTGGCCACCTTTGGAATTTGCCTCTTTTTTTCCCCAGAAAAAGATCTGCTAGTTAGAAAACAGTGAGATCTCCAAAGAACCCTTCCAACAGAATGAGCACGAAATAAACAAGGAATTCAGCTGCTGCGGCATTAGCACCACTGGGTGTGTCAAAAAAAGCATTCTGCAATTTGTGTACTCCCAAAATGAGTGGCAGCTTTGACTGGGCTAGAAGGAGGCTGAATATACTGAGCATACAGTCTCAGAGCACAGGATTTCAGTTTCCCATTGGTTAAACCATAATTTCCATAAGTAGTTAGCTAGGTAATCACACATCCCACCCCCCACAACTCAGCATTTCCACTTGGTTTACCTTTCCAGGGACTCACTGCAGATGTGTATTTTACCATGTTTCAGTATTTACTGTGAGCTCTGTACAGTATTGATTACTTTTGGCCACAGAATGCTGATATGACTGTACTATTTTCCCCATTCACAATGTTTGAGTTTACCACGCCTGACAGATGGTCAGACTTTAATACTGGCAAAATATTTCAACAGTGTGATAGTCACAACTGATCCAGTTTCCTTAGACTGTTCATTTTAGAGCTTATCACGGAGAGGCTAAAGCTCAATGACTGCAGACTTGTTCAGATCCAGATGACAGGAGGACAGAGCTACACTTTTGTTTGGTTCTGGTTTAGGTCACATTTATTTCTAAATTTCATTGCAACCAAAATGCAATATTCATCAGAGCAGAATATTCATCAAAGTTTTACTTCCTGTTTGAGGTTCAGAGCCTTGCTCTAAGCCACCAACTCAAGTAACGCTACAGTTGATTCATACACTACAGCATATGAATCAAATGTGCAGTCAAACCTCTGCTGCTGGTAGGTTTATGTGCTCTAGAAGGGAGGACACTTTTGAGTCACCATGTCATATTTCCAAACTTGACTTTACTGTTTCATATTAAAAATCAACATTTATCCACTTTAAGTTTTTCTTCCCTGACTATGGATACTTATATCAATGAAGGAAACTTCTTTTCTGTAGGTTTTATTTGAAACATTGACTCATTCTATAAAAAAACCAATTCCTAATGAGCAGCTTCGTGAGATTTGCTGCCAAATTACATATTTGACTCATTTTTTTTTGGCAGTGCTGAATTGCTCATTTTTCTCTTGTGGCCCTTAGGAACAAACCAGATGCTCAGTGAGCTAACAGTCAGCTGACATGGGGAAAAGATCCTGTGCCCCAGAATCCAGCAACTGTATGTTCCAGGATGTTTGTACATACAGGTTTGACCACATAACACAAGAAATAAACCAATTTGTTTTATTTTTTGGTTTTTTTTTTGTTTTTTTTTGTTATTTGTTTTTTGAAATAAAACTCCCTTATCTGAATAATTTGATGCAATTCAGTGTGCAGACCTTCCTTTACAAAGTTAATGTGCACAAGTTACTGACAACCCAATTCTTCTCAGTATAAACAAAATCCAGTAAATCCTCTGTAGCATTCAGTATACCCTCTTTGCAGTTTCATGTACAACTGGCAAAAACTGGGCCTTCAAGGAAATGTTGATATTCATCAGCAGAAATAGTGGAGAAGGTGTAGTAATAACAAAGTCCAGGTTTTTACAGCTGTGCCATCTCAAACAGTTCTAAGAGCTGTACCCAAGCAGTGGCTTATACTAGACGTGAACTACATGCTTTAATTTTTACCTCTACAGACAGGACTCTAAAACAGTATCAGAAAAAAAGCAGAAAACTCTAATTTTCAAATCCTCGCATTCAACATCCTGATGGGTTTTTCGGTTGAAAATACAAGTTTTGCTTTCTCTGAACTGACAGAGCTGAAAGCAAATTATTAATGTAATAGGCAGCATGCAGACTAAACGATCTTAGTTTAGACTCTTATGGAAATATCATGTTAGCTTACCTGGGGATTTTTAAATAAAGCATATTTTTGACTTTTTTCTAAAAACAGAATCTTGTTCTCAGTGTCTCGAGTCCAGTCTGATAACACTTCAACAACGTTTTCATGGTCTTCAAAAAACCTTTCTGGAGAGACAGAGAAGACAATGTAAGACATTCAAACTGTTTCTGCCTGAGACTGCAGAAATTCCTGTGTAAGAATGTAATCATTATTTGATGATCACTCACTCAGGGCTGGACAGTCCAGCACTCTTTTCCACTGCACAGACGGGTGCAGAGCCCACATGAAATTGTGTCACATGGAAGGGCAAAGCAGCTACAGAAGACACCTTATGTAGCTATGCCATGCTCCTGGGTTCCTCCTGAATCTCTGTTGCTTGAAGACTGCAAGGGATGGAAACAGTGACCCACCAGGAGTAGATGGTTACACCCATGTTTTTCACGGTTTTCTGCTTTTGATTGATTTTGTTAAGGTTTGCAGTACTGCAGATTGGGGGGCAGGAGAAGGAGTATATATAAACTTTGGCTAATGAATTTTAAAAAAAGTAAAGATTTATTTATTTGTCTTTTTGCTTTACTGCTTTTACAATGAAGATTTGCCATTTGTCAGCAGGAAGAATTCCACTGAAAATAAAATGTTTGGTTTCAAGTAACTGTATTTAAAACCACAAATAGCAAAGCAGAAAAAATACGAAGACAGACTGAGAACTGATGTCAAGATACACTGGTTCACCCAGCATCTCTGTAGTAAACCTTACCAGGGATGTGAGAGACCTAATGTCACCTCTGTCCCCTCCTGATATGCTCTGAACCCCACTCCTCCACCCAGGAAAGCCACAGGGTGTTTTGAGATTAGGTAACTCTGATCTCTTCTGCTTCAGCTTCATGTATATAAGATTGCTCAACAGTAACATAAAACCCCTTTTAAAGGAAAAGGAATTCAGCATAATTTGACAGGTCATTTTGGAGGGTTCCAACCTGCACTTTTCTACAAATTCAGTAGTGGGATAGGGAATTCACCCAGCTCCAATTTTCAGTAGGATTTTGGCAGTTTCCTGGGAACAGTCATACCCTCATTTCTGTGGTCTGTGGTGATCACACCTTCCAATGGCCTAGATATGCCTAGCATCAGAGGAGGCAACAGAGCATACATTTTGTAGGCTTTCTGTAACACTTGTTACTTTTGACAAGGGTTTAGTACATCCCATCAAACCTACATCTTGTGAATTAATTAAAGTCACAGAATGAGATTAGCTTCAAGACCCATTTGCATCTACATGGTAACTTTTAACACCGACAACATAACACACTTCATTTACCAACTGGCACTTCTGCAATGCTGGAAAAAGAAAGCACCATATAAAACCCTGTTAATGGTTTGAAGGGTGAACAGTACCTTACAGTTCCAGATAGGCATGAAACAATTCTCAGACAATAACACTAATTTTTGCTGCATATATTTTTGTTTGTTCATTTGCTGCACCAGGATTTTCTTGTATTAAAAATGTGATTTTATCATCCTCAGGAGGGTCTTTTTAATAATTAATTTACCTAAAAAAAGGCAAATCTGGATGCCTATTATAAGACTATAATAGTCTTTATTGCAAAATAGATGCTGGTACATACAGTGTGACATCACCATCTCACTACTGAGACTATTTGATATTTAACATGTATTTAATTTAAAACCGTAGTTTATTTTATTTACAATAATAGTCTTTCAAAATAACCATATATGTAAGACAACCTGTCAAGGATCTTGTGATATAAAATAGCTTGGACCTTCAGTTCAGCAAGAATTATTTGCTGCTCAGATTTGCTTCTTAAAGTAAACATAATTTTATTCTCTTTAATACTAATGTGGAAAGCAGGCAGAAAGATGAAGTGCAGAAAAATTCTGTCTTTATGCTGATAGTAATAAAGTTATCTAGAGCAGCCAAGAACTATACTGATGAAAATAAAGAATGGCTCACATTGTTCTGATTTTGAACAAAATTAACTGCATGTTGCTGTGCACTGGAAGCAGAAGAAAGAACATGTACCATTCCATTCATATTGAAACTGCCTTCTGCAAATAAAAAGGCTCCATCCTCAGCAGATCTGGACCTGGTAACAGATCACTGCATTAGGAATTAATAGATTTTTCCTTTTTGCTTGAACCAGATACAAGTTTATTTCCTTTGGTACTTTTCTTCTGTCCTGGCTTTTAAAATAATTTTTATTCACAATGAGAGTAATTCCTTACTATACCAATATCCTAATACTAACCAAAATCACCTAGCATTAGCTGATAATAAAGTAGCACAAGTAATTTTTACAAAAAAAATTCTAACCACTTATCCCAATGTTTGTAGCAAACAATCTCCCTGATACCTTCAGTTTTAATTGCAGGATGGGAAATTCAAATATCTATCCAGATTATGAAGAAACACAAGTACATTCTTTTTAATGACCATGGAGATTCAGAAAGCAATATGTTTACGTGCTGTCATCCTAATACTCAGACATGTTTGTCCAAGTCACACTGGACAAAAAGGGAGCAACTTTCTAAGACAAGAAAACACTCCAAAATTATTCCGTGACTTTTTTCAGATTTCTAGGGTCAAATGACATTTCCAGCCTTTTCTTAGTTAACATAGGCAGGTACTAAAGAATGCAGCACCATTATCTTAATCAAGTAGCAAGAACAGATTGGCAGCAAATTTCTGCACCACTCTTACAAGCAGATGAGCATCTCCTTGCTCATTACCAGTCAGACTTTTTTCCCATTATTTTTAAATTTCTATCATTTAGTTTAGCAAAATGACTACACCTGGGGCTCTTTTAAAGTGCAATATTGATGTTTGACTTTATTTGTGAATTTTCACATCTCTGCTGGGAGACTGTAAACTGAGAATGTTAAAGGCTGTTTGACAATTTCCCGTTTCTCTAGGTCAAATGTGACGCTGAAAGAAAGTTGTTGAAATTTTCCTTCTCCTTTTGATTTCAATACCTTTTCAGTCTGGAAAATAAAAGGATTCTGAAATACTTCACAATTAGAGAATACTCTATTCTTAAAAAAAGAAACCTTGAAGCCTTTTTCAAACAAGACTCATTATGTTGCACAGAACCATTTCTAAGTTTTGCACAGCTGTTTCCTAGGACCTGGAGGCCAGGTTAATTACTCCATAAACCATAACTTACCATCAGCAGAGCTGCAGCCCCATAACAGAGCAGTATCCTCTACACAGCTACACTTAAGAACACAATTACCACAAATGAAAAGCATTAGAAATTACTGAAACACTTCTCACAGAGTCTTGTTTAATGACATTTGTTTGGCCAGTATGTAATACATGCCTGCTGACGGCACTCCATCCTCTCTTCAAAAAGTGGATTTGAGTACTGGTGTGTTTGGGTTTGTCATCACCTTGAAATTCACATGGCTCCTTCATTTTGTGTAAAATAAAATAATGGAAATGGTGAAAACCAAAGAGCTTCTGCAGGTCACAGCACAGCTGAATGGACTCATTTCTACAGCACAAACCGACCAAATATATTCCTGCAGCATCCCTCCGCTTAGAGTCTGTGATGTTCCAAAGTCAAGGGACACATGGGCAAGAGAAATGTTACTATCTTTTCAAGATTACCAACACTTAACTGATCTTTCAAGATTACCAGCCCTCTATCTGCTATGTGCTGTGTCACTACACCACTTACCAATCTGCAGCTCTGGGTACATCTCATACAGACACCAGTCAACATTGCAGTCACAATGGGTTTTCTCAAAGAGATTGTCCAAAACATCCCGTGCCACCTGACGCTCATCCACCATTAGAGACTTTGTGCTGTTATCATTCATGTGCACCTTGATAACAAGCTGAGAACAAAGTCACAGAACAGTCAGTTAATTTCAGAAGCAAGAAAAAGACTAGTCTGAACCTGCTAACACAGGTAAGAAAGAGAAAGACTGAAGGTTATTACTGATTCAAAGGCATCCTTGTCACACAGCAAGCTGAAGTTTTCACATTGTAATTTTCACCAAAATAAAGATCCTTTCTCTAAAAATAAAATTGAGCCTTGTCCTACGCATGACTTCAGGAAAGGTGAAATTGCTATGAAGAAAAAGCAGAAGTTAATCTCGTCGCTAAATCTACTACATGTGCAATTAAGGAAAATGCTTGATAGGGAAACCAAGTACAGAAGGACAGAATGTCCTTAATGCAAGCTACAAATGTGGAAAATTTAGTTTTAAATAGAAAAAGAATGGAAGAATCTTGCTATGCCAACAGAATAACCTGAAATTGGATTGTACTAAGATGGGCCATAGTCCAACCATCATCAAAAAGAAAACAGATGAGTTCACAGAATATGCTGAGTTGGAAGGGACCCATCAGGATCATCGAGTCCAATTCCTGGCCCTGCACAGGACACCCCAAGAGCACGGTTCCATGTGCCCAAGAGCATTGTCCAAATGTTTCTTGAACTCTGTCAGGCTTGGTACTGTGACCACTTTCCTGGAGGGCCTGTTCCAGGCCATTCCCTCAGGTTCTGTCACTGACCACCACAGAGAAAAGATCAGTGAGTGCCCCTCCTCTTCCCCTCATGAGTTACTAACATTGACCAAATTAACCTAAGACACTCATTACTTCTTTATATGGTGAAGTATTTGTTAAACAAGAAACAGAGTGAACTTTCTTCAGAGAGGAACAATGCAAGAAAATGCTAAAGTACATAAAATGTGACAAAGAACTCTGAATACATTATAAGAAAGTACTTAAAATGCTCCATTAGTACTGAAAACAGAAAAATAATTCTCTATAAGGTCTGTACATACGTGTGCATAAGAAGCTTTGGTTCTGTAGAAATAATCTGTGTAAAAGGTCAGATAGAAGCAGAGTTATGATCCCCAAGAGAAAATCTACAGTATCTCTGAAAAGCAAAACCAAATATAACAAAAGCCATGAACTTGTTTTGATTCCAATCCTTGCAAGAAGAATCTTCTGTAAAATAAGCATCCGAGCCGTAGTGCAGACTATACAGAGAGAGAAGTGTTGTATGTGCATAATCTAACACGTTTAAGGCAAAAGGGGATTTTTGTCTGGTTACAGCTGACTGCTCAGAAACATGCGTGGAGCTTCCATCTTCACAGAACCACAAAACAGCTGAGATTGGAAGGCACCTTGGGTGCTCATCCAGTCCAGTTGCCTGGGCAAGCAGGGCCACCTAGAGACCAATGGCCAGGACCCTGTCCAGATGGTTTGTTATCATCTCCAAGGAGGGAGACTCCACAACCTGCCTGAGAAACCTGTGCCAGGCTCACCCACTCTCACAGTGAAGAAGTGATTCCTGGTATTCAGAGCCTCCTGTGTTTCAGTTTGTGCCCATTGCCTCTGACCCCATCACTGGGCAGCACTGAAGAGAGCCTGGCTTCATTCTCTTTGCACCCTCTTTTGAGGTTTTTCTAGAGATAAACCAGCACCACACAGACCCCTTTCTTCCCCAGGCAATCTCAGCCTCTCCTCACAGGAGATACTCCTGATCATCTTCACGATACTTTCTGATCATCTTCCAATGGGATGGAAATCTCTTGAGTTTGAAGGAGGTGATCTTTAAATATTAACCAGCTTTCTTGATCCCTTCTTCCCACCAGGAAGTTCTACATGGGACTCTTCCAATAAGATCTTTGAAGAAGCCAAAGTCTGCTCTCCTGAAGTCCAAGGCTGTGAGCTTGCATTTCATCATAATCCCTGCCCTCTGCCCTTAGTAAAAGAGAGAAAACCAGTTTTCTTGACAATATTTAGTCAATTTAGAATTCAAGAATGACATAGTAATTCCACTATAGTGACATAGTCACAAGATTGAACCTTAGTTCTACTGTATGGTTCCAAATATTCAGGTGGGGGAAAACTTGGGGAAAAAAAAAGTCTCCCAAAGGAGAATTGCTAACATTACAAGGAAAAGAGGGTGACGAGTGAGCAGTCATAACTTTAGTTACAGAGCTTTACAAAGTTGACATCAGTGAAATCCTCCCAAGACATTCTCTCAGAAGGAGCACTTGTACATGAACATAAAGTGTTCTGTGGGAACCACCTCAAGTCTGGACATCCCCAAATTTATTGGAAGCTTCCATTCTTCCTGTAAGATCTGCAGGTTGCAACACTTCCCATCTTCTTTGAGCAAGACTGGAAGGTCATGACTGTTTTTAGTTCACATCCATTACTCAGAGTTACTGAACACCTGCAGCTTCTGGTGAATTCAGATGGAACACTAGTTTAGGATGAGTGGGCATAATTATTGGCACACTGCAGAATCAGTGCAGACACTGGCTGGAAGCTTTCTAATTTGGTGTTCTAAAATAATTTCTATTATGCCTGTACATTACTAATCTGCAGTGAAAAGATTTAGCAAGACGACCCTCATCAATTTAATAGGGATTAGCTAAATCCACATCCACTATACAGAAAAGTTTAATACTCCTGGAATCAGCATAGCATAAGTAAGCAACATTTTCATGTACACTCTGCTTTCTCTAAAGCAACTTACCAGAACAGTGGGTTTTGCCCCAACACTGAAAAAAAGAAAAAGTGGCAGTACTTTCCAAGTCCACTAAAAAATAAGTCCCTTGGAGGTAGCATTCTCCCAGAGACTTCTCTTGAGGTGGATGACGAGAGCTCCACAGAGTATCTTTACAGATAAAGTATCAAAAAGCCTAGTCATTCTAGTAAGAAATTTATTATTAAGAAGAATGGTAGCAGATATTTAGGTGGTTGCTCTTATGGTAGCATTTACTATTTTACGGCTCACCTTTTTAACTTTGGCTTCCTTCAATTTCTCCAATGCAAGTTTAATCTTGTCAGCTTTAGCCTTTGCCTCTAGTTCTTCCTGGAAAGATACAAGATATTTGGTATATTTCTTGTTCAGTAATCTCAGCAATTTACATTTACTTGAAAAGGGTTTTTTCTTGGTATTTCTATCCTGAAGATAAAGCTTGTCACAGCAAATTTCATACACACAGATAATCTCCAGATTTCCTTGACCTAACATCCTTCACCCAAAGCTTTGATTTACAAGTCCAACACTCCCTGCTGTTGCTCAGTCATATAGTTCTTACATGATCTGTTCCTCAAATGCTACAGGAATGCTGAAAACTGGACTTTTCTATGTTTCTGTATGTACAGCTGATACAAAAGAGAAGGTGAAGGAAGAACTAGCCTCAGTGAAATAGCATTGTGGCTGCAGCTGCTTGGAAGAAAACTCGCTCCTTATTAGGGTAAGAGAACTAGAATTTGTAGGATTTTACTGAAATTTTGGCTTGCAATTTCACCACTTAAAATTTTATACTCTGTGTTCAGTACATTAATTTACTTGAATACTTTGACTTGCCATATATGACCTCCTACTGCACAGATACTTACTGAGAGGAACACCTCCATTAATTGGATGATACCATGACCTTTTGTTCTACTAATGGACCTATTCATATTAACACAAAGATAGATAGAGCACACAAGTTCATTCCACAGTAAGAATCCCAAAAATCTCACTATCACCCAGCTCTCCTTTTACAAAGCAGCTCTATCAATGTCATGCCTTTCTCTTAATATCAATGGCTTTTGTGATCCAAGAAGACTCTGGATCCCCAGGTGCTGGGAATTTTGTACCAAATTCCAGCGCATGTACCAAATGCCAGTGCCTAGTGTTGCCTCTGTGACTGCTGTACAGATTGGGACTGTTCCCTTATGCTATCTCTCTTCCAGAAGTCTCCTCCAGTCACATTTAGAATTGGAAAAGCACATTTTGGACACCAAGTGACTGTGATTCCTGGGGCTGCCTGGACTCCTCCAGTACTACTGGAGGGTTCAGTTTCTTTCCAACTTAACATCCCTGTTGCCCCTACTGAAGACTCTGCTCTCTTTGCTTTTTTGCCTCTCTGGTGATGTTTGCTGCCCCAGTTGCTCTCTTACTTTCACAGTTTCCTTTGTTTAAAAGGGGTAGGATTTTGTGCTATGCTACTCACAGGCTACCGACTTCCAGTCAAGGACTGTGGGAGAAAGTTCCTGTTCTGCTTCCACACAAGATTTCTGTTACCTTCAGCCTCCATTTGCTACCCTAAAGTCATAATTTTTAGTGGTCTCAACACCAAGAGAACTGGCTGAAAATCATGGAAGATGCACTTGCAAGAAACTAAGCCTAACTAAGCATTGCCATCACTTCCCTGTTACTGAGACATCATAAAATCATAGCAAAGAAAGAGCAAAGAAGGTTATCTTATTCATCCCAAGTTTGGAGGCATGTTCAACTGTAGCTAAAATACTTCTGACTGACATCCCTCCTGCTGAACTAAAGACCTTTTGTTTTATCACTGCTTCAAGCATGTTTCCTGTTATCAAATTCCCCACTAAAAATACCATGCAATCAGTTAAAAATATCTTTTTTTCTCTGCAGGTGTGGAAATTTGCATTGCTATAGCTCAGCAGTGCTTAACTTAGAGAATGCAAAAAAAGTCTCTGTAGTTGAACACAAGCAGTTGCACAAAGGTGGCTGCTGCAGTGAGGCTGACTGTTGTACAGAGGGAAAAGCACACAGCCTCTCACTCTGTGGCCCTCCCCTTACCACCTCTATGCAGCAAGCAGGAAAAGCATCTTAACCAAAGTGGTTGAGTGTGGTTTGGGCAGGCTTTCTGAGGAAAATTTTAGGCAGGTATAATTCAGGCCTCATCTGCATGAGACCTGTGCTGAACAGAGTTCACACATTGTATAAATTTGTGCAACAGAGCTCTCACCTGACAGTCTCCATGGTTTCATAAGCTTTGACTTAATGCAGAAAATGGAAATAAGCTAACAGATGCAAAATTTTAGCAGTGTTGGAGAAATGCTTTGACAAGCCACAGGATTTGTTTTCCCACTACAGTATCATCACCACATTTTCTGGATCTTCAGACAGAAGCACATAAAGTCATCATGTCAATGGTTAATGAAGAAGCCTTATATAGCTTAAGGGCAGCTTTAAAAAGAAATGTCAGACTTGATGGAAACTTATGAGACAGCTCTATGCTTCCCTGAAAGAAAGGCCAGACTTCTTTACTTTGGCACACCTAAAGGTTAGAAAATAGGGTCTTAATATCATGGTTGCATTGGGAATTTCTAACACTGTTCTTATCCAACTGTGGTTAACCAGAAGTGTTAAACAGAATTTCTACCTTGATTGGCTCAAGAATCACTTATCAAGAATCCTGGCTAACAGGAACATGGATTTTGATGACACAAAATACATTCCACTTACAGCTGAATTTCATTCTAGTGAGAAGAAATGTCATGTCAAAACAAACACTAATCAAGACAATTAATATTAATTTGAAATAAATTCTTTTAATACATTTTTAAATGGCTATTACCTCCATCACTCACACTGCAACCTGTGCAATAACCCTGTGGGCAATTTTCTGGACAGTAAGCCACAGTGGGTATGCCATTAGTATTTGAATATAACCTGTATCATAAAATGAGGCAAAGGCTGAAGGAAAAAGCTGAAACAATGCCGTAATGAGGAAATAAAGTATTGTCACTATATTCCTTAGAAATGCTTCTATAACCAGTTCCTATCCTTCTCTGACACTCCTCAAATCTGGAAGGAGACTAGGGAATATCATTAGAGATCAGTCTCAGAGGAACAGTTCAACTGAGGGAGAAGTGACTTTTGGCTACATTTTTTTCATATAGAATTCCAGTTGTGTTTAGCAAATATATACTCTTTCCACTCTAAACCGTTGTTTGACACTCAGGTAATGCATTGTCAGCTAATAAAAAATTAGCTCAGTACAACACTCAATGGAAAGAACTTCAGCACAGTTGATTTCAGTGAGCTTTAGATCCCAGCATCATAAAAATGCTGCCTGGACGAGAGGCCTGAAGGTCTATAGTGAGGCTCCTGCCCAAAGTAGGATGGTCACCAACATTAGATCAGGTCAGCCATGATTTTGCTTAGCAAAGTTCAGAAAACCTTTAAAGAAAGGGCATCTGGGATCTCTCCTGGTCACCTGTTCCAGTGTTACACTACTGTTGTGGTCTGACGGCGAAACAGAACTTCCTGACTTTAATATCAGAAGGTTTAATATGATTTATTAAGATGATTCTGTTGTTTAGAAGGTTTGGGTTTTTATGCGTTTAGGTATAGAGTTTAGATGGTTATTTCTTTATGTTTAGTATAAGAATGCTAGAATGCTTAAAATTTAGTGATAACAGTTTTCCTCCTCATTGGTTGAGAGAAAGAGAAACCACATCTCCCATACTGGGAGACAGGGTAGAAAAACACCACCTCGTGTCCTTGAAAACACAGCTCAGATGTTTACAGATTTCTGTGCTGAGAAAGTGAGCTTTCCCCTGGGAAGAAAAAACTCAGCAGGCTTGCACCCAGGAAACTCACAAAATGTCAAGACGACATTACATCACCATCTAAAGTGGAAAACATCTTCCTCGTGTCCTGTCTGAAACTACAAAGCTACAACATGTAGCTGTTGCCCCTTCCATGTTAGTGACCTAACACTGCCATGGAAGAATTTGGCTCCACCAGCTTTGCATCTATCCTTCAGGTATTTTTAGGCTGTCATTAGATCACACCCCAGCCTCCTCTGTCAGACTAGACAAGCACAGCTCCCTCAGCCTCTCCTTGCTGGCCCCTGATCACTATGTGCCTCTGGCCATTCCATCAGCTCTCTGCTGGACACTCTCCACATCTAGAATGGAGTGCAGTATCCCACCAGTGGGACCACCAGTGCCAAGAGACAGGAACAATAACTCCCTTAGTTTGCTGGCCATTCTCCCAACAGAAACCATGAGTGAAAGAACTGAGATGTTCTTTCACTCATGGTTCTTATTCACTGTGGTATCCAGCAGGATCTCCTTTTCAGCAGGGCTGCTGCTCAGCCTGTACTTTCCCAAACTGTACAAATGGTTGTCACACCATTTGTAACAGGTGCTGTTACGCCATTTGTCCAGGTGCAGGACCTTGTACCTCGCTGGGTTTCTGAGAGTTTTGCTGGCCTAGTTCTCATGTTTTAAGTCCCCTTGTGTTGAAGGTCTGACAGCGATCTTGACAGTCAGTGCCCTTAACTAAAAGCATCTTCAGCACATCTGCAGGTGAGTTTTTATGTCCTCACTCAGGTCACAGATGAAAATGTTAAACAATAGAAACCCCAGTGCTGATCCCACTCGCTACCAGCCAGCAAACCATTGACTTCCTAGCCCCTGAGTCTGGCCAGTCTCAGCCCACTTAACCAGCTACTCTTCCAGACCATACTTGTCAGCTGACAAACCAGACTACTTAGAAGCTTGGTACTTCCTTAAAGATCATGAGTCTAAATCAAGATGGGGAAATTTTTGAAGGAAATGGATAGAACTCATCTTGATAGCATCACTTCTGTATCAGTCATATTAGTTAAATAAAATAACTTTTGAAGCTGTTTAGTTGGTATTTTTCAAATGTTGATATTCCTTTAAGACAGGAAGTTAACCATTATCTTTGAGATGCAAAAAATGGTAAAGCTTCTCCCATAAGTTTATGAGTTTCATTCTTCAAACAGCCTTGAAAGGTCCTATGCATCAAATGAAGCTTTATCCAGTGAATCACTTTTTATGTCATCAGACATATCCCATTTTCCTATCCAATTTTCTCTTCCTTTTGCTGAATATGTCTGCTGTATGATTCCAAGCACAGGGGCAGTAGTGATGCTGAGGTGATTCATATTCAGTTCGTGTGGGCTTTTAAACAGCAATGAATTGACCACGGTTTTAAGCAAAACTGACTGACACTTTTCATGTTCCCTAGAGTATTTCCACTCCCTAAATGTAAACATCTTCTCTCAATCATAGTTACTGTGAACAGGAATACTGAAAGAGATATATTTGTGTATTTCATGATTTCAGATCATTTTTTGCGGGGCTACATCATTCTTTTAATGCCTTCTCCTCACAGGGCTGTGACAGGGCAGAATTCTCACATTATCTACCTCTCCGCAACCTCACATTAAAAAAATACTACAAATATCACATTTTATTTCAGTTGTTAAAACAGCTCTGTAAGAAACACAAACATGGAGGAGGTTGTGATAAGTCTTAAATTTTAGATACAAGTAAGCCAGTTGTTTATAAAAAATTATAAATAGTTGCCTGCTGATAACTTTGGCACCCCTTAAGAGCATTTGTCCCCTATTGCAGATAGTCTTCATTACTTCCTTTCAAGGGCAAGACCAAGAAGAGCAGTAATTTAGTGTTAGGACCAGGAGAGGTACTTGTGCTTGTCCCTGGACCTGGTCACCTAGCAAATGTTGAGTTTTCCAATTGCAAGAAATCACTTAGGCCAGGGATGGAGGTGGGAAACATCCACAGAATTTTCTCATCAGTACAAATAGCACAGACTGCAATGAACACACATAGTGACATCTTCACAAAGTGGAGATCATTGGCCATGCTTTGCACTGATGCCAAAACCAAGCTCTCTATAAGAAGATATTAACTGATCAGTGCTTCTTAAAAAAATTCAGTGATAAATTTTCTGTTACAATAAACCATTTGCAATGATTATGCCTGTATTGGGCTATCCAAATGATGATTAGAAAGATGAAGGAATGGTCAAGGAATGGGCAGAGACTGCTGAGGCCACAACATTAGAAATTTCACTCCAGAGTTCATGCACATTTCATCATTGCAGAACCTTCCCAAGATTTATCTACCTGGGAGATCCACTGGCATTCCAGTGCCAAATATCACTTGCAAAATGACAAGAACTAGTGAATATTTAGAATAAGGTTCCACCCAGACTTACCTGAGTAAGTGGCTCAGGCGGAGGTGGTGGTGGTGGAAATTCTGGTTCAGGTTCTGGAGGTGGAGGGGGCAAATCGTCCCCAAACTGTCCAGTAATGGTAGCATAGGGACTTACTTTACAATAAATGTCACTATTCAAGCCTGTTGAAGGCTGACTGACTGTACTTTGCTGATTGTAAGAAGAAGTCTTCTGGGCTTGTAAAGTTTTCTGTTCAACATCATTAAGGTCTGCTACAAGATCAGCCATTAAAGCATCCAGGTCTTTGTCCTCTAGGGCATTTAGCGATTCTGTAAAGAAAACCACAAAATGTGTCAGAGAGCGAATGCAGTGCAAAGCCCTGTTTCCAGTTCAGCAGAGATTAAATTGCAGAAGGCATGGTTATAGGGTTATGGGAAAGGAAACAACATTTTACATGGGTTCAAGGAGCAAATGTGCTTTCGGAATAGTCATTAATCTGGTCCTACTGAAGTTCAGAGTACAAGGAACTCTATGAATACAAACTAAACAGGACAGGAAGCTTCAGTTCTAGTGATGCAGTCTCAGGCCCTTAAGATGTTATAAAACATGGCCCTGATCCAGTAAGGTTACTGGGTACATGCTTAGTGATATGAATGTAAGAAATTCCATGAGCTCCCATTAGGGTGTAAGTGTATACATAAATGCTTAGCAAGCTCTGGAACAGCACACAATAAACCATGTAACTGGGGCCTAGATCAAGAATATCTCCATATATTATTACTATTCTACAACTCTAAAATTAGAATCAAAGAATATTAAGACACAAGAAACTGCATGGTATCATCTGTAGCACAGCAGTAATTGTGTGATCTGTGACATACCACATGGGTGGTACAACACACATGCTTTTGAGGCTCCTTTAAGCAAGGAACAAACAAAAAAGACTCTTTTAAAAGCCTCTTATAAAACAGATAGAAACATTGTAACTTTTCCCTTCTGTTTTCTACTCTGACAGAGTATAAGATAAAATCCTATACCGGAACTTCACATGTAATTTGTGGTTGTTTGAACTAGCCGCAGTGTAAAGAGATACTGTGGAGCAAAACCCTGCAGGATGATTTAGCTTTCTAGAAGAGAAGGGTTCTTTAAGATTGAGTCAGTGGTTTAAATATCTTTAAAGAGTCCAGCTAATAAACAAACAAACAAACAAACAAATAAATATGTGGGAAAACCTTTAAGTGAGTTTTGAGAGGGATGGAGGGCACTGAATTAGCTACTCAAAAATGCTAACACAGTCCAATAAAGAATAGTCATTCATGAGATTAAGTGTGAACATGTCACTAGGCCATCTCAGTTTACTCTGCTCTCCCTGTTACGTTAATATAGTATTTAATAAGTTTTTCTTTACAGTGGGAAAGTTGTCCTATGATCCTCTGTATTAACATAGCTCTATGCACTTTACTGAGTCTTTAGGAAGCCCAACAGGGAACTGATCCAAGGACAAAACCAGAGGTTAACACTAACTCAGCTTAGTGCAAATAACCAGCCCTCAGTCAAAAAACCCAAAAAGAAAACCCCCAAAAAACCCAAAATCCAATCACAAACAAAACAGAAGGAAGGGTTCTTACTTCAAACTCAGATAAATGCCCCCATTTGGTTTGCCATAGAGCCTCAGCAAGCAGCTGTACATGCAAAAGTGACAGTGCAAACCAAAATGAGAATAAGCACTGAAAAGTGGAAGCAGCTGAAGCTGATACTTCCACTAGACAGAAATGCTTATGCAGCTCTGACATCACACTGAGGAACTTTGTCTTCCACCAAGTTAAATCTTTACATAAAAAAGGTTACATTTTACAAAGTTATTTGGAAGACTTCTCAATTTTGTTTTCCTTTACACTCAGACATTTTTTTAGAAGTCTGACTTCTATTTAAACTGAGTAATGCACCAAAAAATTGTCCTTTTTGAAGTTTCCTAAATTGAGATACAAAAATACACCTTCCCCTCCAGCCAAACAGGGTTCTTTTGTTTGGTTTGAGGTTTTTGATCAAGGGTATGTAAAGATTTTCTTCTCATTTGTTGCTATGAGGTATTTTAAGCAAGCATAAAAGGCATGAAAGAGTCCATTCAGCTACTTACCATTTAAATCTTTAAAACCAACTGTAAAGCTAAATTCATTGTTGGACACTTTGGGGCATGGAGGTGGTACAGTCTCCACTCCTAAACTCTGTTAAGGTAGAAGAAAAACAGGTATCTGATGATATAATTACTATTACATACACTAACATTTGAAAATCAATTACCTGAATTTATCTAATGAAATAAATTCTTCTTCAGAAACAGAATTCACACACTGGTTTCTGAGATTATGTTGGACTAGTAAACTAACTAGGGCCAGGACAAGGGTTCAAGCACTGTCTCACAATCATGGCAAGGGTTTTGCATGTTTCTTAATCCAATGTTGGTGGCAGCAACTCCTGTCAGGCAACACCTGGGCTTGGTGTGGGAACAGCAGAGAATTGGACTGTTTCTAGTCGAGACAGTGGGCAAAGCCAGAATGATTTTCAGCTTTCTTGGGTTTTTTGAAGGGAGGTGTGGAAAGAGTTTAGCTGCGTACACATCTGAGCCACAGTGCCATTTTCTTTCTAGAATGCTTTATTTACCAATATAAATGAAACCTAACTGTTGCTTTCTCCTATTGTTTGAAAAAAAACTAAACCCAAATACAACAAACAAAACCCTATGCTGTTGCAATGTAAACTGCAAATCTGTGTAAACAGAGAATTCCTAGTTTGCAGCAGAAAAGGCCAATTCTGAATTTGCATTTCTTTTTCAGCCCTGTTATGCCATGTAGAGGTATCTCTGTGTGCTTCTACCATTTACACTTACTTTAGGAACAGACTGACTGGTGAAAAAGTGTGAAAACTATCTACAGTCTTGTTTTGAAAGTTAAGAGTCTGAGGGAATTAACAGATCCAGCTCAGTTAACTGAAAGTCTTCAGGCTTTCAGACATCCCTGCCTCCTTCTCCTGTACAATGCTGATGTGAGAGGTGATGCCAGAACTTTAGAGAGGAGGAGAAGCCTGTCTCAATCTCAGGAACACTCCATCCCACTCAGTACTGCACTGGGGAGCACAGGGACAAGAGACTCACTCTCTTACACTCTTTGCACCACCTGCACGTGTAACACTGCTGTGTCCAGTCTGAGCAGGTAAAATTTACCACAAGCAGTCTTTTGTTCTTTTGAAGGCATAATAATGAAATGAGATCACCATAAAATGGTCCATATATACATATATAAACACATAAAATAAATACGCACATTTACAAAAAGCCCTAAAGAGCAGAAAGGCTTCTGAGGGACAAGGTATTATGATTTGACAGCTAACAACAGCATGTGAAATCTTGGCTTTCACCCAGTTTAAACACAATTTCTATTCTGTGCCTCAGAATTATTGGTATTTAATTTGTCAAGCACTGGGATTCACCAAGAAGAAAGACCCCCTCAAAACAGAGGCTGTAACCAAACTCACACATCCAAGATGACAACTTAAGTGCTTTCAATCATGCATTTATTAAAATACAACAAATGTATTCCCTTTTGTAGATTTTTTTCTAGAAATAAAAATTCTCCTTTCATCAGCTTTTGCAGGAAGTATTTCATGATTAGAGCTTTAGAAAAAGGCTCACGCTGTTTTACACTCTCAAGAGTGTATTCTGCATTGGGAACAATATCTCCATGAATTCTTGAATGCCACCCTCACTGCAGCTTAATATTTTGCAATATCTAAAGAATCCTTTAAAAATATATTCAAAATGTTGCTTTCATTTCCAAAGTTCACATTTGACACTCAGGCTACATCCCATTTACCTATGTATGCTAAGCATTCATACCTGAAAATTCAGACTCAAACTCTTCCTGGTTTCACAGAATCCTTTAATTTCTTTGGACCAAGTCCAGAGGAATTTAAATTGCTGGGCTGGGTTTTTTTCAGAAAATGTCTTTCACAAGCAGTTAGGTCTCTTTAACAACCTACCCTGTACTGATACTACCTTATTCTTTGGGCCACTTGTTTTAACTGTCAAGCAGAGAAACTTAGCTGAAGGTTTGCCACAATAATGTAACTGTATTTATTCAGAGTGGAAGTGCATGAAAAATGTAGGAAAGTTCCCTCTTTTCTCTAACACATAAGAGCTACTTTTCTAATCTTGATGGAAAAAAAATTTATTTACCTGAGTCAGCATGTCCATCTCCCCAAGTAAATTGCTGAACATTTCATCTATATCATCACAGGTTTGCTCCATCTGAAAGAAAAAAAAAAAAACACAAACAAGAAGTTAATTTCAGTTTATTTCAAAGCCAGCAATGGTTGAAACCAGAAGATACACAATGCTCTTTTATATTGTGTTCACAAATAACTGTAAAACAATTGCTCATGCCTTGCAAAACCCTGAATCTATACCTTAGAAGTAACTACTAACAGTTCAGAACCCTTATCCTGTATGTGCTAAAACACACACTTCAGATCTACCCTCATCAGAAGTTACAACTACCTCCTTTTATAATTTACATTTCATACATACTCACCAGCTAATAAACCATGGTTGTATCTTAAACATAAAAAAAAAATGCAGCCTGTGAGAGATAGAGAGGGAAACGAAGTTTGATGTTGAGAAATTCCTGAATGTTTCATCTTGAAAGCCTTATTTTTTTGGCTTAGATAACTAATACTACAGGAATTCATTGGGTGTTACCTAATGCAAACTCAGGTTATGGTTAGGTACATAACCAACTTTTTGGCTCAATATTTTCCCATTTTTCTTTCAATTATTACTGCACTCAGTCTTACCTAACCTCAAGAGATCTGAGGAAGGACAGTGAGACAAGGAAAATGGGTACATGCTGCATGACAGTCGATGGCAGCTCTTGTTGCAAGAGGGCAGAGTGAGGACAGGACTGCACACCAGTGGTGCTGAGCTATGGGGAAGACACAGCTTCTGTAATAATCCTCTTCTTCATAAATCTGTTCCTTTGCAGGGAAAGAAGCAGAGTAAAAGGGTGTCTGCCATGGAATGCTACCAGAGACAAGAACGAGAAACATCATTTTACTAAGAGGTTGAAGCCTGCAAAGGATTGAGAACTGTGGTACTGAACACATAAAACCAGGGTTCAAACTAGGGCCAAACTTAAAACATGCAAGTAGTCCTATCAGTTCTCTGGGTTTGTGTGCACCTGTACTGGATTTTGTGACAAGGTTTGGGGGGGAGGGGGGCACAGCTGCAGGGGTGACTTCTGTGAGAAAGAAGTTCTTCCTATGTCAGAGAGGGACAGGAGTTCAAGCTAGCTCCAAGACGGACTTGGTGCCAGCCAAAGCTGGTGGCACCTCTGTGACAACACACTTAAAAAAGTGTAAAAAATGCTGCAGAGCAGCTGTAAAAGAGCAGTGGGAAAATATAAGTGATATAACCCTGCAGAATCCAAGGCCAGTATTGAAGGAAGGAGAGATGTTCTCGATGCCAGAGCAGAGATTCCCCTGCAGGCCACAGTGAAGCCCAGGTGAAGCAGGTTGTTCCCCTGCAGCCCATGAAGGACCATGCCAGAGCAGATATCCATACTGCAGCCTGTGGAGGTCCTCCTGCCACAGCAGGTGAACGTGCCCTGATCAGGGCCACAATGTGCCACACTGAAGCAGGCTCCTAGTGGAAGCTGCAGCTTGTGGAGAGGAGCCCACAAAGTGCAGGTTTTCTGGTAGGAAATGTGACCCCATGAAGGACCCACACTAGAGCAGGCTGTTCCTCTAAGACCCTACCTGGTGGGAAGGATCCAGGCTGGAACAGCTGTTGAAGAACTGCAGCCTGGGGGAAGGTCCCATGCTGAAGAAGTTCATGAAGGACTGCCTCCCTTGGGAGGGTCCCCATGCTGGAGCAGCGTGAAGAGGAAGGAGCAGCAGAGATAAAGCATTATGAACTGACTGCAAACCCCACTCCCCATCCCCCTGTGCCACTTGAGTGGGAAGAGGTAGAAGAGTTGGGAGTGAAGCTTAACCTGGGAAGAAGGGAAGGGTGGGGTGAAGATCTTCTTAGTTTTCTTCTTATTCTGCATTATACTACCATCTTATTAACTGGCAATATATTAATTTAATTTCCCTATGTTGAGCCTGTTTTGCTCAATGATAGTTGGCAAGTGATCTCCCTGTTCTTACCTCAATCCATGAGCTCTCCACTGTAATTTCCTTCCCTGTTCTGCTGAGGAGAGGAAGTGATAGAGCACCTTGGTAAGCACCTGGTTGCCAGCCAAAGGCAACCAACCACAGCACCTTACAGGAGGAGGACCAGGCTGATGCAAGAAAGCAATCAGCTGAGGACAGGAACAACTGTAATGACTATAAAGACTGCTAAGAAAAGAAAACCAGCAAGTTTCCCGTTCTTCAGTCTTAATGCTTTTCCTTTAATAGAGCATCTTGAGTCATGTAACTATTCCATGGATAAATTATAAATGTCACTGAGCCCTAAAGTCACTATCTGTTGTTTGAGAATTGTGATGTAACTAAACAAAGCACAGGCAACCAAGAATAAATTTTCAACTTTCACATTTCTCTCATATCCCAGAAACCAAAGACTTAAAGATTTGGGAACTGGATACTTTTGAAGACATTTTAATAGGATGTGGTTGACAGAGCTGAGGGCAACCATAGCCCAGGTGTGGAGATTGCACAGCTCTGCCCAAGGAACAGGGAACAGACATCACACAGGACTGAGTGGAGAGTTAAAATCATCTCATCTGCTTCCTTTCCAGCTGACAAATCCACACCGGATGGCTCACTCTCTCTGTCTGTATCACGCCTCGTTCACAACATTCTGTTTCTATAGACTCAGCTGTATGCTGGGTGGCATATGATTACTGAATCTTATTCATTTATTTGGATCAACAGCTGTGTAGCTTCCTACACACCCGGCACTTGGAGAATCAATTTTCATAGAAAGGCTAGATAAAATGGCACTTACTTGATCAGGCAGAGTGAAGATACATTTGTTACGTGACAAAAAATGGAGCAGCAGTTCATACTGACAAGTATCTATCAGTGTTTAAATAATGCTGAATAATTTCATGTTTTCCTGTTTTCTGATTTAGGAGATCAAAATATCTTCTAAGGAAATCTTACCAGTTCCAGTTATATGTATGTTTTTGGTAGATTTTTTTAAGCACTAGCTATATCAACTTTCAGAAAAAGATCTTCATACAAGTTCTTTTGACAAACTGAAATCCTCCTTTACTATATTTTTACAGAATAGGAATATAAAAATGGCAAAAAAATTACTCGAGTTGCAACCAGCTGCAACTTCTTATCATGAGAAGTAGTAAGAACAGTCTAAAAAGGAAAAAATCAAACCTAAGGATCCTCCTCAGTAATTAACAACAACAACAAAAGGATAAAGTCATGTTGTCACCAAGCCACTGCCTATACTGGTATTTTATTTTCTCTTGAATTTTTATTGATTCGGTTTAGGAAGACAAAATTATTATCATAATCAACAAATACGCTGAAATCTTTTTATGTTAAAACACACTGATCTCTTAAATTGGTATAAGAACTCTACATATTCACCAAAGATCTTGCCAAGAGCTAGAAAAATTTAAGATAGTAATATGAGTCCCCATAACATGGAATTGCAAAAGACTGTCCATCCACTTTTCTCCTCTTTGAATTCTCTCCACTTATATCCATTTCTTTTATTTGATCGCTACAACAGAAATAAACAGATTAAAAAACTTGAAGATTTGGAAATTATCCTGTTGGATGTTGCTGCATTTTGGATCAGCAATTTTTTCTGAATTTTACAAAGAGCCTTGGGCTTATTCAAACCAGAAATTCAAGGTGAAATGTATAGTGTATGAGCTATAATTAACGAAACAAAGGAAAGGATTTACCGAAGTGCCCAGAAGAATACTGAGTTTCATACCCAGTCCTACTGTACTGTAACTTTTCCATCAGGTTTTTCTCTGTTTTGTACTAATACTAGGAACTCTTAAAATCACTACCAACTACAATAAACCAACAGGAAAAAACCCAAACCAAACAGAACAGTACTTTAGCAATAAGTTTCCCAGACTATACATAGGATTTTAAGCAGAGAAAAAAAAACAGAATTGAAACAAAATGAGGAAATTGAGGCTGTCACAAATAAAAAAGCTGAGAAGGGCCTTGTGGGAAGCCATATATATAAAATGTAACATATTTTTAAAGTGACTGATTTTCAAACTCATGCCTTCTGGACAGTAGCACAGTTAAAAGTACCCCTTGTTTTTTATTTCCCCCATTTTCACATTCTCAAATCTTCACTAAGCTCTCATAAAAACCTTTTCTTAAAATTTATTTTATTTAATACTCCTACCTTTCTCATACTGTATATCTAAGAGATTGGGACATTTTCTCTTCAACTTCCTATTCTAACCACCAATGAGTCTCACTTTTAGTTTATGTATATTAAGCCCTCAGAGGTTTATGTAATACATAAATATTGACTCATTAACTCATCCCACTATTTACCAGAAGTCCTGCAGAACCACTGGATCTATTAATTTTTTTACCTCTCCAATTGAGATAGGAAATGGAATTGTTTGATAGAATCTTTAACACTCTGCAGGAAGCTAACGAAGAGTGAAACAGCGGTACAAAATTCACACTGCTTAAAAAAAATTCACCCTGTTTAAAAAAAAAAAAGGAACCTATTTAAAAATACAATGAAATCTGAAAAAGTGACCATACAGTGTACATAAAAAAACCCCCAGGTATGGTACTATATCAAACAGTTTGAACTGTTAGTATTTTAGTATCTGATAGAAAGCTAGTCCCTGTTCACAGGAAGAGTGCTCTAAGTCACATGGTAAAAAGGCTTCTGCACTGGAGAAGTTAAAAAACAAGCTCAAAGCCCTTGTGAAACACTGAACAGGAAACACCAACAACATTCTTATCTCTGCAACTCGGTCTCAGTAGAGTTGGTGCGGTTTAACTAAAGGGCTACAACAAAAAAGGAATGAGGAACAGCATGATGTCAGAAGATAAAGACTTACAGTGGATTCATGCTATGAACAGTATTAGGAACCGGTCCACTTAGCGATCTGGCAAACAGTTACAGACACATTCATTACATTCAAAGTATTGCTGCTATTCTTACACTGCTGCATACGTAAACGGCAGAGATAAAAATACATGAAGTGTATTTTGACAAGTGACACAGAAACATCAAAAGCACACCCACTGGTCCTAGTCTCTGCAGTGCAGTGTGTAAGTGTCAGAGTACCAGGACCACCAAAATGAACAGTTTGACTACCCAGGTGACCACTAACAGCACTGCAACTTCCTACTATTGCTTAATGCTTAAATGCTTTCCAGAGTGAAATGAAGAAATCTCTTTAAGAGAGACACAGCAGTAGCCTGATGAGTAAATCGCTCAAATCAGAGATTCACTCTTGTGTACTACAGACTACCCAAAGTAGATCATCCCACAGCAAAGACAGAAGAAGGAAGAAAACTAGGGAAGCATGATGAAAGTGACAGAGTCCCACCATAAAGTGAAAAGGTGGAAAGAGGGTAACTGATTGTCACAGAAAACAGGTGTGAAAATAGTGAGATTAAAAAAATGCACCAAAACCTAGGGGAAAGTGACTGAGGCATCATTTCATCCTGACTTACAACACAAAATCAATGGGATAGTAAATGAAAGTCTAAATAACTGTTCCAGGGAAACATGCACAGTGTAACTGTGAAACTCAGCATTAAAACTGGTGAGTAAGCAAGCTGAGGAATTGGTTTTTTCTACATGCCATTGTAGCTAGAAGTGCTAGTATTGCAGAGAGCTTCAGGCATGTTTTAAGACCTACAATAAAGACTCCACCAACTTGGAACCAGGGTAAAACTTTCAGGACAGAGAGGTTACACCATACCTTCCAGCACAAGATCTCTTGCCTCCTGAAGTACATGATGCTAGCCACTGCTGGGGATAACCTTCTGGCCAGACTGACTGCAGGTCTGAAATAGATCTAACTAGGTTCCTTACAGTGATTTTACAGTTAGATGTCAAGAAAAAACTCATACTACACATGTCTCTCATATACCTAAGTGAGCCAGGATGCAAGTTCCTTAACCAGCTATTTCACCACATCTAGTAAAAAATCCTTAACAGACATTTACACCCACTTTTATGAAGTAAAGTACAAAAGAACATCTGTCTCTGCAGACTTCAGTCTAGAGAAACATAATCCAATTAGTTACTAATTCTAGTAGATACTAAGAATGGAAATTGAAGTTTTGGACTGATACAACAGAAATGGCAGCTGACCCCAAGGTTTCAAAATCACAATCAGTAATTAGCACATTGACTTTCCTCTCTCTTACCTACATGACACAGCTCTGTAACTCTCTCCTGCTTTAACACTAGCTCATATTTTGAAAAGAATGGATCAAAAGCAATTAGACTGCTTCCAGCATTGTACTTACCTAGCATTGATAAGCATGGTATTTTCCAATAAAAAGCTTGCACACACTGATAACTCTGACAGCAGTTTTTTACTAATATTCACTATTCTGGGAAATTTGGTGTGTCAATAACTGTAGGCTAATCTGCAGCTGAAGTTACACTGCATATTTATCTCAGGGATGGTGTGACATGCTATAACTCCATTCATAAGGGAATAAAAGTGACACACTAAAACACTAGTAGCTTCAGGAAGACTGTACAACTGCAAAATATCTTTATTAGTTAATAAATAAATGACATCTGGTTTGGATTAAAAGTAAAGTGGCAGATAAATATAATCAAGAGAAAATCCTACTCTAATGTTAACAGGGACTACTAGAGCTCATATTCTACTAATTCCAGAATCACCCACCCAGAGGTAAACACAAACACTGCTAGATAAAAGCACCCCAAACTCACAGATCCTGCTCATGTTTCACATAAATTTTAACTATGCCATTTATACAATTAAACCTGTTGAAAGCTTGTTCACTTTTTTGCCATTTTGGAAATACACAGTTATGTCACAGGTTTTACAGGAACAAACCTGCAGTGAGGACTGATTTTGGAAAAAATCTTGATTAGTCCAAAAGTCCCAGATTTCACAGACCTGAAAACTACACTGATTCACTTAAAGGATGACAGCAGTTGTATTTGACACTTGTTCTGCCAAGATGATAATAATAATTTAAACACTACAGGAACTCCAATGCACAAGTACACCACCATCCTTTTCAGTGATATTTGAGTACTTCATTTTCAGAGAGAGTGACAGATGGGGTGAGGAGGGTGGGGAGAGAGAGAGAGACAGACAGACATTTAATATGTTTGTAAAGGACCACAGGACGTTGAGTGTGAGGCCATCCTCCAGATGCTGCTGCCTCAGCATCCATCACCTCTGTGATGGATCCACCACAATCCCCAGCCTCCTCCTCTCTGCCCCACGCACTGCCCCAAACACATATTTTTTCTTTAACACCCTTGCCAAGAGTGGTGTCTGGGAGAAGCAGCTGTAGGTCCTTTTCCAAGGGTGAGGCAGGATGGTAAGATTACTGAATGGTCACTGAGGCTCATTTAAGTGAAGCTGAAAGGAACAAGGGACTACCTAAAAGCTTACTCACAGTATGTCAGGAAGAAGTTACTCAAGGCCAGAGGAGGGGGTTAGCAAGGGCTCTTGTTCTGCAAGAGGACAGGAAGAACATTTAAACTATGGCTGAGGTAAAGGCACGTAGAGGGATATGACATGCAGGCTGGGTGTGAGACTCCTCACTAAGATTGTCTCCACAGTAACTCTCAGGCACACACACAGTCTGGATCCTGGGCTCCAGAAAATGTATTCCAAATATACTCGAGTGGCTGGGAAACTGTGAGTTAAAAGCACCTTATGAAAGGTGGGGGAAAAAAACCAACCCAGTGTAAAGCACATATGCAAGGAGGAGAAAGCTTGGGAGCATTTTCTATGTACCATAACTGCACTTAATACCTTCCTGTCAGCTCCCAAAGGGGATTGTTTCTATGGAATTTAAAACAGTGCCACTTCTGTTCATTTTTATACAGCACCCTCACATCAGTCAATGTGCTTCAGTCTGGCTTTTGGGTATAAGAACATAATAGAAATACAACTACAGTTTTGGTCATCTTCTTTTTCTTTTGTCATAGAATTATTTACTGAAGAATGGTCCAGTCTGGGGACTTTTTCCTCAGGAGCCATACCAGCAGCACAAACTGTGCAGAATAAAATGGCAGGAGAAGACACATTTCTAGCCCTATCCGTTCACACAGACTGGTAAAAGAAACAATTCCCTATTCTGTGCCAGATTAATGGCACACAGGAAAAATATCTCCATTCTGCCAACATATCTTCTCCTGGAAAAGGCAGAAAGCTGGGTGGAAGTGTGTCCCCTGAGCTCATGGACCACCAGCTTACCCAGGCCCATCCACTTTGAGTTGATAATGTGTCTACTTTAGCTCTACTCAGATATAAACAACTGCAGACATACAAGTTACCAGAACTCAGTATCAGAACCTCTGTTTTAGGTTCCCTTCATTCCCTGCCATGATGGCAGTGCAGAATAGTGAAAGATTAATGTAACCCTGAGTAGCAGAAATTTACAGTTTCCACATTCCTTCCCATAATCTGTAGCTTGTTGATGTTGGTGCAATGTTTTCCTTCCCGTTTTTTTGTTCCTGTTACCCAACATTGATGTCCAGAGCTTAGACGACAACAAGAGACTGTCTTGTACTTTAAACAATTACCAGCAAAATTAAATAATGGAATTTTGATGTTTAGCTTTACAGTCTATGAAGTAGGCTGATACCACCTTAACAGACTGTCTAACAAGCAGAAAACAGTAGACAAGGAAGCCCACAGGTGAAAGAGAAAGGCATACAGGGGTGTAAAATGAAGGAAAAATTCTTCCCCCCTCAAATCCCTATAGAATCAAGAGATGTTAGAAGTGTGGAATAGTGAAAATAATAGTATAAACTTAGGAAGAGGAAAAAAAGGAAAAAAATTTACAGTACCAAATCTGAGTGCAGGACCTGCTACATTGGATAGTCAATGGCTCAGCTTCTCCAACACTCACTTCCTCCCACAGTGAGCCACTAGGTAAGTACAAGATATGCTACAAAGGTCCATGACACAACCATCTCCCCATACAAATAACTTATTCCTATGATCTATCGTTGGCAAAAGCTCTAAATCACCATCTTCTTTCTTATAACCACATGTTCTTACTACTGCCAGAAATGCTTAAGGGATGGCACACATGGCATGGGAAAAGAACACTGAAAAAGGAAAAGACACTAACATAAAATGCTCTCACAGTAAGACTGAAGCAAATGAATGAATCTGTAAAAATCTTATTGAATCTGTTTCGTACACAGTTCATATATTAAAATCAAATAAAGCAAGTAATGCTTTAACATGGATTTATAGATATCTCACCAAAGTACTGTGCTGAGTAACATAGTGAGTAGTAGAAAAATTAAATGAGGAATTTTTTACAAGTATCAGTTTTACTACTGACTGAAGTGTCAGGTACAATTCCAAGGCCCACTGTTAACTTTTCACCTAGCAAATTGTTTCTTTCAGGTCTACATAGTGCAGTGATTCCATGCAGCTTTAAGCAGTAGGCTTCAGATGAAGATCTCTAAGGAAAAGTGGAAGCCTGGAGTCACCACAGACAGGACATTGTATTGGTATGGCAGTGGTTGCTTTGTCACAACCCAGAGAGCTCTGAACTGCACAAAGAAACAGTTATGAGAAGAAAATGCACCAAAAGGAGAAGAACCTTGTGACATTTCCATTCTTCCATTCCTCTAAGATTTTCCATGAGAAGGAAGTGTCACTGCCTCCCTCTCTTTTTTCCCTTAGGAGTGGAGGAGGGATGAACAATGCTGATCCGGTCACAGCAACTCCGTCATGACGCAGGGGAGACAAAAGAGGCCAATCTAGTCACAGATATGAAAGGCTTTGCTGGATTTCATGTAAGAACACAGCCCCCATGGGACAGAACTGCAGTTAAGTTTATGATGGATTCCTTCCTAGAACTGGCATCCAAAACCACTGGCTCATTTGTATTTGCTCTTTCAAACATTAGGTCTGTCACCTTCCCCTCAGTCATGAGGATATGGTCACCAAAGTACAAAACTAAGCTGTAACCACAACAAGTGTTTGGGAATGTTATCTGTGTTCGTGTTTTTGGCATATTTTCTTACTTGGTCAAGGCTATCTCAGATACTTATGTCCTCCAAGGCACATGTACAGCAGATATTTCAAATACACTATTTCATCAAAAAGCAGAGAGAACAGTAATGTATATTTGACTGGTTTTCTGTTTGGTTTTTTTTTGTTTGTTGTTGTTGTTGTTGTTTCTGTTTTGTTTTGCGTGTGTGTGTGTGTGGTTTTGGTGGGTTTTTTGTTTTTAATTTGCAATCAGACAGAAAAACCACATCACCTTCCAAAAATATATTTTGGGCTGATAATCCTTATTTATGTGCTTCAGTGAAATCCCCATAGCAAGTGAGGGAATGGGGCCTTCCAGTACTGTTAGAAAATACTAGAAAAATCTTCAAAAGTACATAAAAATCTTGCTGTGATGCAGAAGTAAAGTAATCATGTGTCTGCAGTCTAGGTTACCTGAAGATGCAGTGAGAGTACCAAAATGGGTCAACTAAGGCCACCAAGGGGCACATTTTCGTTGCTGCTAACACAGACTTGATGCCAACAGTTTATACAACCATTCTGCTGAGCTTCTTAACTTTCCTGGTGAGGTGCCTTTGAGGCAGACACATCATTTTGCATAAAACTGGGGACTCCAATGGTAATTTGCAATTTTTATCAGCAAAAGCATCCAGTCAGTGCCTGTATGATTGATTTTGGCTCCTAGTGATTCTCTCTATGCTTGATGGACCAGCAATGCTGCTAAAGGCAGATTTGCTCCCTTTCCATCCCCACTCTCCCTGACAAGTCTAGGTACAATGACAAGATTTTGACCAAAATATTCACTTTATCAGTTGGATTGTCTGAGGACAACTGAGGACTTTCCGTTGGTAGTGACATCAACCATGCAGGGTCTGCTCATCACTGATAGCAGACACAGAGAGTTTTATCCTTTAATACTGATGTCACACGGCACACTTTTACATCCGCTGCTTTAGATTACAAGCAAATACAGAGTGAAAGTAAAAATGGAAATGCACTGAGATGAATCCAGTGCAAAACTTCTATCAGATGTGATTTTGTTTGCATTTCTAAACGGAGCAGCAGAGACAAATTTGTTTTGTATATACAATGAATGTTGTTATAATGCATCTACTCCCCAAAATACTCCTGATACTTCTAATGACTTTAGCCCTTATTTATTTGAGCCTAAATTCATAGCATGCTAAATCAATGCTCAACAAGAAGAAACAGAGCTGTGTGCAGGCTGGTGTAGCTCCTGGCAGCAAAAAAATACGAGAGCAATTACCCAGCCACAAATCTAAAAGGTCACTTTACTGGAAGAAAGTCCTTGAAACTAATGACAGGCCTAAACTTTTTGAACTATCATTACCAAACTAGTATGTGAATTCCCACAGTAAAATTTTAAGTCAGATCAAAGTCATCTGTGCTTCCTTTCCATTTAAAACCCAGAAGCAATACAATAAATTGAAACTGAGGGATGTGAGGAACATGACCTCATACATGCTGCTGTAGCTGCTCAAAAGTCTCCTACAGAAACTTAAGAACATAGCATCCAGTTTCTTTCACAGTACAAGATACATCTTTTGCACTCAATAGGGTTTTACAATCAATAGGCTAGACAGTAAGGAAATGCCCCAAATACCTGTTTTTCCAAGACCCATGGATCACTCCTAATCATGGAAAGACACATGGTAGCATTTCTATAATATCTGCATTTGACGTGGTTGTCCCAAGCTCTTTTTAGACATTGAAGGGAAAGGAAGGCAATTTTATAGAGTATGATTCATGGCTGCAGCCTAAAACTGGGTCACCAAAGCAAGGTTTAGCAGTATCTATCTCTCTGTGTAAGAGACTGTAAAGGTGACTCAGAACCTCGAGTGACTCAAATGCTCATGGTCTACAGCTGGATGAGGAGAGTCCCGCCTCTAAAGCCCAAGAAGTGCTTTGGAAGGATGGATGGATGCATGTTAACATTGTCACTAGAGACCTTCCAAAGGAAGGCTAAAGCTTCCATATTGCTGCAGGCAAATAAGAGGTCTTGTTTTCACTTTAACCCCAGATCAGCACCTGACCATGGGAAGCCATCATGAGAACAGGTCAGACTGACCTGCAACAAAACAATCAAGATATACTGCAACCAAAGATGGAAAAAATAGTCAGTGAGAAAGAAAAACCCATAACCCATGTCGTTTGCAAAGAGAGCAGGGAAGAATAAGGGCCTTGATATCTTAATGATATACAGGAAAATGAAATTCAGCTACATTCCTGTAAAGCAACCTCTGAAACAGAAGCATGCTTTTAAGAAAATCCATGTTCCCAGATCATCTTATCAATGGTCAGATGTTCATGAATCTCCAAGAAAGATAGGTCCTCTCCTGAACAAGGCAACCCCTTCTCTCATCTGCAGCAGTACTGCAGACTGGTAGTTTTCTCACACATTTTGCAGGGCCAAAGGATGAAATAGCTGATCCCTCCATCCACAGGTTGCCCAAGTCCTAGCTCTCCCTTCATCCCTTAGGGCAGAGCAAGAGAAGGAAAGCTTTCTGCCTCTTCTTCCTTTTACTGCTTTAAGACATTTCTTCTAAGAGGAAAGGTGAAACGCAGCAAAACCAAAATCTTAGCGGATTGGGCAAATATTTTAATCTTGGGGCTCAGTACTGAGTTAAATTGTTACAACATCCAACATGCCCACCTGCTCATACTATTGCCTCTTTTATGCAAATTGTTACCCTACCAAACACTTCAGTCTCTTTATAAATTACAAAAAAGATCAAGGTTACACCTGATTTAGAGGTACATGAGTTATGGCGTGTGATCTACTAGACACTGCCCAAATATAGTGACTTTTGATTTGTAAAAAAATCAAACTTTGCTGTAAAAAACACACTTGATAACAAAATAAACCAGCACTTCAACAGCATCATAACCTGCTTGAAGATACTACACACTGATAATCACAAATTCCAGCATGAACAATTAAAAGACAATTTACTCAGTAATTACATTGAACCATCAGTCATTTTGTCTCCAAACACCAGAACAGTCTGTAATACCCACAGGAAGTATTTTTAAAAGAAAGAGAAGACACAGGGAGTGATTAAATGTTCCTTTCAGATAGTACATTTTTCCAGTTATGTGTGTTCCCAGATGGATCAGAATTTTCTGAGACTAAAACAAGGACCTTTCAGTTATTTGTAATACTCCATTGATTCAACCTCCCAAAGACATTTGTATGCCATATTTCAAACCAAATTATCTCCATTTTAAAGCAATGCTTGCACAAAGCATTAAGTACAATTAAATGTAATAGCCTCCTTAGAAAGCTCACAGGGGAAAACAGAACCAAAGAGGTTCAACAAAAAGTTAAACATCCTGTTTTAGACATCATGTTTTAACTGAAATTCATATTCTTTACAAAGTTACCAGAAAAAAAAAAATACTGTAGATTTAGTGAAGACAAATGATTAGGAGACTGCACAGGTGGAGCAGGTCACTAGTCTCTAATGACACAGATGGACTACATCAAGTCCGACTACATTTACATCACTGTTGTGTCAATTACTGCAGGGTAATTGACTAACGGTAAAATCAACACATTTCATGTGTGAAATAAGATGGATGCAGGTTTGGAAGAGATGACAAAACATGCATGTCATGAAATTCATAAAGAGGAACTAGAACCAAGGAGGAAAAATGACTGCCAAAGTTCTGCGAACAGAAGTCCTGAGAGGGAGAGACAAACCGGAGCCAAATTATACACAGAATCAGAGTCACCTCGGGTAGGAAGTGACTTCAAAAAGTTAAGCTGCTAGTTTGGTGGAACCCTGCTTATTTTGTTTGTAGGCTGTATTCCTGCAACAAACTTTTAATGACACTTCAGACCGGTTGGATCATATGTTGCCTAAAAGACACTACCGGATACCTCTTCCCAGTGTGATAATGAATGGATTTGATAACTTCTCTGTTTGGTGCATGAGGGATTGAAAAACCACCCCAAGTTTGTGGAGACTGCATTTCAGTTACTTCTCCGTGGTATTCAGCCGAGGGTATCATGCTAGATGGACGCTCTCTGAATCAGGCGACACTTCAGAGTTTTTCCCTGCACCACGTGGCCAAAGACACCACCAGCAGAGAGATGCAAACCGTGTTCCTCAGAAATCCGTACTGGCTGTTTGGCCACAACCGCGCTACCTTCCACGTGCTTAGTTTTAGCCTGATCAGCGCGTTCACATGGCGTATTCTCTGGCCGCTTGGTCCGCAGTTGTCTCCCGCCTGCCTTCCCTTTCCTAACGCTGACCCTGAAACTGGGCACTGCGCGTCCCTCGGGACCCCCACCGGCCTCAGGGAAGCTTTGGCACCCCTGCCCCGCAATGATCAACGCTCTGCTCACTTCCCCCAGGGACTGGGCACAGGGGAGCTCTGACCCAGCTTAACCCCGCCGAGGGGAACGACCGGCACCGGGACCCGGCACCGCAGCGCCAAACCGCGCGGTCCCGCGTCAGCCACCGAGGCCACGCGTGCGGCCGCAGGGTCCCTGTCCCGAGGGGACCCCGGTGTGCGGGGCCGCGTCCCCTCTGCGGACTCGCACCCCGCTGCCCGGAGCGGGGTTTGCCGCGCACCCCACCCCGCTGCGCCGTTCGCCGGCCGGGCTCCTCACGGCGGCGAGTGGGACCCGCATCCCCCGCAGCCCTCCCGCCCCGTCGAGTGCCGGGCTGGAGCCGGGAGGCCTCGGGGGTCCGGCTGATCCCTCCCTGCCCGCTTTACCTTGGCGGGCGGGCGGCGGCTCCGGAGGCTGCGAGGAGGCGCGGGGTAGCTCTGGGGGACCCGGCTCGGCTCGGCTCGGCGGGGCCCGGCGCTGCCTGAGGGAAGTGGGGCCGCCCCGCCGTGCTCGCAGCGCCGCCCTCCGCCCCCGGGCCGGACAGAGGCGGCGGCCGCTGCCCTGCCCGCGTCCCCTGGGCAAAACCCGGCCGGACCGAGCAACCCAGGCCAGCCCCTGGGCTCCCCGCCTGCGGCCGCTCTGGGCTGGACAGCGCTGTCAGGCGCTCTCCGGTTTTCAGACAGAATTATGTTTCTTTCCCCTCTCTCTTTAGTGACTCTACATGTTTCGTAACCTGCAAGACAGCGAACTCCTTTCATGGCATTTTTTTCTCACTTCGCACCTTTGGAAAAGGCTGCCTTGAAGGGTACTTAGATTTTATTCACGGAGCAGGAATGATTTTCTAACACGTTGTATTCCATAAAAAGTTGGGGAGGAAAAAGAATAATTGTGGCGTTTCCATCTGAAGTTAAAAAAGCAAGTGTCAGAAAATTCAGTGCGGCCTTGGAAGCGTTCATGTCACCAAGTTTAAAAGAGATTTTGAGTACTGTAAGCCATGTGCAAATAGAACTCGCTCTTGATTTAAAATCCTGTTTTCAGTACCTATAACTGCCAAAACAATTTTCTTTCTTGTATAATGAAAATCTTTAGCAGATTTTCTTTCTTGTATATCTAAAGCACCGACAGTAAAGTGTAGTGAAAAAAGGTGAAGATGTCACCATCGCCTCCTTCTGTTACTTCAGTTTAGAGAAGTCACCAGGTAGTTCAGCTTAGTCTTGTGTTTATTGGCAATTTGTATTAAAATTCCAGATTTTCCTCCAAAGCAGCCAAGAAATCCCACTTTTCGTTACTCCAACCCTGCTGGAGATAATTATAACAAAGGATTGTAGCATTTTAAATTACCACCATGTTTTGTACAGCAAATATGTTTCAATGCTTTAAGGGGTAATTGCTTTGAAAAATTCCAGCTGAGGCAGCTCAGCCAAATTTAAGAATGCATTTAGGGAATAGTGCATTGTTATGCTCATGCTATTTTAAAAAACCCAAATTATTTCACTGACAAGCTGGCTAAAATTTACCAGAGTCTTTAGTGAGGTCAGAGCTTAATTTTTGGCCAGGCACATGAAAATACATCTAAATTTGGCAAACAGCATACAGTTATTAGACAGTTATTGGTTGAGGAACTTGGGAGTTTGAGATTCCATGGATGCTGCATATTGTCTTTGCTGACTTTATTTGCAGTTGCTCCTTTTGATTTTTAGTATCATTATGGTGCCAAGGAAAGATGTAATTTAGAAAGATTCACTGGCAGTTATTTTTTTTAATTTATCTCAAAGTCAGTTTTAAAATCAGCACTTAGCACTGAACACTCTGCATGTATTAAGAAGTAATATTGGATGGTGCATGTTTTGTCAGAAAGTATATTTTCATTTCTATATGTGACCTACCAGTAACATGGTCACACCCTGAATACACTAGTGGTTTCACACTTATTTTGCTGTTGTTAAATACATAGCCAAGATATTTGCTAAGATCGTGTAGAAAACATCTATTCTGCTTGTACAAAGTAGCCTTTGCTTTGCTCTGTCTCTAGATTTGTTCCTGTCCCCTACAAGTATCCTGAAAAAGGCTGAGAGAGCTGAATGGCAGTATTTTGCAGCTCTCCAAAGCTCACCTAGCATTGCCTATAAGAGGAACAGTGGAGATAAGAACAGCACACCTCTAGAAGGCAAAGAGAAAATATCAGAAATCCCAGAAAATCTTAAATGCTATCTGTGAAGTTTTTGGTCTGTGTTCAGGAGCATGAGGATTGCACTCCAGTGGGATGGGTGGAGACCACCACGTATTCATAAGGAAGAAATGTGGTAGGGAAATGCTACAGCAGATACAGACTTGATAAACAGTGTGTGTTCTAATGTTAGAGAGAAACAAAGTTTGCGGGAAGAGGAGGTGGAAATAAGTAAAACTTCCTAATTTGTTTTCTGTCAGATGAAATGAATGTGCAGCAGAACCATTCCCCTGAATTCCAGCCCTACATTCTGCCTGCTTTCCTCCAGAAGCTTTGAATTTTCTAATGGGAAGAGGAGACATGCACTCCACCCAGGTTACAGTTGGGCGTTTCTCAGCAGTTGCATGACTCAAGATCTAACACATGCAGTAAGAAATTGTTCTCTTCCTTTTCTTATCATGAGTGAGTAGATCACTGGGTAGATATGCTGTCATTATATACCCTCTGCTGAGGAACAAGGGAGAGAGCTATATTAACCTCCCCAGTCCTTTTGGATTGCATGTCCTGCTAATGTAAGTTTCTATAAAGCAGCAGATAATTTAGAATTAAAGCAGAACATCTGTTTTTGAAAGGGAACAAATAGATATATTTCTAGTGTCAGAAAACTAGCAATTCATTGGAAAAAAAAATTACCATAAATGTGTTCCCTTAAATTTTATTGAGATCACTTTATACACTGATAATAATCACCTGACTTTGTAGAGACTGAGCTTAATTTTCTCTACAGGATAAATGAGCCACTATGCTAAGATCTTACCTGCCCAGACTAATGCAGGATCAGTCCATAGCCCACAGTGTTATGAATGGAGAGGGTGCAGATGTGTAAAATATTGCCAAGCCATTGTGCCCCTGGCCAACATTAAAAAAGAGGAAAATAAATCAGTGCAATTAATTAGAACTAGTCATAGCAAAACACAGAGAATGCAATTGAAAGGGTTGTTTGTTTTGTGGTTATTCAAACAAAATAACTTTCAGGTGGAAGAATGGAAGTTTTGGTCATAGAGGACAAAGGCATAGATATGAGTTACAAAATAGGATCAAAAATATGTGTTTAAGGCAAGTGATATCTAAAGGCTGGAGTATCCTCTTTTCAAGTAGTACCATGCAGATACTGAAAGTCTTTGGTACAATGACTGGATGATCCTGTGAGGTACATCCATAAGTTCTTTCATCAAGACACTGTTTATCCAGAAAGCTTTAAGAGATTGCAGTTAGTGAGAAGTGACTCACATCATCACATCAGACTGTAACGTCAGGCATTCTGGAAGAATGTTTGACATCTTCTTATAAGGCCAAAGGTAAAAAGTATACATATAAGAAAGTAGCAATGACAGGTTTTATGTTCTTCCAATAAGTATTGATTCTATTTGAGTGGGTTTTTAAAAAAAATTCATTTGTGATTGTGCAATATGGCAGAAGACCTGTAAACCCTAAAACTTCCTTACAAGAAAGATGGAAAGCTCTCATTTAAGAGCTTACATCAAAGAAATTACCAAAAGCAACATTTAAAAAGTCACAGTAAATCAAACTGAAGTATGACTGCATTGTGTACAGAAGCTAGTTAACAAGAACCTCATTTAAAGTTCTTTAAAATTATAACAAATTAAGGAGCTGAAACTCAGTGTGCTAAAGAGCACCATGACACTTCTGCCCATCTTCTCTCCCATCCTTTTGAAGGCATCTTTCAGCAAATCAGAAAATAGAATTATTTCTCCATTACTCTTAAGAGGAAAGGTTCTTACAGTGGAAAACCAAAAGCAAAACAAACCGATAGCTCAACCTGGATGAAAAGCTGAAGAAGATGTTTTAATCTGAAAATGTTAGCAGTGAAGCTGGCAAATTCACACTTTTAACTGCAGGAAATTAGAAGTACTTCTGAAAAGTCTATGATGAAATCTTAGTTACTAGAATTCTATCCACCATCATAGTTTTCCATTTTTCTTTTTCCTCTGTGTATGATAGGGCCTTGAGTTAGTCAATGGCTTCCATTTTTGCATGTAGAATATGTTTAGGCAACTATTTAGATATCCAGGATTTACACTGTTAAAATTTCTCTAAGGTCTTGATTAATAAGTCAGAGATGCCTGAGGGAGACTTTTTTGTTGGACTCAATGAGGTTTAGATCAGTTTTCCTGCTCTCACATATAAATATCAGTGTGTACATCCATATTTCTTCTAACTGATTGTACAGAGCAGATATCTATATATATCTCTTTCTGTTCCTTGTAGACATCTGTTCAAGTCAGCCCCCTTCTTCACTGTGAGAGCTGAGCATCTAACATAAATTGCAGCTGAGGCAGGAAAAGCCTGACTAACACATCTCGTTTATTAGCTTTATTAATCTTATGATAAATGAAATCAGCTTCACCCTTAAAAGGAAACCTGCATATGTTGTGACATGGAATATTGAAATCTCATCTAACTTGTTCAGAATGATGCTTGTTATTAACTAGAAAATTGTAACCTGAGGGTTTTCATTTGAAAATGTCAGCATTTATTATTGACATAACTTCTTTAGCTATACAAAATAGGCTCTTTGATATTGCTCAGAACAATGTGTACAAAAGTTAGCTTAATGAGAAGTATCATTTTAAACTGAGCATTTGATTTTACGAATGCTGTATGTTAGATTTCACATGTAAGACAAACTAAGCATGAAATGAGTAAGATTTTGAAACTTCTTACTGAAGTAAATATGAGGTACTTGAAGACAAGAGAGAATTATCTTACTTTATGAATAGAAAGAAATTAATTCTATATTTTACTAATTTAAAGCTGTTCAACCCTTTCCTTACTCACTTCTTTCCTCTGGGATTTATTTCCCTGTGCACTTATCTTTCCTGATTGTTAAAGTGTTGTAAGCATGGTTTATACAGGTAGAATGTTCTTCTGAAGTTTCAAAGATTCAAAGGTGGATGTGTTATCTTGTGTGAGAGCAAGCACAGAAATTGGTCCTCTTGTCATACCAGTTTAAACTTTCACCTTTATAAAATAAAGTTTAAGTGTCCTCCATTACCTGCTACATGTTGACTGTTTCATTACATTCACATGAATATTAAAACTTCCCCCATTTCCTGGAGGCCCCAGGAAAGCCTTTGGAACACTTAATAGTCTTCTTTTGATAACTCAATAGTAGTTGCAAACCACTTCATAACTTTGAGATTTCTTTTTTCTGTTGTTCTTGATTCCAAATAAAGGTGTTCCACCCCCTGCTCACTTCCCAGCCATCCATTATTTTCGCAGCGATTACAGAACTCTTTAAGGAGATAATTGTCAGCATTTTTTTGCTGTCAGAAAGTATCTCCAAAATCTGAGTATGTATTTATTCTTCTTTCCCTCTCAGCAGGTATTTTTAAAGTACAAATGCAAGGTTACATCTTTTTGCACAGGCATTCGATTTTCTGTAGCTGCGTGTCAGTATTAGGCTGCAAAGTTTTCTGCTGTGTGTCTCTCACTTAGAGCACATGTGTAGTGTGTAACATTTTTCCAGATGTAATATGCATATAGGGTGAGGGATAGTATGAGGAAAGCAGCACTATAAACTACCTGTACAGTTTTTTCTGGTGTGAAGAAGTGCAAAGTAGAGTTTTTGCATAATCATTTGTTTCCCATCCGTGTAAACACTGTCTGCAAGAAACAGGTGGAGACCTTCAGAAATAGTCATCAGAACTATATTTTACCAACAAAGTTCCTGATAGCTCCTGCAAAATACATTCTAAGTGTGTGGCACTTACTACTCATAAGGGGGGAAACTAGAAAGCAGAACTTGCTTTCAGACCATGTACTAAATGTGGAAGCAACTGTGGGAAACTATTTTTAAGAGTTTCATCTTCTGTCCCCACCTCAAAGGGAGGTGCATATTAAATTAGATCATGCATATGAAATTCACAGCTGGAATTTGGCTACACAGTCACTCCTTCCTGGAAGGTGCCAGTGAGCCAGACCAAGTGGTGCCATAGAAGTGCAAGCTGAGTCTACAGAACAAGTACATGTAATACAAAAATTTAAGGCTAAGAGTTTTGTCATACCATGACAGCTTTGCCCTGTCTTAGCCAACTCAGATTATGTTAGATTTGTGTGAGATACAGGACAATATTTAACCAAATAAATACTCTTTAGTTTCCACCCTACCACAATCTTGTATGATGAATCCTGAGAGAAAAGCAACATGCTAGAGCTTAACACACCACAGTAGCGGACTCAGCTTTACATGGCTGCTGATAAATAAGATACCAAGGGAACTTGTTTATTTCCATATTGTTCATAAAAAATTGCCTCCATAAAATTATAGATTTTCTGAAGGGTAATATTTACCCTGTTCAGGTAACATATAGCTGAGCTCTGAGTATTACTATTAAGAATTTGGAGACCTTGAGCTTGTCTATCTTCTCTTCTTCTTCAGCTTTCCATGGCCTATAGTTGGTGCTAGTCTGTAATCAAATGCCTATGAGTCAAGCAAGAGTCAAGGTGAGACTCTCCTTCAACTGTGCAAAGATACTACAATAACCCAGCTGTGGCCAGTTGTATCACTTTTACTCAAGAAGCATCTCACTTGATTCACCAGAGCATAAGACAATGAAAGGTTTACTGGGATAGAACTAGTAATCTGTGCTTTCCACATGAAGTTGGCAATATCGTTTTTCCATAGAATACAAGCTGAATATGAGCTCCATTTGAATTTAGTAGAATCAATAATGTTTAAAAGAGGAACTTGACAATAGCATTGTCCTTCCTCTGGTAGCTTTTCTTTTTTTTCTAATTTTAGGAGAAGGCAGTGAATTCTCACTTCCTCTTTCATTCAAACTCATGTTTCTACACTGCACTATTGCAATATACAGTTGTATTGTTTTTAGACTATGGTTATAACTAATATATTAAATGCTGTCATATTTCCCTCATATGATAGCTTGAGTACCCATTTGTCAAGAAAAAATAGTACTCTTGCACAATGATACAGCCATCTGCTGACCACAACAGAACTTTCTGTGAAAATAAGGAAAAACAAGCTTTGACCCAGCAGCAGAAGTTAAAATCATTCAACAGCTCATGTATTCCAGCCAGAATCACACGCTTTACTGGTCTTTCACGTTCCTGAGGATGAGGAACTATGTACTAACTATGTCCGTGGTGGCAATTTGAAGAGTTTGTTGCAGGACACATTAAGGCAAGATGTGGCTTTGGGGTAAAATTTTTGAAGAAAGTTTTTCAAATAATATATTTTGAGCTTGAAAATATATGTTCCTTCTGCTCTAACAATACAATTAGCATGAGAGATGTTTGGCTGATAATGTTTCTCTGAAAGTAAGGAGATTACTTTCTCAAACAGACTTAACAAATAACTTCAAGCTCTTAAACAGTTTTGTCCAGGACTTCTTGGACAAGGGGTAGTTTATGGCTGTACTTCAGCAAAGCAGCTGAGGACGTGCTTGTCCCCTACTCATTATCAGTCCACTGTAATTGGTGTTAATGCACTGTGCTTCTTATTCATGTTGTGGTTTCTGATTCTGCTCCCCTTTTGCCACAGCAACATTAGTCTTCATCTCTCGTATTACATCTGAACATAATTCAGATTGTGTACTCTTCACATTTCACTCTTCAATAGCACTTTTGCTCATTTTCAAATGAAAATCCTTTGCAGTAGCATTTAGATTATCCCCAGCTGACAGAAACTTTTCTAAGTACAGGTAGCTGTAGTAGAGTAGCAGGTAGCAAGTATGTGTACTACATTATCCTGGATTTAAAAAAAACATTTGCAGAGACTTTTTAGAAGTTTCAGATGTGAAAAATAAAATATGAAGGCTGTCCTAAATTTTAATAAATGAGCAAAGAAGAGATGAGGGCTTATGAGTCTATAATGAAAGAGAGGTGGTGTGAAATGTGGAGAGTACATGGAGGAGCTTGAAAAAGATCAGTAGTTTGTGTTTGATAGAAGTGGGAAGCCAGTGCCAGCTAAGGAATGCAGAAACAAAATGATACTATAAAAGTGTTGGGCCTAGAAAATAATTTTCAGGGCAAGAAAGAATAAATGAGAAGGGAAAGACCACATCAGGAAACCATGGATAAGGATATGAAATGAAAGCCTTGCGTCAAGCTTTGACGAATGGAAAGAGAGCACCCATTTTAGAGGTGCTGCAAGAAAATAATCAGCAATCTCTAGATACAGCTGACCTGGGAAGATCTGCATCAAAGATGATGCCCAGTTTACAGCAGAGAAGGAAAGCATGTGGAAGCAAGTATTTCCTTAAATCTTCATAGGCTAAACTTGAGCTTGAGTTTACAGCTGGATAAAGAGAAAAGTTGGAAAACATACATTGCAAGTGAACCTGGAACATATAAATGTGCATTCCAAATAAATTCAGCAACTGGCATGCACTGGCTTTTTAAGCAGTCAGTATTGTCACATACATGGTATGCACTTGATTTTCTTATGTTTCTTTTGAAGACTGTAAAGCAAACTTGGCCTTGATCGTAAACTGTTGTAAAAGTAGTAAGACTTTCAGAGATCAGTACAGCATCTTTAATCATAATTTTCTTCTGTATTCACGTTTTCCTTTTCATTGCAGAAAGAATTCCATGCCTTATGATGCATGCATACAAAAGGAACATCCCATTTATGTGAACATACTCCAGAAAAAAGTCTTCAACATTGATAACTTTGCAAATATGTTCTTGTCCTGTGAAGTGAAGATAGTCTTGCTTGACAACACTATATACCACTTTTCCTCTACAAGGATCATATGAAATGAAAAGTATAATCCTCTTCAAGTCAAAATGAAAATTTCCATAGGTTTAATCTCTCTTATGAGCTTCTTTTCCTCTGGTAACTATGGGTCTCACATTCCTTCCTTCTAAAGGAAGCTTGTTCTTTCCCTTAAAGCATATAAACTGATAATAAAGCAAGGGAGATGAAAGTGAAGGATCTAAACAAGGGTGTGGAAGACTGGAGCTGGTTTTCCAAGTCTGCCACTGGATATTTGTAACTGTGTTACTAGTGGCATTTAAAACCACCTAAAAATGTCAAAAGAGCTAAATGTCTCCTCAGATTGTAAAAAATATTTGGGTCCCATTAGCTCTGTGACTGTGCCTGAATGCCTGGAAGTCTGCACCTTAACTGTCTAGCAATCAAATTGTTATGGGTGAATAATGGAGAGAGAACACTTCTTTAAGTCTCAGATGTTTTGTGAACATACCTGCACTGGATTGTGACCTTCTCACAAGCTCTGGCCAGGTAAGTACCTCAGAGGTCTAGACAGGTGATTTAGTCACAGCCCTAAAACTCTAATGCAGCTCCTGAAAATACAAACACAGGATGTAAGTGAAACTAATGTAGTACATGAAAAGAAAGATACAGATATTTAGCCTGCTCAACAGCCTTTTTCTTTATGGAAACAACTTTTTTTGCCAGGTTAATATTATTTCTAGAAACAGAGGCCAAAACAAACATTCTCCTTGGACTATCTAATGAAAATCTATCTTGAGTAGAATAAACTCAGCTGGGTCTCGATCAATCAGTGTTTGAAAAATTTCCAGTTTGACTGTTAATGTGATTTTTTTGCCAAAATCTTAGGATTTAAATTTATTTTAGACCTACATTGTTGAGGAAAAGTCTTTGTAATTGATCCTAGCCTATTTTTGGGATTACCAAAATAAGGTCTTGATGGTGGGCAAATAGCCATACTGAAAAAAGATCCCAAAACATCTCACAGCTTGGAGCAAAGATCAATGTAAACTGTTTACAAAGGGTATTTGAGAGACCACCAGACACTGGAGCATTATTGAGAAGAGCCTCGTGTGTTACAGTGCAGATTTCTGCCCTAGGAATCATGGAAGCTAATTTGCTTGTCTTACACAGCAAGAGTGTGCTTCCTTTCTCAAGGAGAAAAGTGAATCCTTATTTATAGAAAGGCACAAATAGAAGCTAATATAGGATGTTTGTTCCAAGAGCTTTTATAATTGCTAGGAAAACACAGGGCACCTGATTTACATTTGTAGTAGAGCTCCTTCCCATGAGGTAAATGAGAATCAAGTCTACAGTATTTAGTACCTTAAAGAGTCTTAATTTACTCATTTTTGCAAGAATAACTCCCCTGTTCTTAAAACTTAAAGCCTGCATATGGAAATGCACAGATCTAAATTGATAATGCTGCCTATCTTTGCAGAAACCATTCACAGCTATGCCCTTTCCTTTGGGTATGTCTGAAAAACTTTTCCTCTACACAAAAAAACCTCAGCTGTTCTTGGATGAATGAGGATAAAGAACTGGAAACCTTTAAGCACTCCATGGTATCACTCCTGTGCTATTTCTCCCATTGTTGGTCTGGAAAATTAGAAATTGTCATAAAACAAAAGAAAGAAAGGAAAAAGCTTGTCTTAGTAATTATTACAACTGAAGTTTTCTTCCCATTTTCACCCTGAAGATAAAAGGCACCAAGAGGCATTCCTGTCTTTCTTGTAGCTCTGCAGTCTGGCTTTTTTAAAATTACCCTGTTATAAGTTGTGTGCATAAAGATTATCTACCTGTCTTCTTATTTGTTCTCTTTGGCAGCCTCAAGACTGACCAGTGATATTTTTCAGCATTAGTGAAATATAGACAACACTCATGACTTTGTCATTTTCAATTCCAGGTTCAAGTCCCCGTTTTTAACATTTTACATTTGGTGAATGTACATTTGTGTAAAAAGCAAATAGAAACATTATCAGATTCAGACCTGGTGTGTCTCTGGTCTGAAACATCCACTGGAAGATTTCACATAGGTTACATTTCATTTCTCCATTTTTGGCCAGTGCTTCACATAGAAATTGTTTCTAACTGTTAGATGTAAATTGATTAGAAGGAACATTGCTGAAAACATTTCAAAATATTAGGTATATAATTCCAAATACAGTTGGTTTTGGTTTGGGCTTTTTTTTTTTAAGTTTCAAGAAAACTAATCTTAACAGAATCTGTCAGCTAAAGTAAAATACAAACAGGGCCATCTTGTCCTACTTCCATACTGACAAGTCCTGGTACGGAAGTTTTGAAAGTCAATGTTAGATTTCTTAGGCTGTTGTTCTTTATAACATAAGACAAAATCCTCTACACATACAGTCTGTACTAAGCCAAATATTTTTTGTTTAGAAAAACATTGTTTTGGGATTTGAAGACTTTCAAAGATAATGAATCCAGTGTTGCACTCAGCCAGTTCCTGATTTTGTAGGGTTTGGGGGTTTTGCTTTTCTGCACGACACCATTTATAGCTGTGGGTCCTTTACTATTCACTCTAGTGAATCCAGGACCTTTTCCTCATTTTTCACTCACATTAGCTTTTAAAAATATTTTCTTTAACCACCATTTTTCCTTCAGGCTCTTTGATGTTCCAAGAGTAGTCGATACATTTTAGTCTGACCTACACCATAATTACATATGTTTACTTTTGCAGGGGCCATGGAGTTTTGATAGGTGATAACCTGCCCACAATTTATTTTATACCAAATATTTAACATACAAGTATGTACAAAACCAAAGCTTTTATTAAGGCTGTAAAATAAAACTTTCATGACTTGGGAAATGCCAGAATTAAGGCTGCTGATTTAAATTAATTTCTGTCACATTTTTTGCAAACACCTGAGTATGTATTGATACAAACAGTTAAAAACTGGCAAAAGTATTAAAAAACTCAAACCAGATTTTATAATGGGAAAATCTGAGAGAGTATTACTAGCAAATGACAGTTTCTGCTACACCTGTAATGAAAAAGAATGACAACAGGTTAGATTTGAGGTTGTCCTCTGGCCATTAGAAACAGTATATGGAAGGAAATATAGCAGCTAAAGTGGATAAGTTAGATACCTCTTGCATTTGCTGACATTGATTTAAAACACATGATTTATGTCCAGCTAGGAACCCTGCTCCACAATTCTTGGTAGCCTGAATGTACACTGATGTGAGGTACCTGAAGCACACCTTCTCTCAGCAGATCTTCTGTACGAAGGCATGGGAACACAATAAAGTCTTCCAAAACTTAGCTCTACAGCTACTCAAGGGAAATCTTCCCTCATCATTTGCATGCTTTTCCCGTTACGATGATATAGGGACCTTGAGGAAAAAGACAAGACTCTTTGTTAAGGTGCTTTAATCAGGAGAATTTCTGGACAGCCTGGTGATCCATATGTAAATACAAGCCTTCAAAGTAGAATGCAAAAATATCTGTCCAGGAGATTCTTTCTAACCATTAAAAAGGATTCTGTGCTGTACTTCTAATGCTCATGTGGCATTAGTGAAGGAGTGCAGTTAGCAATTAAGGGAACAGAAGGTGACTCAAAGATTATTATTGCTTCAGGAGGCTGAGGCTTGTAGCACTGAACTAATGCTGACCAGCTAGTCTAGCCAAGTCTGACATACTTTTATCATTGTGTCATCCAGCTATGAATGCATCTCTTGGAAACACCATTCTGTTGGCATGTTTTCTGTCAGAAGTTGCTGGTTCACTGAGAGTGAAACATTTCATGAAAGCTTATCTCAGTGAGCCTTATAATGGAATACAGATAACTTTTGATAGTCCTCTGCAAGGTGGGTCAGCTGCCAGTTTTCCATTCAGTCAGATCTGCTCCTGTGGGATGGCCTCTTCCTTGTCTCAGGGATCCAGGAATACAAGGACCTCCTGGTATTCAGGGCTCCACTGCTCTTGGAAGAAATTGTTGCTTTTTTGAAATGCTGTGGATCCTTGTTTCGCAAATAACATTGTTAATAGAATGTCCATTTCCTAGAAAATGTTTTAACAGTTTTCATTCTAAATTGGGACAAATTAGAATTTCAAACTGGCAAGATTTCTCAGAAGATGCTAAGTCTGAGCCCTGACCAATTCAAAGTACTCATAGCACACTCCAGCTGTAAAAACCTAGATTATGTGAAGTCTGAGAGCCTGAAGGCTTATCCACAGGCCAGATACAGCTCACTGTACAGGAGGAAGCAGTTGCAATACAGAGCAGGTCTGCAGAGCTGTGTGCAGCCCTGTGAGCCAGTGAGGAGCACATTGACACACTGATATGAGGCAGCAGACTGTTTTGCAGAGAAACTACACTGGGCTGTGGAAACAATGAAATGCTCTTAGTTTCAAGCTGCAGTGTATGCATCCTCCTGCTCAGTTTTAGTACAATTAAGAATTACATTGTGAAGAGGATCTAGTTTTCTCTCAGACACTGGATAAAAATTTTTGTATTTCCTGTCTTTGTACTATTTTGAACATAGATGTAGAAGCCACAAAATAGAAAACTTGTACTGCCAGAATAATTTGATCTGCTTTTTTTTATGAATTTACACAAAAATTATTTCAGGTGATTCCCTAAAATTGGTTGGATAACAGGTAATTCCCACACTTAGAAAAGGAGATTCTTCATTTGTTTGTAGCTACACTGCAGAATTGTTGCTGCTGCTTCTGTGCAGGTGGCAATTGGCAATATGTGTTATCTGAGATCTTTGGCATTGATCTTCTCACAGAGAGTAGCTGTTCTTTTTCCCAGTTCTCAGTATCCGTATGCCAAGGTAACAACTTCTTCTTGGGCGTAACTTAACAACAGGAAAGTGTGTCCCTTGAACTATACTGTTTCCCTTTTTCATTGTTTTTATGAAACCCTGAAGTCTTGGCAGGGGGAAGAAGGGGGTGTTTTAGTATTGTCATTATTCAGCAGAGTTTCTATATCTTCTCCCTTTGGAAAGCTGTTCCCATTTCTCATTTGGAAAGAGTTCCCATTTCTTTCCCCATGCCAATTAGATGGCAAATTGTTACCTGTAAAGGGATGACAGTCTAGACATCTAAGGGAGGCTGACTATCCTGTGAGATTTGATGCTAATTCATGATGGAGGATGTAGCAGAGAGAAGTACTGCTTCAGTGGCATGGCTCTCTCCTCTGTTCATCTAGTTGTTTAGTCATCTAAGGTATAGTTACAGGCAAATTAGTTATCACAGATATCTTGCATGCCATTTTGCATGGCAGAAAATTATTCAAAGAAGGAAGGAATAAAAGTTTGAGGTCTATCCATTTTGTATTGCAATCTGTTTGTAATGGCTGTTTCAGGCAAAACTTGTCAATCCCTTGACATGCACTATTATCAGTTCAGCTATTATTAGTTCATCTATACTTTGATTAAGAATCTGTTTACAATGTATAGAATTAATTTATTGAAATCCAACCTAGAAATAGAGGCTGAAGGTTAGTGGACATTAAAAAGAATTTCTAAACAGGAAACTTAGCAATTCTGAAAATACTGAAAACACCTTGGGATTTACATTTAGTAATGTTCTGAAAAACAGTGAAGGATACAAGTCATGAGCAAAATCAGAGTGTTTCAAATGCTGCCTGATAGCAAGTTAGATACATTCTGGTAGGATTTGTTTCTCCTTAGTTTCTTTTTCTTAGCTAATGTTCGTGCAAAAATCCCATTAGCTTTAATGGCAAAACTCAAAACTACTCCCATGTTTTTCATCTGGCATAAGTATTTATTAAACTATCAATCTTCTTTGGGAACCAGCATTTACTCAAAATGACAGCAATACTTGGAATTTTAGCCTAAAAAAAGTCTTGTAAAAAATAAATAATTGAAAACAACCAGACAAAAAAAAAATTATTTTGTTCTGGTTTGGGTTTTGATTAGAGAAGAATGCATATCTGGAAAGGTATGCACTATAAGCAATGCTGCTGGATGTAGTATTAATTCAGATTGCTAAGTTAAGCATGTTTGCAAGGCCTGCAGGATCAAAAAATTGTTCAACATAGCTATTGTAAAAGATTGTGAAAGGTGGGGAAAAAATGTGGGGTCTAGATTTAGGTACCTGGCAGGGATTTTTTCCAAAACTGCTGCATGGTTAAACTAGAAATTTAAGAAAAGTAAATCACATTGAGCGATTGTGTTATGTATGGCTGGTTTGGATGGTTTTTTTTTCATCCATATTGCAAAATATCATCCAACTCCAAGCGTTATTCAAAAATGCTTAATGCAGGTTGTCCGGACTTTTTCAAAAAACCTGGCTCATGCACAGAGTGCACGACAAAGAACATTTTACTTCATCCAGCTGCCTCAACAAAGAAACAAACAGAAAATGTGCCGCTGAGGTTTGGTCAAAGCCTTTAAGGATGCGGTGCATCCTCCCGGGGTCTCCCCTCCGCGCCCGGTGCCGCCGTGCGGGCTCGGGAAACGCCAAAGCAGCGCCCGGGGAGCGAACGGGAGCGGCGGGGCAGTGCGAGCGGGGCGAGCTCCTCGCCCGGCACGGGGCCCGGACAGGACGGGCCGGCCCGGGATGGGGACGGCGGCAGGGTCGGGGACAGGATGGGGACAGGGCCAGCCCGGGCCGTGTCGCCGGGCAGGCGCGGGGCCCTGCTGCCCTCTGCCGCCCCGCCCCGGGAGCGCCACGGGCCCCTCCGCCCCGAGGGGTTCCGCAGGCTGCGGGAGATGCGGATGCTCCCTCAAGGGTCTCGCTGGCCTCGGTAAGATGGATTTCGAGACGGGCAAAGCCCACCTCCCGCTGCACGGGGAGCGATAGAGCTGCTGCGTCTGCTTGAAGATGGGGCTAAGTGAATCGGTTTTGGGTTCTTTCTGGGTTGGTTTGCTGGTTCAGAGCAGCAGGGCTGTTTTGCAGCAAGTATCCCAGTCTTCTTTGCCTATCACATTCAGTTTTGGCACTTGCAGAGGGTGGTTTTGGGGGGAATCTAACAGGATGTGCTCTTTTCTGGACAGACACTAAACAGGTACCAGTGCCTGACTGGGGCTGTAGCTGTACAAACCAGTTCTGTATGAATTTTAATTATTGCCAGGTCTGAAGACCCAAACTGCATTTAGTGTAGATGTAGGAGCCCCTTACTTACTTCTTTGATCTGAGCCGCTCCTTTTGTGCCAACAAACACAGCCAATCTGAAAAATGCCATGAAAAACAAAAGCGTTGCTCCAAACCGTCTTTCAAACTTATGAAGTAGGGACTCTCCCTCCTTAAACAATGCCCACGCAGGGAAGGAAAGCAAGAGTACAACAGGTACAGCTTTATGTGTATTTACAAACAAGTCACTGACTTCAGTTTGGATGTTCAGCAGGTTTGTTGGGTGATTCTGGTACCTATGCACCTGTAGACAGTACCTACAAACAGTGTCATATATGACAGCTATTCTGTAGGGCTGATATGCCCTATACTAGACATCAGCAGAACATTTTTTTTACATGTGTCATCCCCTCCATTTAATTGATGCACAGCTTTTCTATCATAAGGGATGGCATCGACGTGTTTATGCTACTTGTCAAACCAATGGCAGCATTTCTCACTGCTGCATTCTGTGTTAGAGACACTTGTTAGAGACACAAAGTCAAATGTGTCAATCAATACTCTTGTTCACACTATTACTGATATATTTGCCTAACTAAAAGCTTTTTTTTTTTCCCAGAAAAAAAAATGTTATTAAGGTTCAGGTTTGAAGGTAAACTCTGTTCTTATTTTTCGCATCAGTATATAAAGAGCTCAAATTCAGAAGAGTTGCTCTTGATCTATGTTGTGTCTGAGAACATCATGTCTCATGTAATTTCATGAATTATTAGCCTGAAGGTGTAGCTACTCTGGAAATCATCACCAACTCTATAGCTTTTTTTATGGCATTTCTGAAGGTGATCCAAAGATGAGTTTGTATCTTATGTAGCTTTATATGTACTGGCACAGATCCCCAGAATAATACAGCTGTGGTGGCAATGTACTGGCCCCCAAACCTATCAAGGAACTAGAGAAAACACACAGGTATTCATAGAAGAAAAAAAATTAGCTCATGCAGAGCTCCATACTACCACAGCTGGGCTGTGGATTCCCCAGAGGGACAAACTGAGGAGGTGTATCTCCATTTATTCTATGCCTTTTTGTAGAGCTACTGGAAGCCACATAGGCTCTCTCAGGAGTTGACCCTGGAATTCTATTTCAGTTGAAGGTCAAAGGAAAGAACCAATGAACTGTTGGGGATTTCATGTAGGGGAATAGTATTTGTAGGGGGAAAACCCCAAAACAAATCAACCTACCAACAAAACAATGCTGCTTCTCCTCTTTCCTGTATAAGTGATAGCAAAGGGACTGTGTGAGAGCATTGCAAAGATACTCTGAAGAGGTTTTACATGTGTGTGAGCCCGTGGATGGAAGGAAGCTGAAGCTAATGAATCAATAAATAGAATTTTCTGTAATTGTTCTTCTGTTCATAGCTATTGTATCTGTGCTGGCTGACTTCCCAAAGCGGCATGGCAGTTAGTGCTGAACTGGACACGTACTTGGTGTCGCTTTCCCGCGGTAGCATGTGGAAGAGATTAGATAAGCGAGGTGGCTCCTGCTGCGGGGAATTATTCACGCCTCGGAGCACTTGAAAGGTATGCTGATCCTCACACCTCCGTGTGAGCGCTGCCAGAAACAGTCCGGGGAAGCTGCTTTATCAGAAAGCAAATACACATGGGCATAGCCACATGGCTGGTCTGTACAAAATCGGTCCTTCGCTTCGGTTCTGCTGCGGCCCTCGGTAACCTCAGAGAAACCGGCAGCTGCGGTCGTGGTTATCTTTGATGGAGGTTCCTGACGATGGAAGTGGGGACCAAGAAATCCAAACTACACATAACTTTTTCAGCCGCGTGAAATTTTCTTTATTGGAAACTGTGTCGCGCGTGTACTTTACTCCTGTTGGGTTTGAGGTTTTGGTTGTTTGGCTTTTGGGTTTTTTTCCTATTTTCCGGTTTTGTTTTTTTTTTTTTTTTTTTTAATTTTGTTTTTGGGGTTTGTTTGTTTGGTTGTTGTTGTGGTTGGGTTTGTTTTGTTTTTTGAGGCTCAGTAAAACCACTCGAAAGAAAAACTAGCCTTTTAAGACATGTACATATCCCTGTCTGGGCGTCGCGGGGTAACACAGCCAAGAAACGNGGGCTGGAGAAGCGAAGGAGTTAAAGGGAGGCGCTTGGGAAATCTGATGCTAACGAAGCCCCAGGAATGTTGCACATTTCCATTCCCCTCCAGCTTTCGGAGGAGGTC
>VXAX01003793.1:4608-39381 GCA_013399835.1 Leptocoma aspasia
TGATCAGTTCCAAGAAAAAAGAAAAGCCACAGTCCGGGGAACTTCACTGCCTCAGCTAGCTAAAAACTAACTAAAAGCAAAGGAGGGCTGTCTCCTGCTGTCCCTGTTGCAGGCAGCACAGTCCAGGAGCAGGAATGTGGGGCAACAAGGGCAGTTTCTGAAAACAAACTGCTTACTTCTTCTTCCCCTGCTTCGCTCTCGAAACAAATCTTAAAGGTGCAAAACTTAATATCCAGCATAAACAGAACAGATGGCTGGGATACAAACATCATAAAGTCACCCTAGGATATCATTCTGGACAAACTGTCCAGCACACAGCTGGATCAGGTGATGGATGAGCAACTGGTCAGGCACAAAGGGTTACAGTGAATGGGGTGACATCAGACTGGTGACCTGTCACTGGAGGGTTTCACAGGGCTCCATGCTCAGCCCTGTGCTCTTCAACAGCTTCATAAATGGCTTGGACACTGGACTGGAAGGGTTACTAAGTAAGGTCACAGAAGATACAAAACTGGGAGGAACTGTCCACTCTCTTGGAGGCAGGGAGGACCTGCAGAGAGACCTTGACAAATGAGAGGACTGGGCAGACACCAATGACACGAAGTTCAGCAAGGGCAAGTGCTAGTTCTGCACCTGAGGTGGGGCAACCCTGGATGTAGAGACAGACTGGGAAAGGAGAGGCTGGAAAGCAGAAATGAGTGCAGGAAATGGACATGGGTGTCCTGGTCAATGACAAATTGAATCTAAGCCAGCGGTGCCCTGGCAGCCAGGAGGGCCCGCATATCCTGGGGGGCATCAGGAACAGCATTGCCAGCTGGGCAAGGGAGGGGACTGTCCTGCTCTGCTCTGGGCTGGGACAGCCTCATCTCGAGTGCTGGGGGCAGTTTTGGGTGCCACAAGACAAAAAAGACATTGAGCTGTTAGAGAGTGTCCAAAGGAGACCATGAGGAAGGTGAAGGGCCTTGAGGGGAAGCCGTGTGAGGAGTGGCTGAGGTCACTTGGTCTGTTCAGCCTGGAGAAGAGGAGACTGAGGGGACACCTCACTGCAGTTACAGCTTCCTTGTGAGAGGAAGTAGAGAGGCAGGCACTGATCTCTTCTCTGCAGTGACAGTGACAGGACACAAGGCAGTGGCCTAAAGTTCTGTCAGGGGACGTTTAGGTTGGATATTAGAAGAAGGTTCTCCAGCCAGAGGTTGGTTGGGCACTGGAAGAGGCTCCCCAGGGAAGTGGTCACAGGACCAGCCTGACAGAGTTCAAGAAATATTTGGGCAATGCTCTCAGGGATGTGGTGTGGCTCTTGGTGACTCCTGGTGCTGTGCAGGGCCAGGACTTAGATTCTGATGATCCCTGTGTTTCCCTTTCAGTGTGTCCTGTGATTCTGTGAAAGTGAAGAGTAACACTCTGCATAAATGTTACTGAATTTTAAAAATTCTTATTAGAAAATGTGGAAATAAAAATAAGGCAAAATAATTGATTTTCACATATGAAGTTGTCCCTAGAAATTAAAGTAATTTCAATTGTATCAAGATCCGAAAAGGAGCCTATGTCATTCAGCCATTAACTTTGAACAATTTCTGTCAAACAAGAAACAAAGCCATCTACTTAAAGCTTTACAGACTGTGTATTTATTCTAGTTTTCCACTGTAAATTGTAAGGAGACAGGTTTGAGCTCAGGTGAGTCTTTGAACTAAGTGATTTTTGGAAATCAGTCTCAATGCAGTAATGAAGTTTTCTTTTTCCCATCACCTCTACCAAAGAACTGACCTGGTACATGCTTAGATAGCACCATGCCTAGAAGAAAGTGATACAAGGCTGAACGAATGTTGCTCTAGTAAATGTAGCTTAAAATCCTCATTGTTCTAAATAGCCTCATGCCCTAGGGCAGTACATGTGATTCAAGACAGTAACTTGAAAGAATATCTCCTGATGTTACTCCCCCAAATCTTAAAAAATACAAATTTAAAAACAAAATCCCAGGACTTTCCAAAAATGTAACAAAAATCACAGCAAGGTCTTAATGAATATAGTGAAAATGAACTCTCTTCTATTTACTTTACATTATCTTATATATCTGCATAGCTCAAGAACTATGATAAGTCTGAGGTTCCAAAAGGAAGTAGGAGGCACATGCTTCAGGAGCATGTAGTTGTTTAGAATTCTCTAATTCCTTTGTAGTGTTTTGATAATTATTAAATTATTAAAGATTTTTTGCAAATGAGGTAGAATCTACTATAGCAGCAAGAAATTTCAATTGTAGTAATTTTGGGATCTTTCCGTCTAAGTACCAATCTTTACACATGAAAACAAACCTCTCTCTGTTATGTTTTGGTGACCTGTTCTTCAGTTCACTAGTTCCATTGGTTGATAAAGATGCCTCTTGCAGAAAGTTCCCATATACTCCAGCCTGTGCAGACACTAAACTGCTCAGCCAGCAAGATAAGGTAATCAAAAATGATAGTTTCTTGAGTCTGAATAAACATATCCTGCCTCTCAGGAGGGCTCTCAAGTTGGGCTCATTCCTATGCCAACTGTAGTCATGTAGTTTGTGGGTGGTTTGGGCAGAATAGCTGCAAGAGTGTAACGATTACTTTTCACACAATGTACCTTCAGCAGATCAAATTTGTGGAGAAAAATCCCTTTATATCTGGCTTGCTTGTGATTAAGAACACTTGCTGTTCTATTCTGTGTTACGTACCCAGCTGAATTAAAAACCAGTGTGTTGATACAGAAGTCAATATGGAGGCTTAAGTCTGAACACATCCATGTGTGATGGTTACTTGCAGTTAAAAACACAGTGTAGAAGCCAAAACCTTCTGATTCATATTACTTGAACAAGGCACACGGGGAGGATAGTCTTGTTTTGGAGGGAGAGAACTACTAAACCCACATATATAGAGATTGACAAATGTAGCACAAACAATAGAAGGCTCTCAGCATCGGGCTCTGGAAATAGCTGTGGCGCATACAGCTTATATGTGCATTAGGAGCGTGGCAGAGTGCATCCCAACAGATGCCACTGTGGCTCCAAAGAAGGGGCTCTTTGAACCCTTTTGTGGCCAAGAAGAGCAACGGTGTTCTGGTCACTGCTGGGGTGCACGTGATTGCTGTTCTTCTCCCTTGTGCCTTTTCCTGGTCATCTGCTGGGAATGGGAGGGCTCCTTCCAGTACCAGCTCCCTGCTCTCTCCTGCCATTTTTGTAGCTGGTCTCCATGGAAGCGTCACTCCAACAGCTCAGCCCCCTTGAACAGTCATGTCCTCCCCTCCTCCACCCTTCCCTTCCTGGATTGTGTAGAGTAGGTAGGACGGAGTAAGTCTGAAGGTGTACTGGAGTGCTATGGAACTTGCACTGGGCACACTCCTGTGCTCTTACCCGACTGCATGAGTTGGTTGCACTACTCTTCACATCTGCAAATATTCCATAGCCTGACAGCTTTCCAAATTGCAATTTGTTAAGTTAAGACAGTTTTCTCTTGTTTATGTAGAAAATTATGATAGAAAAATTTTAAACTCCTTCTATTTGTGCCTTGGGAAGGGGATGAGTGTGTGGCATTTATATGCCCTACAGGATTTGAGGATACAGAAATTCTGATGGAGTGAAATTCTGACTGGGTGAAGCATTCATTCTCAGTTTACTTTTAGCCCTCCAAGTTGCAGCATTACTATTACATGTTGCTTGGATAAAATTTGTATGCCCTTGAATACAAATCAGGAACTCCTTTATGGAAACTTATGGTAACACATTTAATTTAAAGCACTTGCACTTTGGTGGTGACAAAACTTTGGTATGAAAATTTAATCTTATAATTACTCCTGAGCCATGTAATTTTTATTAAAAAAAAAAAAAGCTGTAGTGTTACTAAAGACTTTTTACTCCCCTTCAAGTGCAAACTTCTTACTGTTTCAAATTTCACAGTGACTGTGATTTTTTAAAAATTATTGTTTATGGTTGAGTGTTTTTCAAAGACTGTATAGACAGTATGAACTCTAAAAGTTTTGTTTCAAGATACAGTATTTAAATCATACCTAAGTGAACTACTGAAAGAGGCAAATGCTTTAACAGTTTTTTGTTAATCAGACATGTTTGTCTGATATGGCAAAGATATTGAAGCTTGAGCTAATAAGAAGTTTAATGCTGGTTTTATCTCATTTTCATAGATCATTTAGTCTCATCTATGTCTATTTCATTTTCAGTTAAATTAGAATAATGATATGGAGCGGTTGTAAAGATGAATTACTGACATATTAGCAAGGTAATATTTAAGTAGCATGCCAGTATTTTCCTCAAAACTGAACGAAACATTTAAAAACCAGTATTTTATTCTTCTATTTTCTACTCCCAGCTCCCTGCGTATCTCTTGTTCGACGCGGTGCCTCAGTTTCCTCCGAATGTCCACCGGCTAGCACAGTAACTCAGCCCCGGAGGCACCGGTCTGAGTGGCCTTCCTCCAGCAGGCAGGCTTCCGAAGCCGCAAGGAGTGAAGGTACAGATGGCAGGTCCTCGCAGGACCGACCACGCTGTTGAGAATGTCGAGAGTGAAGGCAGACGAGGATAGAGGGAAGGACCACTGATTGGTAGCAGCAGGAAGGGTTTATTGGTGAGGCAGGGTAGAACTGGCGAAGCGGCAGGGTAGAGAGCTACCAAAGAGTGGCAACGAGGGAGGGGTTACATTGACTTATATAGGGTGATACAAAAAAAGGGGTGGAGGGACAACATATCCAATCGGGGATTCTTGAGGGAGGAGGCAAGGGATGGGTTACAATACTGTTGAACCAATGGGAAAAGAGGAGGGGAGTGGCTGGGCCACAGCAGGCACTGACATTCCAAGAAAGGGGAAACTGACATGGACTATTCTGGAACAATGGGAAGGGCTTGGGGAAGACTGACACAGAGGACCGCTGGGATGGGATGGGCTTCCAGGTGAAAAACAACTCTAAATATGGTAAGAACACGCCCAGGGAGGAAAGGATAGGGAAGACTGACGTGAGCCCTCAGGGAAAAGAGCGGGAAAACTAGGGACAAAAAAGTTTAAACCATTCCATAACATGGGGAAAACTGGAGCAAACCATTCAACAAACATAAGTGAAAATAGCGTAAATCATGAAACAAAACACACCACAACAGTTGTTGGAGCATGTGCATGTGTTTTTATGGGTTCTGTTCCAGCCAGAAGCTGTAATTTGATTGACAAATAATGCATCATTCTTAAACTTGCTATCTTCAGAAGATGTTCCCACAGCTTCTTGCCCCCACCCCGCATCTAGATTCTTTCACTTGATATAATGGCATTTTCTTACATTTCTTCAAAGTGAAGGTTGTTTATTCAGTAATTCTCTAACTACACACATGCTATGTGATTTAAAAAATGGATAAATGGATTTTCAAGACTCAGTCTGGCAAAAGAATTTGAAATATCTGTGTCAGACTCTGGGCTTTGATCTTTAATAGCTATATGACCTTTGTTTTTCGTGCATTTGCTTTGTATTCTGCTGTGAAATAGCTTTACTTCAGGTCTTCAAGAGCAAAACAGAAATTTCTTCAAAGAACCAGGCTTCTTATTAAACATTTCAGAGCATCCTCTTTCCCCAAATAACATGATCCCACAAGAAAAGGAGATAATTAAATTTATGAAAGTCTTGTGGTGAAATATGAAATTAGAGAAGCTTAATCACAGATTTTTTTTTTTTGTTAAAGCAGTGGCTGAAAGATGCTGCTGTTGAACATGATATTTTGCATACTGTCATATACCTTGCCCTTTCTGGAAAGGATCCCACCTAAGTCAGTGGTTTTGAGTTTTGATGTACTTGAAGGGTGACGTCAGGACCTCTACAAACATCAGCTTTTACCCACGTGACATGGGACTACAAAGGTTTGCTAGATAGGACACACTACTTTGTGCCCAAATGATTTTTTGAAATTAATATTTTTAACATTAAAATTAATTCTTTCTCAGTGCATTGAAAAACTGGGATTTTTTTGTGATAGCAGCTTTCTCCTGCTGATATTTTTTATTTTGTTATTTACTACTAATTGGTTGTGGTAATTCTCAGTGACGTATTGGCCTTCTCATGGTAGATCCAGCATGCAGGACAGAGTCCTAGATGACATTTCTCTACTCCTTATTATGCTGAAAGTGGCATTTTGGCTCCAGAGCACAAGATCTGGAAGAGGCTGGTGGTGGGTGTTGTATTTGTGTAAAACAAGCTGCAGTGAATAGAAAGTTGGAATTTTAGGTCAGAAGAAATAAGTGGTGCGAGAGCAGTAGTGGGTGGGGAAACTGCCTTTCTGGGCTCCTCAGCACTGCAAGCATGGCACGTTAGTGAAAAATCACAGTCCTTGTTCAACACACCCATCCATGGCATATGGCAACCTTATGAGAGGGCATTGCTGCAATGCAGCCTCTGCAAAAGGGTCTGAAGGCTTACAGCTGTGTTAAAATAAAGAGAGTTGTCAGGTTGTGCTTCCCCCAGGAAAATTTCAGGGTGTCGATGAATGGAGAGGACACATCAAGAGGGCTCCTTTGGCAAAGGAATTCATCTTGTTGGTGATGTGGGTTGAAATTGAAGGTGCTGCAGCTATGACTGCCACCGTCCTGATTTATACACTGTGGAGTGCACTGGAAAACATTCAAAGCTCAAATGCACTGCTCTTGCTAGAGCAAACATTTTGCAGTGTTGGAACAGATTCCCCTTCCTTGAGCTGCATACAAGGAAACCATCTGTGAAACACATTAACCTGGTTTATAAATTTTCTCTGCTCAAAGAAAACCCAATCTCAGTATTCTCAGCCTATCTACATCCTTATCAAGCCAATTGATATAAACTGGTCTGTTGATTCTTGGAGAACATAATGAACAGCAGGTACAGATTCAAAGAGGCAGATGGGCTTTTGTGCACTAGCACTGTATTCCTTCCAATCCTAAATATTCTGCTCTGAACTCTAGAAATCCGGAAGAGATTTGTTTCCTCAGACTCTTACTGGAGTCAGTAGGTATAGAGGGGCTCTCTTTAGGAATCAGTTCAAAGTTCATTATGTTTTCACATGAAATTTCCTGCAAATCTGATTTTTTTGAACTGTTCCCTATGAGGAAAGGATATTCTTTTTAGAAAGAGGAAAGGATTATCTTTTCATTCTGGCCTAGGATGACATGAGTTAACTCTGTATTTATGTATGTTTGTTTATTTATAAATACCTAGAAATTGTGATTGGGCCCACAAGTTGACTTAACAGTTCAAAGCAAAAACAAGGTCTGGATTTGTTCAAAGTTAGTGACGTGTAAGGAATTTCTCAGGCCTAAAGCTTCATCCTTGATTATAGTTGATATGGAACTTCACTTAAGATAAAAAATGAGGGGATGTGTTTAACTATAAAAGATTTTGGTTAATGGAGTTTAAAAGCAAACACAGATTGAATATTCATTGGAGAATCTACTAAGGAGAATGACATGAATCAGCTATGTGTTTTATTTTAAAATCCTTAATGTATTTTTCTTTTAGACAATAGATTTCTTCACAAAGAGAAAATGACAACAACATGTTAAGTCAACACCAGGAGGTCTGCATTTGTTTCTGCTGTGATGGAATAAGTGGCTCATGAAATAGGAGGAAACACTGAGTAAAGACAGAGTAAGCAGTTGTAGGAAAGAGAACTTGTTCCTGGTCCTGTCAAGTCAAGCCTCTATAGCCGTGGCCCCATGTGTGAATTGCTTCTGGATTATTTATTTTAAGTGGTCTTGCATTCTGAGTTCATAACATAGGTGTAATGACGTTGGTTTAATTCTTATCCTACATAGCTCACTGAAAATGGGCATATATGTATAACGGAAGACAACCTAAATTAAAAGAATTAATTATTTTTACAGAATTTATTACTGTGAGAATAATGCAATATGTACTAAAAAAGGTTGTCATGAAACAGTCATGGTATCTGCAAGACTGATGATCTTAGAATGGCAGACAACAGTTTTAATTGTTGTTAAAGGTCAGAAGAGGATAAAAAGGTCTGGAAATTTTAACTTTTGGAAACTGGGAGGTAAATTTAGGAATAAAACATTTTAGTGCATATGGGGTTGTGCTTCTCATAGAGAGTAAAATCTGTACAACATCCTGTCTTTTGCTCCACATCGCACAGTTATGAAGGTATAATGTGGACTGCTTGTAACTATATTAATAAAATTAAAATTTTGGGAAATTTGAAATTGTGTGCAATCCTATTCAAATATAACCATGTGGATCCATTTCTGGCAATTAGGAAATTCAGGTCAAAACAAAAATATCTGTTTACAGTTCTCTTACACACAGAATGAGAAGTTCAGATTTCTCTAAAGAAAGTTTTCAAAACAGAGACCAGAATTCAGCTATGAAAAGAATAGCACCTTAAAGATTAGGAAGAGCCAGCTGGTGTCAGCTGTAACGACTTTTTCTCCTTCAGGCTAGAACTTAATTCAAACTAAATTTCTTATACTTAGAATGCTTCATATGTATATAATTTCCTGTATTTATGTATATTTAATTTCTGCTTTCAGACATAGTAAAGTTCAAGAGCAAGAGTCAATCTTTTATTTGAAGTCAAGATTTATGTCAGAAAAATGACATTTTATATATATTTTCATCAAAACCAAGAGCAGTCAATAATTTGTCTAGGCTTAGGAGCATGAAATGTTCTTCAAGGTTAATGGTTTAGCCTATTAAAACTAATTTGCTTCCTTGTTTATAAAGTGGCAATCCATTAATGTGCTAAACAGTCTTACATAGTCTATAGTAAAGACCATATACTGAGTAGAAAAAAACCCAGCAGTATGATAAATGAAGGTCACTTGAAGCATTTTTTCCTAACTTGTCTTCTAATTTGGTTTTTGTATGTGAACTTAAGGTCCTATATCTGGAGCTTTTTCACACTTTTAATATATTTGCTTATATTTTATTAAGAAAGTGGAGAGAAAATTTCTAAAATTGGCCATTGTACAGAGCCGGCTTTAGCTAAAATTAGGAGAGGCAGCTGCCTATGGCTATTGGTTATCCGGGCCAGGCATGGTCCTGATGTCTGCATGATCTGTGCTGGAAGAAGAGAGGAAGAGTAACCTGTGCTGCCTTAGGAGTTAATTGCTGCTGGTTTTGCACTTTGGATGTCAAGGAATATGCTGGTGAATACCTGCACGACCCAAGACATCACAGTTCCCATTTCTGTCCCATTGATGGCAGCAGAAGCTGCTAGTGTTTAATTCAGGGTCTGTCCCCGTGTTTCCTGACCTGGTCTCCTCTTTTCTGTTCATGGTGGGAAGATGTTTGCTCTCTGCATCTCCCGTCATGGGTCTTCAGGCTGGGCATGCAGGGCCTGGGTAGTGTTTATCCAGAGGATGAGAATGTAGTCAATGTGGGAAGGTGGAGTTTTCAAAGAAAAACTGCAGAATGGATAAATAGGTCCTGTTTTCTTATGTCTTTGCTTGTGCTGTTCTATGTTATGGGAATACTCTTTGGTCTGGCTCTGCTGGTCCAAGAGTAAGGTCAGTTTTGTGGCCAAGAAGAGTAAGATAATGACTGGCTGGACTCTAATTAAGGTTGTGATGAATATTGCTTTTTGTGTTGGTAGCTGATATTGCAGCTAGTTTTGTCTTGCTATGATTATGTGAGAGAGTAGTCAGCAGGATAATATAAATAGAGGGGATAGGATTTAGTCAATGATAGTGTTTGGGGGGAGATAGTATGCCAGGAGTAGTCATTGTAGGCTGAGGGTGATGGTTGGGTGGTGGTCTTAGTTCAAAGGAATTTTGGGCAGTGGGATAAGAAGACTATGGGGAGGAATGTAATCATTGATTTTTAACATTATAGGAGGTCTAGGTTATGTAAGTAGTCAGAGCCATGGGTTGATGTAGAGGCAGTTAGTCTTGTAGGCCTGTGTCTAGTTTGCAGGCAGAGAATACTAATGTGAGTAGGATTATTAGGGTAGATGACGTTGCTTGGTGTCCAGTAAGCCATATTAATAGGGTACTAGTCCTCTTCTTGACCATAACAATGTATGATCTACTGGACAAGGTGACATTATCCAAGTAACCCTTGCCACATCATGCTTCTTCGTGACAATAGCAATCACAATAAAACTAGGACTAGTACCATTCCACTTATGATCCCAAGAGTGCTTCAAGACTCATCCCTAACCACTGGTTAATGAAATTTCCCCCAGTCACCATTCTCTTCCTAACATCTCACTCACTTAACACTACCAACTGCTATAGCCATCAGCCCAGCAGCCCTAGGAGGACAAATAGAACTAAAATAAACACAAATTTGGAAAATCCTAGCCTTATCATTTTGTCGTCCACTTAGGCTGAATAGCCATTATCATCGTGTATACACCAAAGCTCACCCTATTCACTTCCTTTCTGTACTCCCTAATAACCACCACTCAACACAACCAAGGCTTTACAACTATCAGCAATAATAGCCACACCTCTGTGGTTGTGACATACTCAGGTGGTTTGTGTGATCTAAGAACCCCCACCATAACAGTAAGGAATTCAGTCCCTGCATGACTAAAGTGGTTTTTGGACGAACCCTAAAGGTCAGTCAGGATAACTGACAGCTATGGTATCATAGTGTAATAATCAAAGAGGATTTGCAGATGTGCTTATATAAGAAATATAAGGAGAATTGTATAATGACCAAAGTAATGATAGTAATACCACTTTTTAAGAAAATACATTATGGTTGACTTTACTGAAAGGTTGTTTGCTGGCTTTTATTGATGGGGCTTTTAAAAGCATTAGTTAAAATATGGTGAATTAGTAAGAATAAACAGAAAAGAAAAAAGAGGGTGTTGCTGCCTATATCAAAGATACTATTACATGTGATAAAGAATGAAGTGTGCATGGATAGTTCTTATATATTGTCCTATTAATCTGAGAATAACTTACTCTTTACATATGTATTTGTAATATATAAGAAGAACTGCTTCCATTACATTTGATTTCAATGTGGGTGACATCTCAAATAGCCAGAAACTTCTTCAGAGTTCCTAAAAGTGATAGCATTGTTTTATTTCCTTAAAACTATTCCAGAAAAAGACCAGATTAGATATAGATAATTGTTAAAGTCAGATAGTAAAAGTACATAAGTTTGGATTGTTTATTTATTTATTTATTTCATTGCTTGGCTTTTTAGGGGCATTTAGACTCAGCAGATATTTCCAATTTATGTTTGGAGTGAAAGAAGCGAATGTTTCCTTCCAAGCTGGTGATCTTGAATTAAATGGAACATTTGGCATCTATAACAAAGAAAATATGAGAAGATGCTAAAGATAGGAATGTAAAATCATAGAATTAATTTAGGGTAGAAAAGATCTTGAAAGGTTATGTAGTCCAGCCTACTTCTTAAAGTGAGACTCACCTCAAAACTGGATCACATTTCTAAGGGTCTGAGTCAGTCCCAAAATTGAAAATTGAGTTAGGAATGAGGTTCAGCATTCAGGTAAAATGTACTGAGGAAAAAGGCAGCTGAAGGAGTGTTTGAAGGGCTCATAGCAGCTTGGAGTTTTTTTAATCAGAGATGCTGCTAATCATCCTTTTTAATCAGAGATGGTCTGATTTGTGTATATGGGGCTGAGAGGGAGAGCAGCAGATCGAAGAATTTGTCAGTCTTTGGTATTTTTTGCATCTCATGCTCTTAAATCCATAAATTTCATATACAGTTGTGAAAAGAGCAGGATTACATCTGTCAGCTGATGATAAAAAGATGATGCTGACAGCTTTTTATTAGGTTTATAATTAAATTGCATGTTTCAGGAAGATGTGGGAATCCTTTTTAAGTTTTCCATGTACAGCTACTAAACCATAGTGTAGTAAAGACAGAAGTGGTTACAAACATGAAAGAAAACACTCTTGGAAGCTGGACATCATATGAGGAGAATGTAAGTTCTGCAGTCCTGAGGGAAATCCTCTTTCTCTTGAAGCTGGAGGGATATACCTTGCAACTAACTCACCAGCTGCATGACGGGAAGATTTGTTTAGAAAAGAGACATAATCTTTCAACTGTAGAGGAGCATGAGGGTTAGAAAAGGTCTTCCTTTGCACTGTTTGGGCAGGGATCAGGTAAGTGATAGAGTGTTTTTTGGTAAAGTACTTCTCTACAGCAAGAGTGCTGTGGCTGGGACCATACATCACAGGACCAGGCCTCATGTGGAGCAGTGCCTACGAGGCTCAACTCAACCAAATCTGTGTTAAAACTCTATTTTTGCAGACAGGATTATGTTGCTGAATATGAATATGTTGAATAATAAATTTTGTTCTCTTCTTTCTAAGATGCTTCTGGTCCCAGAGCTTTCTTAAATGTGGGACTGTGGATCAGCAGGAAAAGTTTGCTCTGAATTTGTTCAGGATGGCAGGATGCAAAACATGCGAAAGTAAGTGATATCTAAACAGTAGGTAATTACACATCTTTAAAGATTTATTTGAAGGTGTTTGTAGGGTTTTTTTCTCACATTTCTGTCAGTGTGTTGGCCTTCCTTAGGAGTGTGTCATCCATTCTCACAAAGAGCCTGCTGGAGGCTGAAGTTACAGTTACTACTAGGAGGGATGGAAATTGATCTGCTTAAGACTGGAAACACTTCTCTGGAATTTATTGTATTCTATTTTGTTATTGTATATCTTAAAGCCTCAAGAAGTTAGGATCAATTCACATTTTTACAAGACCTTTGTTAATATATTGGTATCTTTGAAACTCAAATGGGCTTAGTAAGGAACAATTTGTCTTTGAAATATGCATTACAGAAGGTGTGTTTGTAATATGTTACCTAAAGCAATGAACTGTGAATCATCTTTAGGTAATGTCAAATATTCTACCTTAACTTCTAATAACAACTGCTCTCTTACTTTGTTCTATTTTTGCTGACACAGAGAATAAATGTTTTCCACAGAAGCGAGACTATTGATGGTGAGAGTAGTTGTTTCTTCAACTTTCAAAATTTGGACTCTTTTTGAGATTTCTTGTCTTTATTTCTGATTTTTAGCTCAAGTGATCTTCACTTTTGTTTAACAGTTTTAAAGCAAATGTTGCCTGTTAAACGAAAAAAAAATCTGTGTCACCCACCTCTATTGAACCAACAAGTTCAGTGCAGAATTGAAGCAGTGTCATGATTTAACCTCTCCCTCAATCCCTCACCAGCAGTATCAGGGAGGGAATTGCAAGGATGAAAGCTGGAAAATTCGTGGCTTGAGATATAGACAGTTTAATAGAGAAAACAAAATCCATATACACAAGCAAATCAAAACAAGGAATTAATTCAGTACTTCCCACAGGCGGGCCAGTGTTCAGCCATCTCCAGGAGAGCAGGGCCCCATCATGTGTCTTGTCCACTTGGATAGACAAATGCCATCACTCCAAATGTTCCCCCTTTCTCTTTCTTCCCCCTCACCTTTGTGTACATGATGTCACATGGTCTGGAAATCCCTTTGGTCAGTTGGGGTCACCTGTCCCAGCTGTGTCTCCTCCCAACCTCTCACATATCCCAAACTTCCTCACCAGCGCGGAAGTACAAGCAGCAGAAAAGGCCTTGGCTCTGTGTAAGCCCAGCTCAGCAATAACAAACACAACTCTATACTATCAACTCTGTGTTCAGCACTAATCCAAAATACAGCTCCATACCAGCCACTGGGAAGAAAATTAACTCTATCGCAGTTGAAGCCAGCACAAGCAGATAAAAAGTGGTTCAATTTTACACAAGCTTAATTAACGAGGACAACACAGGTATAATTACATAATAGAATGTAGGGTGTTATCAGTATTTATCACAAGGAAAGATCAAGGGCCCAGAGAAAAACACATTGAGAGAAAATGAAATGTACTTTTTATCTTTCCTTATCGTGCAATAATGTTGGCATTTGGCCCTGTCCTTCCTCAAGGTGAGTGCAACCTGCATTTGTTAGATTTGTTGAATAAAAAAATGTGAACTGCAGAGGCATGTATGATCTAATATGAAGGCTGGGTATGATAAACATGAACTTAAATGAAGTAGTCTAACTTTGTTATCAAAAGTTATCGTTATCAAAAATACTAATTCCTGTATGAACATAGAATAGTGTGTTGGCCTACTGCATATGAAATAAATGTCATTAAGAAACATGATCCCAATGACTAGGTTGCATAGCCTTATTAATTGTTTTTTACCATTTGGTGTTAAATTTTTATTTCTTATGGCATGAAAATAACATTTTTTGATATTGCAAAGTCTGGTCCTGAAAATGTAGCTGGATCAAAGTTATCTTTACAGATTTTATATATTTTTTCTTTGTTTCCCATGGTCTTGTGCTAAGAGGGAATATCTAACCTTAGTCTAACCTCCTGTTCTGTTTTCCTTTCTTTCCTCAGCTCTTTAGCAGGTGAACAGAATGGGCAGTGCATGTCTCATGAGCAGCTATTTAGTTATTTCTATATTAAGTGTATAGGTAATTATTACATAATATTCAAATGCGGGTTTAAAGAATGCTAATGCAGATCTTTAGAGTATTTGGGTGAATCTTGAACACCAGCAAATCTTATCAAAATTCCTAAAAGTTGAGGGGATATTGTCATCTCCATTTTATAAAGCTGTGACACAGAGGCAGTTGAGACTTCAGTGGCTGAGACACCCAATATGTTTTTTAGGGTGCTTAACATTATTTAACACTTAGCGTATATGAACAGCAATTAAATAGTGCCTTCAGTTGTAGGTTGGATTGCTTGGTTCTTCTTTAATTCAAACCTCAAAGAAAGACAACTTTAGAAAATTTGAAGTCTACAGTAAGGGATCAGCTAGCTAATAAATGTCTAGTATACTTGGAAATACTGTGTAAAACTTCATGATCAAGCAGGAAGAAAACTTCTAAGCTTCTAATCATCTAGATTTCTAATCTTCTAACTTTCTAACTAGAATCTCATTTTGTAATTTTGTAATTTTGTAAATTTACATCTAATTTTCATTATAGACAGGAATCTCTTTGCAGCATGACACTGTTTCTTTCACAGAATTGCTGAATCAGGGAGAGATTTAGTGCAAAAATAAAATACAGTCATGCCAGTATTTTATGGTCTCTTTCCAATTTGTCAGAGTTTTTGGAGCACAGAAGGGTTGAGACAGCCCAGACAAAGTGAAAATACAGATTATTTAAGACTTCTGTAAATTAAGATGTAAGAGCATACATAATGTGCTTGTAAGTTTGGAAAACTTGTAAACTGTAGCCTGGAGACAGCAGGGACAGCTGGGAAGAGCAGAAGTCAAAGTGGAGGTGATTTGAGAGCTATATGCTACATATATATCCCTGAAACTGACATTGTGGCACAGGCTGGTCTGTGAGTGTAAAGCAGGATTAGCTGCATGGATCAATCAGTGATTGAACAATTTAGGCTTGTCTGATTGATAATGCATGTGTGTCAACTTGAAAAAATACACCACAGATACATTTTTGCATTACACTGTGATTGCTTCTAATGTCTAATCTCTAATCATCTAATGTAAATAGGGAATAGCTCCACTGGTTTAGAAGCAGTAAAATGTTTAAAGGTTTTCCAAGGTGAGGGTCAGGCTCGGTGTCTTTATTCTATATGGAGCACTTGTTACATTACAGTTAAAGTATTTGAGTCTGTGAAAGTTTTTGTGAACATTCTTTCACTACTCCACCATAACATGATGATCCTCTCTTTTGTAAGTTGTGTTTCTGCAAATGAAACTCACTTGTTACTGATGCAATTTGAGAGTTTGTACTTCTCCCTGTGTACATCAGCATCTGGGAGAGGAGAATAAGGCTTTTGGGAAACCATCTCAGCATTTATCTGTTTAGAAATTCATCACATTCTGTGGCAAATGCAAATGCTTCTGTCTTATTAACTATTTACACTTGGAATACTCAATTATTTAGGAAAATAAACCATTTAGAGTGTAAATATTAAATAAGTTTTTATGTGGTAGCCATTAATTTGGCAATGCAGAAATGTGTACAGTTGTGTTTTGTTTTCTACCTGTGGATCTGTGTTGCTGAGTTGGACGTTTGTTTTTATGTGAGACATAGAACTTACCAGAGGTTTTGGACCTGGATGTTATTAATAAAAGACTTCATTTTATTTCAGACATGAAGAGAATACTAAATACTAATGTGCAGTGAAGTCCCTGTACTGCAACTACTATGCTTATAAAACTCCTGCTGAAGTTAAAGGAATCTTGAATTCCAGTTTTTGATTTGAGGGTTGATATTTAATTGTTCTCTGACTTGTTTAAAGTCAAGAATTTTAGGAGGTTGTCTTGATTTTGAAATCTACATTCTGTAGCAGATGAAATTATGGAAAATGTAGCTGGTTTTGAACAACCTGGCACTTGAGAGTTTTGTGCTTTGGTTCATAGCTTAATTTGTAATTAAACCAGGGTTATTTGTGAAACCAGTTGAAATAATAATTCTGGCTCAGAGATTTTAAGGGCATTTTGGTATGACGCTTTGACTCAGGCGCATAGCTGTAAAAGAGAAAAGTAGAAATTTAATGAAAAATTTAAGACAAGACAATGAGTAAAACATTTTATTATTTTGTGTACTGCACGGGACATTACAAAATGACAAAGCTCGTACTAAAAGGTGCAACATGAAAGTGTTAAATGAAGAATGAGTGTTAAATTATATCACACATTAAATGTTTAATTTACCTCATAAGTACAATATTTGCAAGTCCTTTAATTTTTTATGAGTTTTTGGCATAGTGTTACTGAAAGGGAAAGCCTGAATTAAGTTGGAGTACTTTTAAATAACATCCTCAAAAGCAAGAAAAACTAAGTAGTTTTTCTTGCTTTTGAGTAAGTAAGGATACCTTACTTGCAGGTTTCCCTCAACAGCTTTTGTTGATCCCAGAATCAAATGACAGAAAATGCTCAAGGCCTTATGTACACTACAAAAGCGAGGCACCATCATTGATGATGTAGCACAGGAACCTAACTGGTTTTCTTTGAACACAGCTGTCACTTGACCCTAATCATGGGGTAAAGTCCTCAATATCAGGCAGGGAAGAAAAGGTGTGGTAATATATTAGTTAAGTTTAGCTTTTGCGACAGATTTTAACGTTAAGTATACTGTAAAATTTTTAAGATGTGGCTTGAATTCAGTATAAATTAGTTGCCCATCTTTTAAGAACTCCTGTATTAATTAATTTATAGCTATGTCAGTTGAGAGTCTTTGCCCTGCACTGGGCTGACTGAGTGGTACATTCCCTTACTCTGCAGATTTTGTAACACTGGTTATTAGGGAGCTGTTCTAGCACAGAAGGATGAGGGAATTACTTCACCTTCCCCATCATGTGCCTTGCGTAAGAATACGTCAACAACAGGTAGAACCAGCCTGCTTAAAATCAGCAGGATTTTAATTTGGGGGATGTTCCTATGACACCAAAGCTGAAGTTCACATCTGATGTAACTGCCTTCCCACAAGGGCTTTATCAGCTAGAGCACACATGGTGTGTTTTCACTTGTGGACATTTTTAATCAATCAATGGCTGCCACAAAGATGAAATCTAGCCAAACAGGTCTGTGTCAAGCACATACTAGAGGTCTCTTCACTTTCTTAAATAGAGAAGGCCTCTATCTAAGTGATTTCCTAGGGAAAATGTTGCGTATGGTGGCTAGCACAGCTTAGGGAGGGATGAAGCACCTAAAAAGGGGTCTGAGCACTTTGGATATGCACATTTAGTGGAAATTCTGGGTTTGTTTCCTCCAAGAGAAAGCACTCTGGCTGCTCTGTGGTCTGGCCTGGCATTTGAAGATGCGGGTATTTACTTTGAAACTGCTTCCCTGCCCAATCCACAGCACTTGTGCAGATTCAGCCATAGTGCTTCGGGCTCCACGATGATGGGTTGGATGTGCATGCTGGGAGAGGCAGGCAGGATGGTTTACTTTCAAATTCCCATTGTGAATAAGTTGCACCGTGTCTTAATTGATGTTAGGGAAATTAATTATCAATAGTTTAATTTCAGATCTAATTGCAGGTTGGTCAAATAGTTTCTTGTTCCTTTTTTGTGGTATAAAAATGTTTATTATATGCATCATAAAACCCTACGTCATTTTTCTCTCTGCAGAGTGTAGCAGAATGTTTAGGAAAAGAGTCAGGATTCTCTTAGGTGTCACTGAGAAGAAATTAAGACAATTTAACAAGCTTATAAGGTCCATGTTGCAACACCTTTCTTTTGAGACCCACAGGAAACAAAATAGTAATTTTGCTATCATTGCATCCTTTAATACCTGGCCTGTATACTAGCCAAAACCTGGCCAGAAGTCCATTGCATATCGAGGAGGGAGTGATCCATGTAAGAGTTACCCTGAGTAGGTGCACTGTGCTGAATGCACAGCTGGGCCTTCAGGGCTGTGCTGAGTTGTACAACTTCCCTGGCTTCAGGATGAATGCAGCCAGCTCACTGAAATGGAGAAGTCTGTAGGCAGTTGCCACTGGCTACTAGTGACTACATCACTTTTGTGTCCCTGTCTGTATTCAACAGTGCAGCAAGAAGTTCTCATGTGAACGTCCTTCCTGCTTGACAACAGGAGGGGTGAATATAATTCCCGATAAGAAAATCCTATAATAGCTTGAATGATCCAAATTATGGCAATCTCTTTTAGAGATAGGGTCTGTACAGCATGCTGTGTGTGGTCCTGCAGTATTTGGGGCTCTCAGTATAGAATCAGAGAATCAAAGAGTGGTTTGAAGGGGCTTTAAAGATCATCTAGTTCCAACCCTTCTGCCATGGACAAGAATATTTTACATTAAACCAGGTCCTCAGAGCCCTATTCAACTTGGCCTTGAATACTTCCAAGAATAAGGTAGCCACAATTCCTCTAACAACCTGTTCCAGTGCTTTACCATTGCCACAGCTAAGTATTTCTTCCTAAAACCTACCTAAACCCACCCTCTTTCAGTTTAAAGCCATTCGTGTTGCTGTGTCACTGCAGGTCCTTGCAAAATTCTGTCTCTAGTTCTCCTGTGGCCTTCAAGCACTGGAAGGTGTTATAAGGTCTTCCTGGAGCCTTCTCTTCTCCGGGTTGAACAACCCCAATCCCTCAGGCTGTTTTCATAGGAGGGACATGTTAACCCTCTGATCATCTTCATGGCCCANTGCCACAGCTAAGTATTTCTTCCTAAAACCTACCTAAACCCACCCTCTTTCAGTTTAAAGCCATTCGTGTTGCTGTGTCACTGCAGGTCCTTGCAAAATTCTGTCTCTAGTTCTCCTGTGGCCTTCAAGCACTGGAAGGTGTTATAAGGTCTTCCTGGAGCCTTCTCTTCTCCGGGTTGAACAACCCCAATCCCTCAGGCTGTTTTCATAGGAGGGACATGTTAACCCTCTGATCATCTTCATGGCCCACCTCTGGACTCATTCTAAGTCCACATCCTTCTTATATTAGAGGCCAACGAGCTGGGTGCAGCACTCCAGGTGGGGTCTCACAAGGGCCAAGTAGAAGGGCAGAATCCCCTCCCTCTCCCTGCTGACCATGCTGCTTTTGAGACAGCCCAAGATATAGTTGGATTTCTGGGCTACTTGTGCCTATTGCTGGCTCATGTTGAGCTTTTTGCCCACCAACACTGCAAAATTTGTCTACCCAGGGCTGCTCTTGATCCATTCCCGGCCCAGCCTGTATTTGCTTTTGGGATTGTCCCAGTCCGGGTGCAGGACCTTGCACTTGAAGTTATTGAACTTCATGAGGTTTTCAGAAATGTACCTCTCAAGTTGTAAAGGTCCCTCTGGATGACATCCTGTCCCTGCAGTGTGTTGACAGTACCACACAGCTTGGTGCTGTTTGGGAACATCGCTGAGATCAGGGTTGATTCTGTTGTCCACACGGCTGACAAAGATGTTAAATAGCACTGATCCCAATGCCAAGCCCCGAGGTATGCCATTATGTTAATTATAGGGAATTTGTGAACAGTATTTATCAGTGCACATCAGATGTGCTAGCTAGAATGGCTGATGACTTCACTCTTCCCAAGAATTGGTGAATCTGTAGTTAAAAATTACAGTTAGATACCATTCTCCAAACAGCTAATTACCTCTAATAATTATTTAAAAGACCCATACAAGGATCTCATATAGGCAGGGACTTCCAGCTTGGACTTCCTGGTCCAAGCAAGGCTATTGCCAGCACTATATAAGATGAACTATGATTTTGCCTTTCTAACCTTGCATTGCCTTGTTGATCGAGGTGTACCCTAGCTGTGTTTATTCATTGCTACAGACAATCTGGCTACTTTTTATTTCTTTCAACTTGGAAATTGTATTGTAGCAATAAGGGAAAAGGGAAAAACAAACTCCCATGTGACTGGCTGCAAAAGCAGTGACAATCAGTCGATGGATAATTTACAATGACATTTTTGCAATTGCTCGTCAATGGTGCGAGTATATAGAGATTGGTAATACCAATTTACAGTGGAGGAAAGGATCAGACTTTTACAGTAGACTGTGCATGAAGACAAATTGATGCCACGCAACTGGGGCAAAAAAAGAGATTATATGGGTAGTACTAACTGATGTAATATTTAAAACCTGAATGAGAATTCTTGGGCTTGGTGATTGGGAAGCTTCAGCTGTAATTGTGTGGCTTTTTGACACCACTCATACAAAGGAGATAGAGAGATTAGAGAATGATCAGAAGAACAGCCAAGAAGCAAAACTGATAATTTTATGAAAAACAATGGAAGAAGAGTAGTTTAAACTAGAGGAGATAAAACTAATATGGAAGAGAAAATTTTTCAGGTACAAGCAGTTCTCTGCTAAAGTTAACGGCAATCAATGATTCTGACTATCAGTTAAAAGCTGGGTAGAAAGAAACTGGTTAGCTTGCTCTGAAGGAATTTAAGGTTGAATATCAGTTTTAGATGTGGTTACATTACAACATTATAGAATTAACACCAAAAGAGGATTTTAAGAGGGGATCAGCTAAAATCTGCCTGCTTCGTAAGATTATGCTTGAGATAAAGAGGGTTTTCATGCAATCTGAGTATAGTCACTTTTATGTGATTTCTCTGACTTTGGAATAAGGAACAATTTGAATGCCAAGCCAACACACGAGCTATACTGGAGCTTCCTCTTCACAGGTGTTTAAGTTTAGCATAAGACCTGGCACATCAGCTGGGAGTATGCCAAATTAGTTAATCTAATATGACTATAAAGAACCTTGTGATCCTTTCAACTTATCACATAACACTGAGTCTGGAAAATGTTCACTGAATTATATTTGGCTAAATTTTCTGGCAAAACTCTTGTTTGCGAAACTTCCGCCTCTTTGTGCCAGCTGACAACAGAAATAGCAATACAAAAGTGAATTTGTGTGCCCTTCTTCTACCAGTTTTGGATAATTTAAGGATCCATCTTTTGGATGAACTCATACAAACTGTTAGGTTTCATTTATTTTAATGCACTCACATGCAAATCTGAATACCTTGGTCTGAAGAGGCATTAAAATATTTTTCACACATGTGATAATAAGACACTGGGTCATCAAAGTGTCCTGGTGTGAGGATGCTGATTATGAAACCAGGGGTTTCATGCAGGAGCTTCATACTTCCTAACTGGCATTACAGGAACTTAATACAGGGTCAAGATTTACTTGTGCAATATTCATTGCTGTATTTGGAGCTCTGATCACAGCAATTGAAAAATAAATTAATTATGTACAAGATGTAGTTTTCCCCCTGGATAAATGGTGAGTTTAGAGATGTTATGTTTGTCTACTTTCAGTTTTGCTTTTCCACTTTGTGGAACAAGAGGATATGAGCACTAAACAGACCTGGTGTTCATGAGATATTTATGTTCATGAATACTTCCTTGTCTCTGTCTCTGGTGGCACCCTGCTAGGATGCACATGCTTTAGTATTACCATTTTTTAATTGATGTCAGAAGCACTAGCGCTCTTGCAGTTGGAATGGCTATGCAGTTTCTTCTTCTCTCTGTTTTGTCAGAAGCAATTTCTGACAGAAAATGTCAGAATGTCAGCAATTTCTGACAGAAAAATTCAGAAGCAATTTTAAGAATATATAGTTTATTGGTATTTGTGACTTTGGAAGACAAAGAAAGCAAAAGGACAATTTCACGTCCTAACAAATTGTTTGTCTGTCCTTGTTTCCAGAGCAAACTTTTAGATTTCTCAGTCCCAACAAAATATATTACTGCTTTAAAAACCAAATATTTGGGAATAAATAAAATTTTGGCTTCATTATTTGGCTTTTGCCTTTCCATATTTGAGATGCTTTATTAAGCTGCTTTGCAAATATTAACTTAGAGCACGTAGAAGAAAAAAGAACTGGATAGGTGAGTGTGCTGTTGGTTATCAATTTATCAGCTATTCATGCCTGCATGACTGGATATTTGCACTTACCATGACAGTGGATGTCTGTCAGCCATGTGCAGCTGAGATGCTGAGGGGTAATTCAAACTTTAGGTTTGAATTTTTGATCAGTTTTTGTAAAGAAAGATAGAGATTTTCCAAGCAGTCCTGGATTTGTGGAATGTCTCCAGATAATATCAAAATGATCAGTTAGGATTTCAATAATTTGAAGTTGCTTATTAAAAGAAACACAGGCCAGGAAATGAAGCTACTTGTCACTTAGAACTATGAGAAAATTGCAAGTGAATATATTATCCACCAGAGAAAAAAAGTTATTTGTCTGAAGGTTAAAATTTTGACCTTCATTATTAAGATTTAGGAATCAAAGAAACTATGATAATTGAATTTCTACCTTAAATATTATTCCCAGAGATGAAGAAAAGTTTACTCATGGGCAACCAATTAGCCACAATGCAGTTTTGGCACAGTACAAAACCAGCTTGTTCCAATTTGCTTTTTGTAGTGGTGTAAGAGGTTGATTTGATAACCGCAAAGAATATATGTTGCACTATAAAAATGCAAGTTTTTCTTCATCTAGCTCCCTGTCACTGTAGTGAGGTACTCTCGTGCAGATTTTTTTTCCGTGTAAATGGCAAAGGAAATCTCATTTTCTAAATGAAGCATAGAGGGGTAGTTGGGTGGTTTTGTGCATTCCAAAATGCATACTTTTCCTCATGCATTTTCTGTACATGTAAGAGCACAATGTAGAAGTTGGAACAGTCCAACAAGACTGAATACCATCTCATTTTTTCTCAGTGTATTTCTTAAAAATATTCATTCAATGTTAGCTTTTTAAACCCTCTGTTGATGTAAGTGTTCATTCCTGAATTAAGAGTTGTGCTTCAGAAATCTTGCATCCATTTATTTATGAAGAGGAAACTTGGTAATTGCTAATGGCACAGAAGTACTGAACTGTGGCATAGGTGATATGGGTCTGATTCTCAGCTGTACTGCAGTCTTGTTTTTTGACCTGGCAATGATTGTCCTCCAGCTCCTACCAATTGCTGTGGGAGGTAAACTGCTGATTACTGCATCTCTCCATGTGGATGTAGGAGATGGACCACAGGGAGGAACAGGAATGGAGGAAGGGAGCATGCCTGTGGTCACCACAGACAAAATGGGGATAATGCAATTGCTGTATTATATTCTTTCTGTATTATATCCCATTTATAACTTGGAGCAATTTACTTGGAGCAAAGTAAAGTCTCCGGAGCAGCATTGTACTTTTTACTGTCTTGTACTTGCTCTTCAACACCAGATTGCAAGGCAGCAATACCACTTTAGTGCTGGCCAGAGCTCCTGATGAGTTCTGTAATGTGAACAGTAGCAGTCAGAGTAGGAAGGAAACAACGCTCTGCAAACTGGGGGTAAAATGGCACTCTAAAACTTAAAGGAACTATAAAAAACCCCACTCAGTAGGAAAAAAAACCCAACAAACCCAAACAACAAAACCATTACTTCTTTTTCTGAAGTCAAGTGTTTCTAGAGTTTTCTGTAGCATTTTTTATAGTTTCATCAATCAAGTGCAAGAGAAATAAGAGCACTCCCTCTTGGCAAAATGGGAAATGAGAATTAACACGGCAGCTCTCTTGGGTCCCCCAGTTTTAATTTTCTTTCTACATATTGTGATCACTTATGAATTAGTTGGACACTCATTTTGAAGTCCAGTGGATAGCTAATTTTTGTGCAGTGTATCATCAGCAAATGATTCCTATGAATAGTTGCTTGTAATTTTCTGATTTAATAGAGATATTTTTTTATTCAGGCTTTCTGCCTGACTCTGAAGTTGACAACATTTTTCTGTCACAGAAATATTTGTGCAAGGGTAATTTCAGTCTTGAAAGGAAAAAGTTGTAGGTAGCCATAATGTAGGTAGCAGAACTAGGTCACTATTTCTGAGAGAAATGACTGGAGCATTTTATTTAACTTCTATTCAAAAGAACTTGATGGGTTATCCCATCACCACTGAATGATAGCTGTACTGACACTCAGAGGTTTCTATCGAAGTTTGAAAAGGAAACATCTTCCTTCATCTTTCTCTTCATCACAGCTGTTTTTTTCAATGTAGGGTGTACAAACAAAGCATTCTTATTTGTTCAGTTTATGCAAACAGATGGATTTAATTCCTGTTTAAGAAATAGTCCAGGAATGAACTGGGATTTTTCTCTGTTTCATAGTAAGACATAATGAGATAAGAGTAGGATCCCCTTGGGAAGGGACATTCACAAGGAATGGGTTCTAAATAGGGATTGCAGGGGATAGAGTAGGAAAGGAAGATATGTTCTGGAAGAAAGATTTGGGCAGCAGACAAATGGTGCTGTGTCTTGACAGTGAGATTTTGAAAATATTAGTCTGTTAGGTAAATGTATCTTGGGGCTTGTGGACAGGTAACAGCTGGTCTCTGTGCAGGATCACTCCATAAACTCACTTGTGATTTACTTTTTCCAGTCACTTCTGTTTCATCTCTTGGAAAGAGCACATACTGTGGTAACAGAACATATGTGTGTTTAACCTTGTGGATGTGGCTGAAATCTGTCTGCGTGCTGCTAGCTTTAGTTTAAATAGTCACTATTAATTAAGAGAGCTGTAGTCTTCAATGCTGTGGCTAGAGATGATGTTGCTGTTAGCTCTAGTTGGCAAAGACATCTGCTCTGAGAATTTAGTGCTGCAGGATTCCTTCAGAACTGGAGATTAAAAATATTTTCTAGAACCACTTGATTTTTTCAACTTGTTCATTGCTTTGAAAATTTATCCAATAAGATGTATTTAAACACCTCTGTTTTAAAGACCATATGTGTTTTTATTTTTCTGATATTTCTTCTTGTACCTTACATTTGCAGTCAGAAGTATTGATGATGAGTGCAGGCGAGCTGTTTACTAGAAGCTAAACAACAGCTTTTAGATGTCTTCAATTTTTTTTCAATCTTTTATTGAAGACCATCAAAGTCTATGCATGGAGTTAAGGTATCCTAATAAGATTTCTTGAAGTGGCTTTAGTCCTCCTGGGCTGGAAACAGCTTACCAGTATATTTAGGGATTCATAATGAAAAATGCGGTAGTTGCAGCAATTTCAGTAATTGTTAGACTTTGCACTGGTCTAATATTTTCTGAGTGGTTCTTGGTAACTGTAATTGAAGCCAATTGGTAAGGTAATTTAGGCAAAGCGATTTTGTTTCCTGGACGAGTATTGTCACTATTTGCTGCAAGCCATGAAGCTATTCTTCTAGTTGATGAGAAAGCTCTCTGTGTCTCAGGTAGTTTTTAGTGAGGAAAAGTGGTCAAATTCCATTCCAGTATGCATCTCACATCAAATAAGATATATGCAGGTAACCTTATGAAAGTCACTTTCCTTTTCTTTTTGTGTCTTCGGCTAAATGTTTTTCTCCCTCCAGGTCACAGCACTCTACTCAGACATATTGATTTCTGAACAGGTAAAAGCAAATACATATGAGGATAACTGTGTTTTTTTAAGGCAGAAAGCTGATAGTAGATTTTTATTATACTAAAGAACAGGAAAATCTGTTATTTGCAGAAAACCAGTAATGTGAGTGTCATCTTTTTTCAAAAGACATATAAAGGGAATAAATGAAGGCTAAATGCTTTAATTTTAGCTAACAGCAGTTTGCTCTTTTTGTTTTTATGGGTGGGGCTGAAACGGAACTCTCCTGTATCTTCCTGAATTTTAGACTTTTAACAGTATCACAATTTTAAAGCCATAAGAGGAAACTACTGTGTTTCAGGCAGATACTGAGCTGTGTTTTCACACAGCTAATTTTCTTATGGTAACTATATAGTGGTTATTAAACTGGTCAATTTGTAAATATTCACAGTAAATTCTTTAAGTAATTAAGTGTTTCAAATACAGCTGGATCGCTGTTCTGATAATCTAGCTGTTTGCTCATACATTGTATTTTTATATTATATCAGTACCCTGAAATATGTTTATGGTTAGATATATGTGAGTTCTGAGCAATTGCAGCATTATGCTTATGGGAACACTGGCTGGCAGTGGTCTAAGGGACTGTAAAACCCATCGTGTTCATGCAGAGAAAATGAGCAGAGCCTTGAACCAAATGAGTTCTCTTGTACACAGAACAGCGTTTCACTCTGTCTTGTGCCAGGCTAGTGCTTTGCTGCATTATCCTTGGGGGTATTCCCCTTCTGCACTTGAGAAGGCAACTCAGGATCTTACACATTTTGTTGTGTGTGAGAATTGCATTCTCTTCCAGCTTGTGTATCAAACCTCTGTAGCTCTTTAAAGTAGTACGGATACAGATCTTCTATAAACAAGAACTGTTTCCAAGCCAAAATGAATAAACAGAACTGCAAAGTGATTGTAGTGCAGCTCCACTGATTTTATGTATAATGGATCCTGACTAAGATATCTTCGTCTCTGTCCACAAGTGGCAATCCCTTTGGCTTTTTAAGTGTCTGGGTAAGGCAAACTGCCCAGCATGGTCAGCTTCACAGAATAAAATTTTAGGTCTGTCAGTGTTGTTTGGTTATTATACATAACCAAACTACACAGTGTGCCTATGTTCCCAGCTGTCTTCAATCATCCAATGGAACTATGACTGGGATGGTTTTTAATTTAATCCATGGCTAAAAAACTTATTCCTTTTTCTGTGTTGTTGATATTTTGGTATCAAGATGCCTTTAGTACATCTCAGACTGGATATTGCAGTGTCTATGAGGCTGGACATATCAATCATTCATAGAAGAAAAAGATTATCGAGAATTGGAAAGAATCCACAAGCATCAGCAAAATTCAACTGATGTTTTTGAACAGGATAACCCCAAGAGTCACACCATGTGCTCATGAGCACTGTCCAAAATATTCTTGAACTCTGTCAGGCTTGGTGTTGTGACCACTTCCCTGGAAAGCCTGTTCCAATGTCCAACCAACCTCTTAAGAATATTTGAATGATTAAGAATGTTTTTCTAATACCCAGCCTAAACCTCCCCTGACAGAGCTTCAGGCCATTCCCTTGTGTCTTGTCGCTGCTACCACAGTGAAGAAATCAGTGCCTGCTCCTTCTTTTCCCCTCACAAGGTTGTTGTAACTTCAGTGAAGTCTGCTTCCCCTCAAGGCCCTTCACCTTCCTCATGGCCTCCTCTGGACACTCTCTAACAGCTCAATGTCTTTTTTGTGTCGTGTCACCCAGAACTGCCCCCAGCACTCGAGGTGAGGCTGTCCCAGTGCAGAGCAGAGCAGGACAGTCCCCTCCCTTGCCCAGCTGGCAATGCTGTCCCTGATGCCCCCCAGGACACGGGGGCCCTTCTGGTGGCCAGGGCCCCGCTGGCTCATGTTCAACTTGTCATTGACCAGGAACCTCAAGTCCCGTTCTGCAGTGCTGCTCTCCAGCCTCTCCTTTCCCAGTCTGTCCACACATTTGCTCTGTCACAGGTGCAGAATTGTTGCCCCTGTTAAAATTCATATGGCTGGTGATTGTCTATCCCTTTAATCTTTGTAGGTCTCTTTGCAAGGCCTTTCTGTTTTTGAAGGAGACAGAAACTTCTCCTGATTTACTATAATCAGCAAATTTAGGATAGGATACCTTCACAAGGCTTATGTTCTTGAATCTGTTCCAAAGAATTTGAATCAATTAGGAAATATCCCTAACTGCAGAGGTGGGTTGTCTGCTTGTGTTCTTTTACAGTAGACTGTGACAGAGTTAGCTTCATGGAAAATGGTTGAGTAGTAGGCAGAGTAATAATGTCTCTGCTGAACCTCCTTTTCTTTAGTCTAAACAACCCCAGCTCCCTCAGCCACTCCTCATAGGACTTTGTAAAACAACTGTAGGAGACATATTTTGAGAATTAGACTGTATACAGTCTAATTAAGAAAGTCTATATTAAGAAAGGTAGTTATAAAATTTTCATTTTATGAAAAGGAATTGCATACTCAAGGGACCTTTTTGATCCAATTTCCCAAACATTAACACTCTACCAATGATCATGATCTACCTCTAAAAACATCTGTAGTTAGATAACTCAACATATAATGTCTATAAATTTGAGATACCCAGTTATATCAATATAGTATATAGATATTAATATATATAGTTATATATTTTAATGGTAGCTACTACTGCCTTCTTTTTTGGTTTTGATACTTTCTCTCCTGGATCAATACAAGAGACGCTGTGACAATGGTAGTGAAAACTTTTGATTTTGAATGAGCAAGAAGACGAGATTTAAAACACTGAACGGAATGGGGACAAGTTGAAAATAAAAGAAGGCAGCTGTGGTCAGGAAGAGCAAAATATACTTACTGTGCCTGCTGTAAATGAAATCCTTTAAATAAGTAACATTTTACTCTTCTCTGAGGCATATAAAATATACACGTGAAAAAATGTCTAGGTCCACTTCAGTACTACTGTGTAAGAATCTCATGTTTTAGAGTCAGACTGGACAGCTAGAACAAGTAGCCTGAGATTTACAGGCCAAGTCTGAAATGCAGTTCTGGATTCCCAATTTGGTCTATTACTAAAGGAAAACATTGCTGAAATTTAGATGTGATGAGAACCTGGCTTTTGATACTGAGGAAATTCAAGTTTATATCTAATACAAACAGATCAAACTATCATAGTGAGCATTCATAGAAGAGTGTTGTCAAAAAACCTTTGAAACTAATATGGAGAGGGCAGTTTCTTTGTGGCCACTGTTGGTGGATCTGTTCCATCTTAATCTATTAATGATGGCCCAATTTAAATATGACAAGTAAGCAGAAATGGAAATTAATGAGAAACAAATTAGGAACAGATAGGAGGAAATGGTTTCTCATGCAGAAAACACTAAGCTTTTGTAATGACCACAGGGGTGGGGCTGTTGTGGAGGTAATTTAAAAGGAAAGAATAATGGATTATGTTACAACTTCCATGTGCTAAAAATCTGCAATTACATTGTGTGGTCTTTCCTCAGTATCTTATCCCATGCTTTCTTTTAGGTTGCTGTCTCTGCATCTCCCTTCTTTTACAGTGCTGTCCCTTATGTTGGAGAGAGACAGCAGACTGCTCACTAACAAAATGGTGCCAGAGATATGGCCTCCACTGCCAAACAGTCCTGTTTCTTTTTCTGAGAGAAAAGGAAATTATGGGAAAGCTGCTAAAAGAAGAGTCTTATTCTTGGCCTAGGACTCTGAAATACATTTGAGTTGCATTTGGAATTTACTGAGTGAGCCATAACAAAAGAGAGAGAAGTATGATCCTGCTCAGTCAGGTTATGAGATCCAGGTTATTTTACCATGGCAAAATATTGAATCATAGATGAAATGAAAAGTTTTTTGCCATTACTCTGCCAATTCATTTTGAACAGTGTTGCCTGTTACACTGCAGGAGTTTTCTCAAATACCTTTAACTTAATTTTTCGCACTTCATAATTCAGTTCCATAAATTGTATGGAAATACAGACTCGCAGGAGCTCATTGTGGAGTCAGTTTCTTGTACATCCGAGCAAATTATGAAATCAATTAGGAGCCAGAAGGGAATCTGCAACACTGTAGATAAAGCAAATGGCAAAGCTAACATATGGATTCTTTGCATTTCTAATTTGTTCTTTCTACTAACACGTAGTACATGAGTTTGTGGAGAGGTAGAATCAATTGTGATAAATAATGTAATTATATACATGAAAGGTTTATAATGAACAAGAAACACAGCTGCTATTTGCAGATTTCCTCTTTTAGAAAACTAGTATTTTCCAGTATTATTTAGAAAATGCTGCTGTGATTCAACACAGAGGTGTTCCTGTGAGCAAAACCTAATGTTCTACTGCACTTGTAAATCACTGTTGAAGCAATGAAATAGAGAAAGCAAATGAAGAACTTCTTTTGTCATTGAAATGTAATCTCTAAGCAGGCTGCTTCAAGTTGATTATTAGATGTTCTGATCAGCATCTGGGGAAAGACAAAAAGCAGCTTGGCTTTTTGTTCCTGGGAATGTCCTGTTCAGGACATTCCTGTTCAGGAACTGGAATGCAGCTGCTTGTTTGGGCTCTGTGTCATTAATCTCAGGTGAAAATCAAGTAATGTTTAAAACATTTCAGTTTCTTGAACATTTTCAATTCATTTCCTAAATGCTACCCCTGCTATGTGACCTTGCAACTACATACAAAGATAAATCTTTCAAATTATTCAAATTCCTAGGATGATTATTTTGCACTCACATACTTATTTTTCAAATGCTTTTAGAATGTGATTTCTTAAGAGTTTTATGGTTATAAAATATAACCCCATTTTCTGGCCAGATGCTTTCATATATACTTGGGTTAAAATGAGAATCACTTTTCAAGATTCATCATAAAGCAGCTAAAATAGGGACTACAGTAGAGAAAACTTATTCCCTGTTAAATTTAAGGCAGTTTTATTTATGAAAGTCCTGATGATTATGAAGCATAGTGGGATTTTTTTTTTCTGTTTAAGCAACAGAGATGATGGTGGTGTATTGCTATGCCACCTACATTTGACAAGGCAGTGGGCTGTCTTGTTTAAAGTAATCAGGTGTTCTCAAAGCTCCCTGGCTTGGTAAGGACTGTTACTGCAGATCCCTGATTATTGTGAAAGGTTGTATAACAGTGGTTACAAAGTAGTTACAGAAACCCTTGTGGTCTTCAAAAATAATTCTTTTCTTGGCTGCATTTCAATTTATGATATGGTAAGTGAAATTACATCATACTTCCATCAGTTTGGCAAAACCATAATTTTTGTACCAGTTGTGATAATTTTAGGCATATTGCCTGCCAGAGGTTGCTGACTGCAGGTTAAGATGACCCTGCTGCGGGTCAGGATGGGATTAGGTGCTATTATGTTTGAGCTTTGCAGAGAAGATGTGGAAGGCAGTGCATTGTGTGGTGGCTGTAATGATCTGAGGGGATCAAACAGGAAGCAGAGAGACCTCTTCTGACCAATTTCCTCCTCATATCTTCCTGAAAGTTCTGGAGGTTCTTCCAGGAGTTAATGGAGTTGGAGTTTTGTTGTAATAATTTTCATAGAATCCTTTAGTTTGGAAAAGACCTCTGTTGAGTCCAACATTTACCTGATCACCACCTTGTCACCTAGACCATGGCACTAAGTCCAATCATTTCTTGAACACCTTCAGGGTTGGTAGCTCCACCACTGCCCTGGATGCCCCTTTCAGTGCTTAACCACCCTCTTTGTGAATAGATTTGTATTGATGTCCCTTTATTTAATGGAAAATTAAGATCTTCTGAACATCTCTTGATGTCCCATTTTGTCTTATGGAAGACATCCAGCTCAGTGAAAGTGTTTTACTTAACATAAGATCTGAATGATTGACTAGGTGTCACTTAGGATTGTCATTCAAGTGCTAGCAATATGAAAGAGGTAGAGGTAAGACAGAAGTAAACTTATTTGCTTATATGGATCAATTGGCAGACTAAATTGGCAACAGACTAAAAATTAGCTTGGTCATTACATGTCTGATTGTGCTTTTTAAGCCTGCTTCCCCACAATAGAAGAAATAGTATGTGATGGAAAGAAAGAATATATGGCAACTACAAGAAAGGTGTGAAACATGACCTTTTCTTTAGGATGACAAAGCCCAGGAGACATTGGTGGATATACATATCCACAAATCTTAATGTAGTCAAAGAGTAAGGTGGCCAGTCAATTACAGAAAGTCAAGTATTTACCTACTGGTTACTCTATTTAAGTAAATGTATTATTAAAGATTTTTTTTTTTAAAACTCAACATTCTAAGCAGACTGTTAACTTTGGCAATTAACAAAATTAAGGTATTTAAAAGAAGTAGCAACATCCACTATAAGATTGGTAGTAATGAAGTATTGTTTGTTTGCTGAAGCTCACTGTGTGCATGTTAAATTGTCTGTCAGTTCAAAATCAAGACAGATGATGTCCTGTATTTTCAAGCATTTCTGGATGATAAAGATAAACTGTTGTAGATTGAGACCACACTTTATGAACAAAATAGTGGTTACTTGCCATAACTTAAAAAATGAGAATCCATCTTAAATGAAGAGTTTTTTCTCTGCAAAAATGTCAACATTTATGAAGCATCAAACATAATCAATTTTTGAAGACTTAAAAATCAAGGACAGATTCATAAAGAATTTTGAAGAGAAGTAAGAATATATTTGCTATGGAGAATTGTTTCCCTGAAGAAAGTTAATGTTTTCAGACCACTTTTAATGGCATGCCAGGTACTGTCTTGGCATATTAAAGTCAAATTTTTAATATGAAATAGTCTGGTTACATAATCATTCCTGTCCTAGGCTTAAGAATTCCATTCTAAAAATGCTTATGTGCAAAAACATTTTGGCATGAAGAAAAATCTTTCAATGTGAAAAAAGAGTAATTGTATAAAGAAAACCTTTGTAAAGATTATATAGGAAAATATTTTTTTTCTAATTGGAATTCTGTAAAGACTTCCTTCAGGTATATTTAACAGCTTAAGTTAACATATTTAACAGCTTTTTTTTTAGGAGCCAGGAGTAAGTCTAACTTCACTGTCTCACCCGCCAGCAATTTCACCTTTGATTTTAGCAGCATCAGAATATGATGCTCCTGAATGCTTTTAAAACTTTGAAACTATATTCCTGATTGTATCACCGAACAATTTTTTTCTCTTTATTTTGGTTTATTGAAGCCTGTGAACCTATTGCTGTTTCAGAGTCTAGTGGGGTAACCTACGTGAAAAATCATGCAAATGACTCCTTGTACTTCTAACAAGTACAAAGAATGAATTATATTTAAGTTCCCAGATTCACTGTATTAGAGTTACTTTCTAAGTCCCACTCAGTAGTCAGAGTCTGGCTCTGGATGAAGGGATTTTATGAGTAAACTGTGTTGCCCCTTTTCCTGACTGACAGCCGGAATTGCCAAAAACATCCTTTGTTCCCACTGTTTGTCAGGTGGCATTGTCACTTTTTATTTCAATGTACTAGGGTTAAATGATGGAAACTTGGAAAATAAAATATTTGTATTTTCATTTGGAAAGGAACTTTCCAACAGTATTTTCAGTTGGAAGGAAGATTTGGCAATGTGCATTTCTGTACATTTTCTAAAAAATAGATTCATAACCACAGATTAAAGAAGGTTAATATCAAATTGCTGAAAAACTATGTTTCAAGGAAGCAGTGAACTATTTTGTCTGTGCGTATTTTTTATGGTTTTCCAAAGCTGTTCTCACATGGATCAGCTGCCTTTATTTTCAATTTCTTGTTGGTTTTCTTTCAGTGTTGCTGCATGAACAGTTCAAATGCACTATGTAATGATTCTTTGCAGAGGTGTTTTGAAACCCATATTCATAGAACTTCTTCCCATTAATTTATTTAGATATATATAGAGATATATAGAGATATATATAATTTTTCAAAGCTGATAAATTCCATTTTCCATCTCACTGTGGGGCTCCTCAGATTTGAGGGGTGGCCAGCTTATAGAAGTGACCTGTGTCTTGTACCTAAAGCTTGCATGGAATTGGCAGTTCAGCCCCATTTTCTCAGCCCAAAACCCATGGGAAGGAGCAGGTAGCTGCAGTGGCTGGTGAATTGGCAGCCATGCTCTTGCTTTTCCTCTGTCTCCCTTCCTGATGTGCACCAGGAGTACAGCACATGGTTGATTTTACCCTCTGTGTGCCACTGCCAGAGCCATCTAAGTTCCAAACAGGGAGATCAGCTCCTAAGGGCAGCAGTACTTTATACTCATTGTAATTTAAGATCTTCGTCACCAAACTTCTCCTTACAAGCTGTCTAGCAGTGGGAGCATAGAACAAGCTGCATGGGATGTTCCAGAAATTATTTAATGGTACACAAAATTCTCTAAGGTTATCTGATTCAATGTAGATGATGAAAAAATAACTGCCAAATTCTCCTAAGATCATTTTATTGTGGTCTGGAAGTTTCTCTTGCTTTGCTGGACTCAGAATGGGAAGTTTAAGATATATTAAGATCCAGTCATCTCAAATTTATCTTTGGCAGTATTTTTGTTTATTTGCATGGTTGGTTCATTGGGGTGGTTTTTTCTTTTCCTTTTTTTTCTCTTGTTTGTTTGTTTTTGTTGGGCTTTTTTTTGTGTGTGCGTGTGAGGGTTTTTTGCCTTTTTTTTGTTTGTTTAGTTTTCTTTTCTGGAAAAACATTTCTAAAATGTTTTACATTTTACATAAAATGTTTTACATTTTACATAAAGTGTTACAAGGAAGATTGAAGTTGTAGAATATGTTGTTTCTTCTGAGCCCTATCCATAACATGCTTGTCTGTGACCATGGGACACTCAACTCAAGTACTTCAGCAATCTCTTCTGATGTTGTATATGAGAGCAAACTTTAATTTTACTAATGTAATATTTATTTGGAACCACCAGGATCTTAATGGATACTTTTGGAGCAGATTGAACAGGAAGAGGATCAGCTTTTTTTTTTTTTTTT